>CP129455.1:56985000-57552500 GCA_030445155.1 Quercus variabilis | reverse complement strand
TAAACCCTAAACCCTAAACCCTAAACCCTAAACCCTAAACCCTAAACCCTAAACCCTAAACCCTAAACCCTAAACCCTAAACCCTAAACCCTAAACCCTAAACCCTAAACCCTAAACCCTAAACCCTAAACCCTAAACCCTAAACCCTAAACCCTAAACCCTAAACCCTAAACCCTAAACCCTAAACCCTAAACCCTAAACCCTAAACCCTAAACCCTAAACCCTAAACCCTAAACCCTAAACCCTAAACCCTAAACCCTAAACCCTAAACCCTAAACCCTAAACCCTAAACCCTAAACCCTAAACCCTAAACCCTAAACCCTAAACCCTAAACCCTAAACCCTAAACCCTAAACCCTAAACCCTAAACCCTAAACCCTAAACCCTAAACCCTAAACCCTAAACCCTAAACCCTAAACCCTAAACCCTAAACCCTAAACCCTAAACCCTAAACCCTAAACCCTAAACCCTAAACCCTAAACCCTAAACCCTAAACCCTAAACCCTAAACCCTAAACCCTAAACCCTAAACCCTAAACCCTAAACCCTAAACCCTAAACCCTAAACCCTAAACCCTAAACCCTAAACCCTAAACCCTAAACCCTAAACCCTAAACCCTAAACCCTAAACCCTAAACCCTAAACCCTAAACCCTAAACCCTAAACCCTAAACCCTAAACCCTAAACCCTAAACCCTAAACCCTAAACCCTAAACCCTAAACCCTAAACCCTAAACCCTAAACCCTAAACCCTAAACCCTAAACCCTAAACCCTAAACCCTAAACCCTAAACCCTAAACCCTAAACCCTAAACCCTAAACCCTAAACCCTAAACCCTAAACCCTAAACCCTAAACCCTAAACCCTAAACCCTAAACCCTAAACCCTAAACCCTAAACCCTAAACCCTAAACCCTAAACCCTAAACCCTAAACCCTAAACCCTAAACCCTAAACCCTAAACCCTAAACCCTAAACCCTAAACCCTAAACCCTAAACCCTAAACCCTAAACCCTAAACCCTAAACCCTAAACCCTAAACCCTAAACCCTAAACCCTAAACCCTAAACCCTAAACCCTAAACCCTAAACCCTAAACCCTAAACCCTAAACCCTAAACCCTAAACCCTAAACCCTAAACCCTAAACCCTAAACCCTAAACCCTAAACCCTAAACCCTAAACCCTAAACCCTAAACCCTAAACCCTAAACCCTAAACCCTAAACCCTAAACCCTAAACCCTAAACCCTAAACCCTAAACCCTAAACCCTAAACCCTAAACCCTAAACCCTAAACCCTAAACCCTAAACCCTAAACCCTAAACCCTAAACCCTAAACCCTAAACCCTAAACCCTAAACCCTAAACCCTAAACCCTAAACCCTAAACCCTAAACCCTAAACCCTAAACCCTAAACCCTAAACCCTAAACCCTAAACCCTAAACCCTAAACCCTAAACCCTAAACCCTAAACCCTAAACCCTAAACCCTAAACCCTAAACCCTAAACCCTAAACCCTAAACCCTAAACCCTAAACCCTAAACCCTAAACCCTAAACCCTAAACCCTAAACCCTAAACCCTAAACCCTAAACCCTAAACCCTAAACCCTAAACCCTAAACCCTAAACCCTAAACCCTAAACCCTAAACCCTAAACCCTAAACCCTAAACCCTAAACCCTAAACCCTAAACCCTAAACCCTAAACCCTAAACCCTAAACCCTAAACCCTAAACCCTAAACCCTAAACCCTAAACCCTAAACCCTAAACCCTAAACCCTAAACCCTAAACCCTAAACCCTAAACCCTAAACCCTAAACCCTAAACCCTAAACCCTAAACCCTAAACCCTAAACCCTAAACCCTAAACCCTAAACCCTAAACCCTAAACCCTAAACCCTAAACCCTAAACCCTAAACCCTAAACCCTAAACCCTAAACCCTAAACCCTAAACCCTAAACCCTAAACCCTAAACCCTAAACCCTAAACCCTAAACCCTAAACCCTAAACCCTAAACCCTAAACCCTAAACCCTAAACCCTAAACCCTAAACCCTAAACCCTAAACCCTAAACCCTAAACCCTAAACCCTAAACCCTAAACCCTAAACCCTAAACCCTAAACCCTAAACCCTAAACCCTAAACCCTAAACCCTAAACCCTAAACCCTAAACCCTAAACCCTAAACCCTAAACCCTAAACCCTAAACCCTAAACCCTAAACCCTAAACCCTAAACCCTAAACCCTAAACCCTAAACCCTAAACCCTAAACCCTAAACCCTAAACCCTAAACCCTAAACCCTAAACCCTAAACCCTAAACCCTAAACCCTAAACCCTAAACCCTAAACCCTAAACCCTAAACCCTAAACCCTAAACCCTAAACCCTAAACCCTAAACCCTAAACCCTAAACCCTAAACCCTAAACCCTAAACCCTAAACCCTAAACCCTAAACCCTAAACCCTAAACCCTAAACCCTAAACCCTAAACCCTAAACCCTAAACCCTAAACCCTAAACCCTAAACCCTAAACCCTAAACCCTAAACCCTAAACCCTAAACCCTAAACCCTAAACCCTAAACCCTAAACCCTAAACCCTAAACCCTAAACCCTAAACCCTAAACCCTAAACCCTAAACCCTAAACCCTAAACCCTAAACCCTAAACCCTAAACCCTAAACCCTAAACCCTAAACCCTAAACCCTAAACCCTAAACCCTAAACCCTAAACCCTAAACCCTAAACCCTAAACCCTAAACCCTAAACCCTAAACCCTAAACCCTAAACCCTAAACCCTAAACCCTAAACCCTAAACCCTAAACCCTAAACCCTAAACCCTAAACCCTAAACCCTAAACCCTAAACCCTAAACCCTAAACCCTAAACCCTAAACCCTAAACCCTAAACCCTAAACCCTAAACCCTAAACCCTAAACCCTAAACCCTAAACCCTAAACCCTAAACCCTAAACCCTAAACCCTAAACCCTAAACCCTAAACCCTAAACCCTAAACCCTAAACCCTAAACCCTAAACCCTAAACCCTAAACCCTAAACCCTAAACCCTAAACCCTAAACCCTAAACCCTAAACCCTAAACCCTAAACCCTAAACCCTAAACCCTAAACCCTAAACCCTAAACCCTAAACCCTAAACCCTAAACCCTAAACCCTAAACCCTAAACCCTAAACCCTAAACCCTAAACCCTAAACCCTAAACCCTAAACCCTAAACCCTAAACCCTAAACCCTAAACCCTAAACCCTAAACCCTAAACCCTAAACCCTAAACCCTAAACCCTAAACCCTAAACCCTAAACCCTAAACCCTAAACCCTAAACCCTAAACCCTAAACCCTAAACCCTAAACCCTAAACCCTAAACCCTAAACCCTAAACCCTAAACCCTAAACCCTAAACCCTAAACCCTAAACCCTAAACCCTAAACCCTAAACCCTAAACCCTAAACCCTAAACCCTAAACCCTAAACCCTAAACCCTAAACCCTAAACCCTAAACCCTAAACCCTAAACCCTAAACCCTAAACCCTAAACCCTAAACCCTAAACCCTAAACCCTAAACCCTAAACCCTAAACCCTAAACCCTAAACCCTAAACCCTAAACCCTAAACCCTAAACCCTAAACCCTAAACCCTAAACCCTAAACCCTAAACCCTAAACCCTAAACCCTAAACCCTAAACCCTAAACCCTAAACCCTAAACCCTAAACCCTAAACCCTAAACCCTAAACCCTAAACCCTAAACCCTAAACCCTAAACCCTAAACCCTAAACCCTAAACCCTAAACCCTAAACCCTAAACCCTAAACCCTAAACCCTAAACCCTAAACCCTAAACCCTAAACCCTAAACCCTAAACCCTAAACCCTAAACCCTAAACCCTAAACCCTAAACCCTAAACCCTAAACCCTAAACCCTAAACCCTAAACCCTAAACCCTAAACCCTAAACCCTAAACCCTAAACCCTAAACCCTAAACCCTAAACCCTAAACCCTAAACCCTAAACCCTAAACCCTAAACCCTAAACCCTAAACCCTAAACCCTAAACCCTAAACCCTAAACCCTAAACCCTAAACCCTAAACCCTAAACCCTAAACCCTAAACCCTAAACCCTAAACCCTAAACCCTAAACCCTAAACCCTAAACCCTAAACCCTAAACCCTAAACCCTAAACCCTAAACCCTAAACCCTAAACCCTAAACCCTAAACCCTAAACCCTAAACCCTAAACCCTAAACCCTAAACCCTAAACCCTAAACCCTAAACCCTAAACCCTAAACCCTAAACCCTAAACCCTAAACCCTAAACCCTAAACCCTAAACCCTAAACCCTAAACCCTAAACCCTAAACCCTAAACCCTAAACCCTAAACCCTAAACCCTAAACCCTAAACCCTAAACCCTAAACCCTAAACCCTAAACCCTAAACCCTAAACCCTAAACCCTAAACCCTAAACCCTAAACCCTAAACCCTAAACCCTAAACCCTAAACCCTAAACCCTAAACCCTAAACCCTAAACCCTAAACCCTAAACCCTAAACCCTAAACCCTAAACCCTAAACCCTAAACCCTAAACCCTAAACCCTAAACCCTAAACCCTAAACCCTAAACCCTAAACCCTAAACCCTAAACCCTAAACCCTAAACCCTAAACCCTAAACCCTAAACCCTAAACCCTAAACCCTAAACCCTAAACCCTAAACCCTAAACCCTAAACCCTAAACCCTAAACCCTAAACCCTAAACCCTAAACCCTAAACCCTAAACCCTAAACCCTAAACCCTAAACCCTAAACCCTAAACCCTAAACCCTAAACCCTAAACCCTAAACCCTAAACCCTAAACCCTAAACCCTAAACCCTAAACCCTAAACCCTAAACCCTAAACCCTAAACCCTAAACCCTAAACCCTAAACCCTAAACCCTAAACCCTAAACCCTAAACCCTAAACCCTAAACCCTAAACCCTAAACCCTAAACCCTAAACCCTAAACCCTAAACCCTAAACCCTAAACCCTAAACCCTAAACCCTAAACCCTAAACCCTAAACCCTAAACCCTAAACCCTAAACCCTAAACCCTAAACCCTAAACCCTAAACCCTAAACCCTAAACCCTAAACCCTAAACCCTAAACCCTAAACCCTAAACCCTAAACCCTAAACCCTAAACCCTAAACCCTAAACCCTAAACCCTAAACCCTAAACCCTAAACCCTAAACCCTAAACCCTAAACCCTAAACCCTAAACCCTAAACCCTAAACCCTAAACCCTAAACCCTAAACCCTAAACCCTAAACCCTAAACCCTAAACCCTAAACCCTAAACCCTAAACCCTAAACCCTAAACCCTAAACCCTAAACCCTAAACCCTAAACCCTAAACCCTAAACCCTAAACCCTAAACCCTAAACCCTAAACCCTAAACCCTAAACCCTAAACCCTAAACCCTAAACCCTAAACCCTAAACCCTAAACCCTAAACCCTAAACCCTAAACCCTAAACCCTAAACCCTAAACCCTAAACCCTAAACCCTAAACCCTAAACCCTAAACCCTAAACCCTAAACCCTAAACCCTAAACCCTAAACCCTAAACCCTAAACCCTAAACCCTAAACCCTAAACCCTAAACCCTAAACCCTAAACCCTAAACCCTAAACCCTAAACCCTAAACCCTAAACCCTAAACCCTAAACCCTAAACCCTAAACCCTAAACCCTAAACCCTAAACCCTAAACCCTAAACCCTAAACCCTAAACCCTAAACCCTAAACCCTAAACCCTAAACCCTAAACCCTAAACCCTAAACCCTAAACCCTAAACCCTAAACCCTAAACCCTAAACCCTAAACCCTAAACCCTAAACCCTAAACCCTAAACCCTAAACCCTAAACCCTAAACCCTAAACCCTAAACCCTAAACCCTAAACCCTAAACCCTAAACCCTAAACCCTAAACCCTAAACCCTAAACCCTAAACCCTAAACCCTAAACCCTAAACCCTAAACCCTAAACCCTAAACCCTAAACCCTAAACCCTAAACCCTAAACCCTAAACCCTAAACCCTAAACCCTAAACCCTAAACCCTAAACCCTAAACCCTAAACCCTAAACCCTAAACCCTAAACCCTAAACCCTAAACCCTAAACCCTAAACCCTAAACCCTAAACCCTAAACCCTAAACCCTAAACCCTAAACCCTAAACCCTAAACCCTAAACCCTAAACCCTAAACCCTAAACCCTAAACCCTAAACCCTAAACCCTAAACCCTAAACCCTAAACCCTAAACCCTAAACCCTAAACCCTAAACCCTAAACCCTAAACCCTAAACCCTAAACCCTAAACCCTAAACCCTAAACCCTAAACCCTAAACCCTAAACCCTAAACCCTAAACCCTAAACCCTAAACCCTAAACCCTAAACCCTAAACCCTAAACCCTAAACCCTAAACCCTAAACCCTAAACCCTAAACCCTAAACCCTAAACCCTAAACCCTAAACCCTAAACCCTAAACCCTAAACCCTAAACCCTAAACCCTAAACCCTAAACCCTAAACCCTAAACCCTAAACCCTAAACCCTAAAACCCTAAAACCCTAAACCCTAAACCCTAAACCCTAAACCCTAAACCCTAAACCCTAAACCCTAAACCCTAAACCCTAAACCCTAAACCCTAAACCCTAAACCCTAAACCCTAAACCCTAAACCCTAAACCCTAAACCCTAAACCCTAAACCCTAAACCCTAAACCCTAAACCCTAAACCCTAAACCCTAAACCCTAAACCCTAAACCCTAAACCCTAAACCCTAAACCCTAAACCCTAAACCCTAAAACCCCTAAACCCTAAACCCTAAACCCTAAACCCTAAACCCTAAACCCTAAACCCTAAACCCTAAACCCTAAACCCTAAACCCTAAAAACCCTATACCCTAAACCCCATACCCCAAACCCCAAACCCCAAACCCTAAACCCTAAACCCTAAACCCTGAACCCCTAAACCCTAAACCTGATTCGCGACTTTCGATTGATCGAAAATCACATTCGATCGATCGAATCAATCTAAGATTTTTAAAAGAATTTTAAGTATTTTCGATCAATCGAAAAACAGATTGGATCGATCGAAACAGGCAGCGGCTCACAGCATTTTGAGAAAAGTTACAATTTTGAAAAACTCAAACCAATTTTTGAAAATAACTCCTCAAAACATTAAAATCAATGAAACAAAATGCATGGGTATGAGATGAAATGGAATGCTTTTTCAAAAACCCAAATTTTAATCCCAGTTTCTCCAAAGAAAGTTTCAACCAATCTCCCTTTAAATTCTTAAGCAAAAAAAAAGTTTTGCATAATACTCAAGGTATATTTAAACTTGGTTGGTCAGACCAAAAACACACACGATAACATGTATAATGTTTAGCAAAGAGTAACTTGTGTAGTGTGTGCAACTAGCAAAATCTTGAGATACATGTGAGGTGAAATGTGAATAGAAATCAATCACAAAGTCTACAAAATTCATCACATAGAATTTAGAAGAGACTATCACCTAAAGAGTTACATCATATAACTCCCACATCTCTTAGAACATAAGCTTGCAATCATGTAAATTTCTTGAATTTTGCCCCATAATTATGTGAATTGGCATCAAGCCTAATAGTACACACCAGTTTTAATTATGTGAATTGGCATCAAGTCTAATAGTACACGCCAATTTTAAGCATTAAGCAATTAAACGAGGCTACACCTTATGTTCTTTTTGTGCATGTGCTACACTTTGTCGAGCACAAAATTTTATGATATGCACTAAGGTGTTCATGATTTGCTAGTGAACAGTGGTGAGATGGTTTATGCCTTTCTCAAAAGGATCAAGTCCGACAGTCAAATAACATGTGACTTCAAGATTAAGACAAAGTGATAAACACCATAAACATCTTTCTCACACAACATGCACTACAAACCTTCAACTAGTAAAGTGCAATAAATAAGCTCATCAAAGCTAAACAGGGTACACAAAGCATGTTATGTGTAAATAAATAGACCAACCTTGTTTTCTAAGACCAAGAAAAATAGTGTCAAACACAATTTGCTTTTCTCTTTTCTTTTTTATTTAAAAGAGAAAACAAATAAATCCTAGAATGAAATGCATGAAAGTAATGCAATGCAAGTCCTAAAAAAAACACACAAAAACACAAACACCAAAGAACAATGGTCACAGAGGAATGAGCAATGAAGTACAAGGACCATGTCAGAAAGACTCAATTAGATCGAGTCTTTTGCATCCAAAACCTTTTAGATGCACCACGAGCATTGGAGTTCTTATTCACATTCGATTGATTTCCAACTCTAGGATTGGAATAAAGGTTTAAAGTCTTTACCAATTCACCAATGAGTGCCATAGGATCTTATGCTTGAGGTACAGGCACTTTTGATTTGTTTGCTCTATTTGCAGCTTGAAGCTTGTAACAGTTAGGACGAATGTGTCCAGACTTTCCACAAAAATGACAAACCCAAGCAGGTTTACAATGCATCTTGTCCTTAGAAAAGGTAGAATCCTTAGGTTTAGACTCTCCTAGATCAACCCTAATCTTTCTAGGGGGTGAAACTTCTACAGGTCTGACAACCTCACTCACAGGGGGTTTAACAGTTTCACTCACAACCTCACTCACGAAAGGTTCAAAAGAAGATGAAGGAACAAAGTTCGTGGAATGTGGTGCAGATTCAGAGATGCTTTCAACATATCCTAAACCAGATTTGTCAGAATGATACTTTTGAACATTCAACATTTGATCAAGTTTAAAACTAGCAAATCTAGCAATAGATAAATCATGTTCCAAAGTTTTAACTTTATCAAGCAAAAGCAAGTTCTCAGATTTCACATGGTTCAAAAGATCATTAGCATCAAATAACTTAACAAGCAAATTTTTCTTATCAAGCTCAAGAGAATCAATTTTCTTCAGGCTAAGTTCAACATTCATAGCATCCTTTGCAGCAACTTTGCAATGTTTATTATAGGCCTCTCGAAGAACTGCATCTTCAGAGAGTTCCCTATTAGAAGTGTTCTCTTTAACAGATACGCTTTCATTGACTACAGCAGTAGCAGTGAAAGTAATGAAGTTTCCATCCTCGTCACATCCAGACTCATTATCAGAAACCTCATTATCACTAAGGGTTACAGCCATAGTTTTACCCTTAGACCTCAAGAATGTAGGACATTCAGATTTAACATGACCATACCCTTGACAGCCAAAACACTGAGCACCCAAAGAATTGTTTGAAGATTGACCAACTTTTTCTCTAGGTCTTTCAAAGTTATTAACCTTAATGGGATCATTCTTTCTAAAGTTTCTAGGTTCAGCAGTGTTTGTACCTCTTGCCTTTCTGTTGTTATTCCTAAGAAAGTTTCTAAAGTTCTTAGCAAGGTACGCAATCTCTGTAGCAAAGAGTTCATCATCAAATCCACCAACATCAACATCGTCAACAGACTTAAAAGCCATTGATTTGGATTTGTTTGCCTTGGGTAGGTCAGACTCATAGAAATAAAAAGATTCTACAAGCTCATCAATAGGGATGGAGTCCACATCCTTACTCTCAGTAATGGCAGTCACTTTGGCTCTAAAGTCTTCAGTTAAAGATCTAAGTATCTTCCTAATAATTTTAGGTTGATCATAGATTTCACCCAAATTAAAAACAGAATTAACAATATCATTCAATTTAGTATAGAATTCATCAAAAGATTCATCATCAGACATTCTAATGCTTTCAAATCTAGAAGTTAATTGCTGCAGTTTATTAATCTTAACTGCATTTGTGCCTTCATGCACAGTCTGGAGGATTTTCCAAGTAGTATGAGCAACCTCAACATTTGAAATTCTCTTAAATTCCTCCATAGAAACAGCATTAAAAATAGCATTCATAACTTTGCTATTGAAGCCTGCTGCTTCTTTTTCAGAAGTTTGCCACTCACTCACAGGATTAGTGGGCTTCTGCCATCCGTATTCAACGGAATTCCAAACCCTCTCGTCAATAGATTTCAGGAATGCTTTTCATCCTTACTTTCCAATAAACATAGCTATTTCCATCAAAGTGAGGAGGAACAACAAGAGAGTGTCCATGCTCCATGACAACAGGGGTCAAGGATCAGCTCAGAGATCAAAAAAATCTCTGATTCAGCTCAGAGAGTGTCCATGCTCCGAATCCACGGACTGCTTCTTTCTTAGATTCTCCAATCAGCTACAAGCACCCACGCTTGTTATTCTTTGAGCTCCAATAGTAGAAACCGAGTTGATCATCAAGATGTTGATACAATCTCTACCTTGAAAACCCTAAGTTTTGTGTAAAGAAAAGCTCCTTTAGATCTCACAAGAGATTTACACAAAAACAAAAAAGTATGAGCAACAATACAACAAGAGCAACTGTAAAAACGTGGTTAGGGTTTTTCTTTAGATACCTTGGGTAAAAATATAAAACCCAAAATGTTTAATGAGTTAGGGTTGAGTTGGAAAATTCTGCAGAAAAGCATTCTGCCCGAGATTCAAACTTTACATGAAAGACACAACTTTGAGCAAGCCTAAACAAGACTAAACGACCTGTTTTGATCATGGTTTGCCAACAATACAAATTAGATTTCTAAATACATAAATTCCTATATCTTTAGAACCTAACAGATACCTTGGAAGAAGAAACAAAGTATTATGATTGATAGGTATGGTGCTTCTCTTTTTCTTTGTAGTTGGGATTATATATTATATATATATATATATATATGGTTTTTTCATTAATTTTTCCACAAATTACAATGTAAATAACATTATGGTGAGTTAGACATACTAATGGTTTATTTATTTATTATTTTAAGATCTAATCTCTAATTCTCACCATTTATAATTTTTAAGGAAATAGCTTTGGGACACTTACAATGTTTAACTCTTGCATCCATTTTATGACTATGGACATGCATACAATATTGCTTTATGTTTTCCACGGTAATACTAATCTCCATTACTTTGGAATTGAAAATTCTCTCAACTGAAGCATATAACTTGATGTAATCTCATTCTTAGGAAATCCTGCAACCTAATTCAAATCATTCTAGAAAAATAGATAGCATATATATATTAAAATAGAAAATAATGGTCCAAGATGAATTAAATCATATTACTTCACCTCAGTTAGCTTAAACTTATCTCATTCTCAAGGGGAAAAAGGATCTTAAAATTAATTATCTCTTATTTTGAGTTCAATATGTTCTTTGTAATTATTAAAATAGAGCTTAATGACTATACCATTCTACATGAATTAAATCATCATATACCTTATTTAGCTTAAATTTATCTCTTATGATGAGTTCAATTTAGTTGTGATTTGTTGCTCTTCAATATATAATACTCCTTAAATATACAAAAATATAATAGATAAATAAATTAGAAAAGCAACTAAGCCATGCTATTCTATTTTATAAAATGATTGACCTGCTCAATGTAATATATATTTCTTTCTACTTTTTCTAATATTTATCTACATAAACTTTACAGGTTCTTGAATTGATTAGAATCTTAGAGAACCAAATCCATTAAATATAGAATTAAGAACCATAACATTTTTTTTCTTTAGGATAATAAGTGATAAATGGCTGTGGGTTTTCTATTTTTCTTTGTAAATAGTTGTTTCTGATCATTTTGGGTGATGACACTGGTATTACTAATTAAATTCTCTTACATTATTTTATTTTTTGGTTACTAAAATTCTGTTTACTTTCACATATGTCACACTTTTTAGCAAGTGTTCCGACTAAATATATATATATATATATATATAAAATTTCCTTGGCAATTCTACAATCAGCAATGCATTACTCTTGTAGTAAATTTATAATTTACTGCATTTATTGTTCACACGCGATAGTTTATTATTCATGATGTTTCTCTCTTCCTTCTTAATTACTAGGACATATTTAACAATTATTATCATATTTTACGCCACAATGGATCCGTTTGGATATAACTTATTGTTACTGAAAGTTGCTGAAAACACTGTAGCAATATAATTTTTAAATGTGTAAATAGTATCGTGGGACCCATATTTAATATTTTTTAACACATAAACAGTGCGTGAACAGTGCACGCACTGTTCATGCACAGTAAATTTTGTCCCCCCCAAGTCAACAAGTGCGGCAAAAAAAAAAAAAAAAAAAAAAAAAAAAAAAGGTAAAACGCAACTGCATTTTGAGTAGCAAAACTTGCTATCCAAACGCAGTCAATATGAATTGGATTTGCAATTAAACTTTCTTTTTTTTGGTTTAGGCTTGGTGCTTCACAAACAAGTGTGAGATTCTTTGTAGTTTTCTTTAGAAATTGTGCATGGCTTAATCTTGCTAGGTTCGCTTTTCATGATTATTAGTTTATATGTTGTGATTTGGGCTAAAGCTGAAGACCTAGAAGAGATCAAACAAGATACAGTTATAGAGCAACTACAAGAATCTTTTAGAGAACAAGAATATTAATGTATAAATCTGACAATAACTCAACAAAATGTAATGATTTCATGGTATTCAAAAACAAATATGAACATGTATAAACAATTCTATCATGAATACTTTGCTTTCCTCTACCCCTTTTGTGTTATTTCTTGATTGACTAAGATTTACTGAAAATTTAGCTTCAGTTTTTCATGTTTATTAAATTAGGGAGAAAAAATTTCTGTAATAGTTGATTCTCATATATAATAATTGAAAGTTAAATGCAACATGTTTCCTTGCCAAAAAAAAATCAAAATATAGACTTCTTTACTTACTGTTGATTCTAAAAAAAAAAAAAAAAAAAAAACTTACTGAATATATATTATTTATTACAATATAATCACATTATTTTGAGATGGATTTGGGACTATTACTCATAAGTCTCTACTACTATTCTCATTTTATACTTCACAACAAAAAAAAAAAAAAAAAAAAAAAAAAAAAAAAAAAAAATTACAACATTAAATTTTCCCAAGCAATGCGCGGGTTTGCGACTAGTTAATTATTATAATGGCCCTACTTATCTTCATCTTAATTAATTAATAATAATTTAGGCCTATGTATATATCACTGCAGAAAAGATCTATCTCTATCTCTATCTCTCTTCAATATGATACTGGACTATTATTTTGTGTTGTGTGGAGTGTGAACTAATAACAAACAAGTAGTATGAGACTTGCATATATGGTTTGGGATACAACAAGTTGTCTTTATTTTTGAAAACTAACTCCTAATTATTTAATGGCATCCTGCTTAAGCTAGCCTAGCTAACTATATATCTTATTAGGAGGAGGAGGAGGGAGTATTAATTAATTTGTCACAGCCAGTTAAACCCTTTAAATTTAATAAATAAATAAAAGTGCATTTATAATAATAAGTTGACGATCTACTTATTATTCCACATGCCAAGTTACACATTGTCATTAATACTCTAACTAAAATCATATTTTGAACACATGATTGAAGTTATAATTTAATAACTTATAATTGTGAAATGATAAAATTGTGTTTTAATTTTAAAATGACTCATCTCCCTTGAGATTTTGGACTCCAAACTTGAAGAGAAAAAACATTCTCCTCTCTTGAGGTTTGAACAAACTAACACTCTCCCTTTTTTATTATATTAGTAACAAAATATTATAAATTTCTGTAAGTATTTATCTACAAAAGTATAAGCATGGTTAGTAAAAAAATAACTGATAAACTTAGAATAAAAATGCAAAATTTATCAAGCACCAAAACACTTGCAACAACAAATCTTTCCATAAATCCTAAAAAAAGAGAAAAAAATAATATGCAAAATTCAAGCTTAATATTTTAAAATACACTTTAATTAAAATTTTAAAACAACGAGTAATATAAGATAATAAGTTTTGAAACATGCCTATAAGCAAAAGACATGTTAGTACGCAATATTTTTAATATTAACTGAACAAAGTTTAGTTAATCAAATGTTAAAAGGGAAAGTGTTTTTTCCCTTGAAAGTTAAGATGAAGTGTCATTTTCTCAAATTTCAAGAGAGGGGAATATAGTTACTCATTTTAAAATTATAACTAAAATTGTATTTTAAAACACGATTTCAGCTTTGTGTCTTGTATTTCCATTTACTCCTACCTCTCTATCTACATATCCTTGCGAGGTTCTTAGCCCAAACACTTACCTCACCCATTCTGAGTGTTAAGAGAAGTTTTGGTGCCTATGGGAAGCATTGGAAGAAGCCATTGAGTGGTAGATGCAATCGGGCGAAATTGCAAGATCCAGATAACTAGTGAAGACAAGACTCCGAGAAGTCAGTTGCTAGCTAGAGCTTGGAGGGCTCAAGAACATTGGATAAATTAGGCTTGGAGGGTCTTTTTGATATTCGTGTACTCCAACTTATTTATTAGTGGATTGATTTCAGCTTGGAGGGACGTGGAGAGGTTTTTCACCGAGTACTTCGGTTTCCTCTTCGATAACACTTCTCGTTGTTATCTTGTGTTTGCATCTCTCTTCCCTACTCTTTAAGCTTTACATTTATCGCTTATTGTACTTGCTTATGCATTAGAGTAGTGTTCCAGTTTATTGCGCATCTTTTACTCTTGTTCTAGTAAAAGCAATTAAGCCGTAATTTAAAATTGGGGATCTAAACAAGCATTAGTGTTTCTACACTAATTGAGCTTTCAATAGTAAACTGGAATCTGTGACTGTGACTAGGCTAGGATTATTTGTAATTTTACAACATAAAATAAGTTTCTTAATTTGAAGAATAATTTGATAATTTTTTCAAAAGGTTGATAGATGCATATATTAAAAATGTATGATTGTGTTTGGCAGTTGAACATGGACTATATAATAAGTTTAGTGTTTTTCGGGTTGTTCCAATGAGTTTTTTTTTTTTTCTTTTTTTTGAGAATCCAGATCCAAAGGTCAAGTTTATTTCATAAAAGATCAAAAATTACAAAGCATCACGAGTCACGAGAGTAGCTATATCATCAGGATAGGATTCAGTCCAAACCTGTGTTGGGCTTTGTGGAGCTTGGTTGTGTTTGATTCGGATGACAACCTGACCTGACCCGAATGATTTTGCGTGGTTTTCAATGGGAGATTTTCTAAGGACATAGGCAAATTGTCGAACCACGTAAATAATGTCTTGTGCATGTGATTATTTTTCCTTTGACATGTGTTTTCTCTATTTTGTTTCTCACAGGTTTGGGAATTTCGTGTTATTCCCCTACAACTTGTAGCTCACTTCCATAAATAGCTTTCCTGGCAATAAAAAGAAATAATCTTCAAATATTACAAAACAAACGTAAGAGCATTCACATCCGGTCTTCTAAATGTCATATGTTAGTATATTTTAGCATGAATGCACAAAAAACCTGCTTTACCCGACCTTGTAATTGTAATTTTTTTTACAATCTTGCTACAGTGCCATCTTAGAGGATGGCACTGTAGCAGGATTGTAAACATATTAATGATATTACATTACCTTTTCTCTCTCTTCTTGTCAGTTTTTCCTTTCGCTTTTTTTTTTAGTTTCTAATTCTCTCTCTCTCTCTCTCTCTCTCTCTCTCTCTCTCTCTCTGTGTGTAAATCGGTGCCAAGCCTTTCTCAAATCACACAGCGTGGGTTAAGTGGTGCGTCAACATGGGTAGGTGATTGCGACGACATGGACAGGTGGTTGCGGCGGCGTGGGCCTAGTGTCTTGGCCACCGCCGATGAAGCAGAACCTCGTCGTGCTCACCTCCACTAAGCAGATTCTCTTCCTTTTCTATCTCTCTCTCTGTCTCTCTCACCTCTTTTCCTCTTTCCCTCTTCCCTTGAATCAATCCGCCATGGGTCTCATGGGTTGGTAGAGTTCATGGGTTTGATATGGTGGCAGATGTGGCAGATCAAGGTGGTGCCGAGGTGGTGTATCGGTGGGTGGTGGTTGTGTTATTGATGGTGAATTGGGGTGGTGCGTGGTTTGTGGATTGATGGGTGGTGATTGGAAAGTTTTGGGTTTGGATGGTGGTTGTATTGTTGATGGTGGATCGGTGGGTGGTGGTTTTGTTGTTGATGGTGGATCAGTGGGTGGTGGTGTTGTTAATGGTGGATTGGTGGTTGGTGATTGGAAAGTTTTAGCTAGCTTGGTGGGTGGTTCTATTGTTGATGGTTAGGTTGATTTGGGTTTGGGTGGTGGATGTATTGTTTGGGGTTTCAGATGACTTTCTGTGCTGGGGGTATAGGGTTTTCTTTGTGGTGAATTGGTGATGGTGAATTGGTGATGGAGGTAATGAGTGGTTAAGAGAGAAGAAGGGAGATAAAAATTAGAGAGAGAATGAAATATATTTTATTATATAGATTTATTATTTTAATATATTGTATAAGAAAATAAAAGTTAGGATGTTGGATGTGTTGTAAAATGATATGATATAATTGATAAGTAACTTTTAAGATGGTAAAATGAGATATTTTTTAGATACCGAATGTGAATGCTCTAAGGGGCTCTCAGCTCTCTTATAATGTCTAAAAAACAACCCTTTGTGATATTAGGAAGTGAGACAACCAAAATGAAAAATAAACAAGCGAAAGTGAAAAGGTATTATATAGAAGACAAGGGAACTTTGCATATATATGACAATTGCCCCATAATTATTAATTTGTTAGTCCTTGTCACATAAGTATTATCCTTCAAGTAAGGAATATTCACCTTCTTTAACTTTTTCACAAAATTATTCTATAATCTAACAAGTTGAAAACTTGATCATTAATTCATCAGCTATTTGTTCCACAGTAAATAATGTAAAATAAAACGATAATAATGCATGTATTTCAATTATGTAAAGTTGTGATTTCCAACTAGCCTTTGTTGGCTTTAATTTCATGCCAAATTTGGTTGTAATTCAGTCAACCATTTCCTTGTATTTATGTAGGTTTAATTGTAAATGATGAGTGTGAGAGATTGGTGAAGAATCAAGCATGCAATGAAGATCAGTGCAAATCGCGACTAGCTTACGAGTAAAGCAACCCGCAAAAAGGCCACGTGTGAAGCACATGACTAGAAGGTGAAGAGTCACGCCAGCTTGTCATTTCACGAGTATTTCATGAGAAAGGCCATCTCGCGAGATACCCGCGAAACTCTCTGTTTGACAAAAATGAAAAGTGTTTTACTAAATTTTTTACAAACACTATATATACCCTCATTACCCACGAAATTGTAAAGACTGTTTTTCAGAGAAAAAATCCTAGCAAAACACTTGAGAGTTAAAGATTATCATACCCACAATCTACACAAATTCTCTTGGTTTTCCTCTATTCCTACCCCTTCATCTATACATCCTTGAGAGGTTCTTAACCCAAACACTTACCTCACCTATTTTGAGTATTGAGAAGTTTTGGTGCATTTGGAAAGCATTGGAAGAAGTCATTGAGTAGCAGATGCAATCAAGCGGAATTGCGAGATCCAAAAAACTAGTGAAGAAAAGACTCCGAGAAGTCCGTTGGTAATAGGAGCTTGGAGGGCTAAAATATATTGGGTAGATTAGGCTTGGAGTGTCTCTTTGATATTTGTGTACTCCAACTTATTCACTAGTGAATTGATTTCAACTTGAAGGGTCACGGAGAGGTATTTTGCTGAATTCTTTAGCTTCCTCTTCGATAACACATCTTGGTGTTATCTTGTGTTTGCATCTCTATTCCCTACTCTTTAAGCTTTACTTTTATTGCTCATTGTGGTTTGCTTATGGATTGGAGTAGTGTTATTGGTTTATTGCGCTTCATTTACTTTTGTTCTACACTTAGATAAGTTAGAATAAAAGCAAGTAAGCCATAATTTAAAATTGGAAGTTTAAACAAGTATTAGTGTTTTCACACTAATTGAGCTTTCAAATTACAATTCTGCTTCTTTGTCATGTGAAGCAAGCAAGCATCACAGTATCTTCTAGCTAGCTATCCAACACAATTAAAGCAGCCAATTAGCAAAAGCTCAAATGTAAAAAGGGTACTCAATGATGGTCTATCTTTGAAGTTGGAAAACTCCCACTATACTTAAAGCCCTCATTGCTGTAAGGATGGCCTGAGTTCCCCTTACTTACATCCTCATAACTGGCTGAAGTGGATGCAGATTCAGCATTGGGGTTCAAACCAACCATCTGCATTACGTTCTCAATCTCCTTCACCACATCACCCATTGCTGGCCTGTTGCTTCCTGATTCTTCAACACACCTCATTGCCAGGTCCACAAACTTCTCCAAACCTTTCAGTGATGTTTGCAAACCAATGGTAGGGTCTAGAATTTCTTGAAGGTTGTATAGATCTTTCATTCTATCAATTGCCGTTTGGACCACTCTTACAATATATTTCCCCCGTTCAATTGGCATTCTTGCAGTTATCAGCTCTAGCATTACCACTCCAAAACTATATACATCACTCTTTTCAGTCAACTGCTGAGTCATGTAATACTCAGGATCCATGTACCCCTACACCATTATAGAAATCAAGTCACAGGGTCAGAGGTTTTTTTTGATAAATAATAATTTTTATTGAGCTAAAATTAAAAAAAAAAAATTAAAAAAAGAGTCAGCCACGTATACTTGATGTATACAACTAGGGACCAATAAAATCAAACATAAATTACAAATATTAATAAAATCATAAACCCCTAACATAGTGAATATCGTCATACAATTGACATCCAATTCAACAAAAGGATCGGGTAGCCTGATAATGGGACAATTTTGTGCAAAAGTCTTGATCTGATTCTTCCATTACTAAATATAGCCGAATTATTATAAGCTCATGATGCTTATTTTCTTTCACTAAAAAAGTTTCGCAAAAGGATTTTCCACTGACCATTGTGCCTTTAACTTGAGTGCTGACATGGCCCTTTTCTCCTTCACCCATAGGCTTAGATAGTCCAAAATCAGAAACTTTTGCATTTAAGTGTTCATCCAGGAGAATGTTGGTTGACTTAATGTCCCTGTGTATAATAGGAGGGTTAGCAAGTTCATGAAGATAGGCCAGGCCTCTAGCTGCACCAAGTGCTATTTTTAGTCTCCTCATCCAATCCAACCTGAATCCTGACTTCCCTGCGTAAAGAACAGCTACCTCATTAAATATTAATGAAAAATTGTCAGCATTTTCTACATGATAATTTACATTTCCTGGTAAGAAGCTATCAGAGTTATGACATATTATGTTTTCCTCTAATATTGTCTCTAGAGGAAGGCACACTGTTGAAGTAAAAAAGAAAAAAAAAAAAACCTTACTGAAAGCCATTTTAATAGTGGTTGAAGTACCTGAAAGGTTATCCTTTAGAGATCCATTTGGAACATACTCATATACAAGCATTTGTTCATCTTGATCGAAACAAAAACCAACAAGGCTAACAAGATTCTTATGATGAACCCTTGACAGAAGTTCAATCTCAGTTTTGAACTCAAGGCCACCCTGCATTGATTCTTTCTGAGCTCGTTTGATGGCAATCAGTTGACCAATGGGAAGAGTCCCCAGATAAACCTGTAGTAATGTTGACAGATTAGACATTTGGTAACACAATTTATCAATAGGAATAGTTCAGCAAAACTACATTGAGACACTTAAGGAGTTGTCATTAACCAATAAATATATATATATATATATATATATGGGAATAAAAAGGAAAAGATTTTGTAAAGGAAATTAAACATTTGAAGTGGCAAAAGAACAGAACAAATTAAATTAAGTGAAAAATATTTCTTGTAAAATTTAAAAAATCTTCTTATATATTCTTGGAACTTTCATGATCAACCAATATTCTAGAGAGAGTATTCATATTTAAACCTTTCCATAACCCCCAGATCCAATAGAATTTTCTTCAGAAAACTTGTTGGTGTACTTCTTAAGCTCTTCGAAAGAGAAACATCTTGCTTCTTTCAACTGAGGAATGCCACCATTGCCATTATTTGGATCCCAGCGTGCTGCATTTGTATGGTGTGAAAGTGATTATGTCCCTTACAATTTTGTATTAATAGCTCTGAAGTACAAACTTTATGTCATAGTTATCTTACCAAAAGGGTGTAATTGATCAGAAGCTCTTTCTGCTCTTCTTTTTTGGTGGAATGCATAAAACCCTACTAAGAGTAATAGAAGCAGCAGGATAGTGCCACCAATTGCTGCTCCAATAATAATGACTATGCTTGACTGCTTTTTTGATTCTGTGCAAGAGAGAGAGAGAGAGCCAGAGAGGTCATATTAAGATCAAGCTAACATTTTATCAATTTCTTTTTTAAGAGATGCATCACAATAAGAAAAAGGAAAATATTGCAAGTATTGCTTTTTAATATAGAATGCAAATTTGAAGTTACCTGAAAATGGTCCGTATGGCATAGGCTTAAAATTGAAGGGTCCAAATTCATCTGAAGGCTTATATGTCTGGTTGCTAAGCACAAACCCAATGTTAGAAATTCCTGTTCGATTGAAACAATCTTGACCAGATGGGAAGAATTGTATGCTCATTTCAAGGTTCTCAGATGAGTCTTTCAAGAGGTAACTTGTGGAAACTGAATCCACAGGCAATTTGTTGGACTGTGCAAATTTCATTAGAGAACCCTGAATATCTTTGTAGAAACTTAGGTTTCCCAAATTTGAGAAGGAAGGTGCTCGAAAAATTAGAGTTCCCTTGTATGGATATGCACATTTACAATTGGGGCTGGAATCCTGACCCAAATTGCAATTTATAGGCGGGCAGTTATTTAATGGAGTTAAGAGTGTACTAGTGTTATTTGATTGGGGAACCATGCAGTAACTCTCGTCATTATTCTCACAAAATGGGTTACCCACAAGTCTGCAAAAAAATTATGGATAATTAGTCCAATGATGTGAGAAACTGCTAAAAAAAACCTGAAGATAGTGTACATATCATGGATATCTAACTCCAACAAACCAAGAGTCTTATGATGTAATTGAATTGCCCAATTCTCTTCATGAAGGAGAACCTAGGTTTGGAACCTCTACCCACCCAAACCCCCCAAAAAAATGCCAACAACAAAAAAAAATTCAACAAGAAAAAAAAGGTTATTCTTTTAACAGTGCAATTAAGATAAAACAACCAAAATAACTAAATATGGCTTACATCAATTTCTTGTCGTATCCTTTCGGTGTGAAGTTTTCAATTAAATTGTTCTGCAGATCGATAAGTTGCAGTTGATTGCTATAGGCGGTGCCAACATCTAAGGTGCCAGTGAGCCAGTTGTTCCTTAATACCCTATCCCCACATGTCAAAACAGTCACATCATTGTGTGTAAAAATAGACTTCATTGTTTTCAAATCTAACAAAATTACATGCTTTTTCATTTGGATTTTCTCAACATCCATTATGTTGAAAATGGTGCTACTTGAAATTGAATTGATACTCACACAGTCTGTAAATAGGTAAGGCTGAATAAGTTAACAGGAACTTCTCCTTGACAATGTGTGTTTTCCATCATTCTGCAAACAGAAGATTTAAAGGTTGAATATTGATACCAAATACTTTAAACCTTTATCTATAAATGAAAATTTTCTTGAATACATTCACACACACACACATAAAAACACACAAAAGCACCACTGGTTTCACATGCAGGGGCCCAAGAAGGACCATGGTCTGTCTTGCTAACAACATTAACTTAAAAGACGAGACCAGATTAGGGACCCTCTTAGTGCCCGTAATGGGGGTGGATTATGAAGGATGAAGTGATCTTGGAGTCACACATCTCCTAGAGAAGCACATGGGGATGTGCTTATAAGGGGTAATCTTCCTTTCATGTGTAAAGGTATTTTCTCCCACTGTTGTGTGCTTTGGGAGGGGGGAGAACAAAACCGTGAGGGTCTGAGAACCAAAGCAAACAATGTCTACAAAGTTGGAGTGGGGTCATTACACTTGCTCTTTTTTTCGTTTTTTTTATTTTTTTTATTTTTTTTAGGTGACCCACTTGGTCAAAATTACAAAGAGATGCTACATGGCAATCTAAACCACACTAGAAAGATGTGAAATTTTTTTTTTTTTTAACTTAATTATTTATTTAAGGGGAGGATAGTGAGCATATGTTCATATTACAAGAACATATGCTATTTATGGTGAAGATTTTAATAGAAATCCAGCTGTATATATCAGTTCAAGAATATATTGGCTGGTATGACTGTAGAGGTTGTTGAGCAGAGTTTACAATTAAATGGATGAACTGAAAGCCAGTAGCATTTTCTAGAATGTTTCATTATCAACACATAATATGTAATACCCCGGATTATGTGGATTAGATTGGTTAAGTATGTCTTGCGTGGGTGTTTGTTGAGTCCCACATTAGGTGTTTACTAGGTCAAATTGGGCTATATAAACTGTTGAATATTGCCTCAAATTCCTAATTAGTTTTGGTTTGGGTTTCCTTGGTGTAGAAGGAAAGGTTTTTTGTTGGTGTGGAAGACAAGGATTCTCCTTGTCATAGAAGGAGAAGTATTCCTTATTAAAGAAGTAATGGGAATTACTTGTCCATTAAGGAATAGAATTGAAGCTTTATAAATAGGCATTGTTGTAAAGGGTTTGGTGACTTTTGCCGAAGGTTCTTCCATGTGGGGAGAGGTGAAAAACTCCTAGAAGAACATGTCGGGCTCATAAATAAGCATTATAATCTGTTTCATTGATAGTGGATATTTTTGTTGGTGTTGCCGTTGGATGTAGAACCAAATTAAATATTGGTGTCTCTTGTGAATGTTTTATTTTCTTGTTCATGAGAATGCGCTTCTGCTAGTCCCAAATCGCAATAATTAATGTTAGAGCTTCCGTAGTTGCACAACATAAATAACTAAGAGGAGCCTCAATTGTGATAGACTAGTTCTTTTAGGGTATAGAATAGATGTGACTACTGCTTTCTTTGGGTACTTACATAATTAGTCAAAAAAAAAGTCCATGCATTGTGTCGATGAAAATAGTGGTGGGTATTGTTGAGAGGGCATCAAATGAGATACGATAAAACAAATATCTACAAATCTGCCAGAAACTAGAAATAGCTGCAGGCTGCAGATGAGGACTAAGTAGACGAAGTCGTGTGAGTTCATTCAGATGTGCAGAAAAGACCAAAAATTGCATATTAGAAGCCAATCACTCTTAAGGAGCTACAACATAGCAAGGTCAAAATTGTGAGACAAGACTAAATAAGCTATCAATGTGTTGATGACAGAGAAAGGGGAGAGGGATATGGAGAAGGGAAAATGAAACTTACATTGTCGTCAAAGACTCTAAGGATGACATCCATGCAGGAAAGTCAGACTCATCGAAACTATTGTTGCTCATATCCCTGCAGAATACACTTACAATCTCAACAAAAAAACATATTGATAGCAGTAATATTAAATAAATTTAACCAAGAAAAATGAAGATGGAAAATAGTATCCACTTTGGAGTTAAAAAGAAAGGATAAATACATCAACAACGACAAAGGCCTTAGTCCCAAAAAATAGGATAATTAACTGATCATAAATTATAATGGTCTGACACTACTCACTTACCCCTGCAACACAAATGAAATTCATAGTCTTTTAGTAATATTATTGCAACTTACACATATTGGAGTTTGTTCATGCCAGTAAGGTCAGGTATAGGACCAGTCAGCTTATTGTTGGACAAGTACCTGAACAAAGAGCATCAACAGCTCTATTTGTAAAGTGAAATTTCCCGCAAAAGATTATTTTAAAAAAAAAAAAAAAATCATTATAAGTGCTGTATTTGATATGTCTATCATCTTTACTTACAGCTCGCCAACATTTACAAGATTATTGAGGTTCGAAGGTACAGGCCCACTTAATGAATTCCTATCAAAGCGTCTGTAGCCAAAACAAGATACTCAGTACAATAACTCGAAAGAGGTTCACAGCTCCAACAATCTTAGACTGAATTCACTTTAGCATGTGAGCTAGATACTCACATCACCTCCAAATGCGTCACAGATACAAGGGTTTCAGGAATGTTGCCGGTGAGAAAATTGCTGCCAAGAAGCCTGTAGGGAGGGGCAGGGGTTGAAAATAACTACTAAATTGACAGCGTTTTGCTATACAATTGAGAATTTCAAAGTGAACTTCTTAGCTTCTATATCAAAGACATTTGAGTTCATATTTGGCATTAGAGGTGGAGACTCTGAAAATGAAAACAATGTTGTGTGTGTAACCAAATAATTGTGGTTTGTGAAAAATAGAGAAGACAATTACACAGGAATACAAAGATTTACGTGGTTTGGCTTAGGCCTGTGTCCATGGGCGGCATCTAGGAGAAAGTTTCACTAAGAAAATAGGGATATTACAAAGGTGCCACAAAAGCATGCTCACAAACCAAAACCTTAAATACACACAAAGAACTCTCTATCTCAAACATCAAAGAATAGAGAAACACCTATTCTCCACATATAAAACATGAAAATGGATGTAAAAAAACAAGTGTGAGAGTATCATTGCCCTAGATTATCTATAACCCAAGTCAACTATGTGAAAGTCCAGTTAACACCTTTGAACATGAAGTACACACAATTGAATTCAAGCCATACATGCAAAAAACAAAAACACAACCAAAGAGAGGTCTGTTAGACATATTTCAAATGTCATATATGAAGTTTCATAAAGCTTGCAACATAGCTGTACCAACAAATTCTAGACAATGGCTCTGATTCAAGAAGCTTACAAATGTTTCAGAACCATATTTGAGCTGAAAAGTTTAGATGGAATTTCGCCTGAGAAATTATTCTTTTCGAGATGGCTGTAGATGAAAGAATCTTAGATTGTGATTAATTGGAGAAAATGAACTATTTAGCTTGAAATTACATAGACTTGACATACAAGTGCTTTGCCTTAACTAGCATATCGAGACCAAGTGTATTCCCTTCAGAGACTGGTAGAGGTCCATCAAGCTGGTTTTCAGCTAGGTCTAGCCAATAAAGGTTGGAAAGACGACCAATAGAAGTAGGAATATGTCCACGGAAGTTATTATTATTCAGGGATCTGCATTGATAGAGAATGAAAAGTTCAGAAAATTCAGTGTCCATTGGCTCAAAAATGAAACTGTAATAGATATAGCTTCATATGGGAGATTTACAAGATGCAAAAATAGATCCTTCATCCCGAACACTGTGCAAAATGGATGATAACTTAAGAGACATAAGTAATTGCAGACATGCATTAAAAATTAAAACAATAGTAGAAAACCAAGTCAAAGCCCTACAGAATAGTTAGCCGCTGTAGATTTCCTATTGTGTCTGGAATAGAGCCAGAGAAACTGCAACCGATCAAGTTTCTGGTGTGTAAGCAAAAAGCAACAGGTTAACAGCAAGGATTTAAAACACAAGTTTAGTATGAGCTAATCCTCTGACAGCAATTGATATTTCCTTACAGGTTTATTAGGTTCAATAAATTCCCAATTGAACTTGGAAGTGGCCCTGTTATGTTCTGGTTGTAAGAGAGATCCCTGAGTGAAAAAAATAAATAAATAAATAAATAAATACTGATAATTAGGAATGAACTTGCAGATGACTGACTGAAGAAGCAACTAGTGAATACTGCATCATATAATGGAGTAATTGATTTCATCTATTTGTGAAATAAAACAAAACATAAAATTTCGTAGTCACTATATTTATGATAATAATCCCATGAAATAGTTGATTTCTGGGATGCATGTCTCAAAGATAAAGGGCTCCCAAGCATGAGGTACGTGCTGCCTCAGATGTTGTTAAGCATTGAATCTTTAAACATCTGAGTACTGAAAGCCTATGAAAACAGATGGTAGCCAAGTTTTTCCTCAGCACAATAGTTAAATTGGATTACCATAAAACCAGAAGCAGCCAAGTGCAAATAAATGACCTACAAAGTCTGCAACTCAGACAACTGGCTGATCTCACTAGATAGTTTCCCCATCAAATTCATGCTTGTCAATATTCTGGAATAAAGAACAGTCACATTAATATATATATATATATAAATAAAAAAGAACGGACAGAATTAAAAACCTTAAAAAATCATTATAGGGTGAAATTACAAGGAGGTCACACGCGAATTGGTGCACCTAATCCCTTCCCAATTGTCACAAGGATCAGCACTACCCTTCCAATTTGGTGTGTTCTTCAACTCTTCCTGGAGAGACAGTAGACCATTAGCTGCAGCAAAAATTATAAAACAGTATTAATAATTGAATCACCAAAAAGGGTGGTGGAATAGAAACAATATGAATAGTCAAATAAAAATATACAAGGATTATATATATTTTTTGGATGATAAGTTACACATGTAATTATGGGAGAAGGAAGTGCCATTTGAGGTGGAGTTCATTAGCAAGCATTATATTTGAATATGTCCTAAACTGAGAGGAGGATTAGGACTAGCCTTATTCCATTTTAGGCAAGCAATTTTCAGGACATGGTCGCAATATACTGTTATTTCAGCAACACAAAGAACAAAAATAAAGCCCCATCCAAGAGATGATTTTCTTATCAAGGTTGACAGAGTACTTTCCAATTCCAAGTGCTGCAAATTAACTCAAAGTACCTAAACCATTATATCATGGGTATGTAACTTGAATCAAACTATACAACACAATCAAATCTTAACTTATGAGTGCTACCAGATAAATGTGCACTGTGCCTGTAGAAGAGGGAATGTGTCAATCTATTGTCATATGCAGTTAATGGAACAAAGGGTAGGCACTGATCCATAACCTTCACACTGGAGATCATTGATAATCACCTAACAAAAGCAGTAACCCTCCGTGTGCTGTGGAGGAATTGCACATCGCGCATGAACCACATGTTGTAAACATGTTAGCCCTTTATTGTGCTAAAATCAAGGGATCCTCATAGGTAAACTCGTGTGTGTGTGTGTGTGTGTGTATACAGAGTTTGTATAGCATCTCATTGTACAGAAATTGCAAAAGATAGACAGAGGCTGAGTACCAAGCCCTTGCCAGTACAATTTAGAACAATTTTGTTCTTTCTCCATCTGCTTACTACAACAAGAACAAATGAAAATTCATCCCAGGTGGGTCAAATTATTGTCCGAAGGTCACCAAACTGAATGTATTTTTCAGTTTTGTTGAGAATGATTAAATTATTAAGGAGAAGAAATTTCAAGAATCAAAAATCCAATTTATAGTCTTTGCCATGTTTCTGTCTCAGCAATTTATTCACATATGATAACAAAGAAAAAATGATTAACAAAGAAAGAAAAAGGAGAATGAACTTACAGTCGTCGTTGGCTGTGAGTGGTATAAGCAAATATTGCATGAAAAGCAGCAGCAGCAGCAGCAGAGTTCCTGTTCTTCCACCCATTTGGCTTCACAGTTCAAAGTCACTGAATTGAATAAGGAATGATAATAAATTATGTAAATCCATATGAGGTAAGATTGATACTAAAAAAAGGCGAAGTTGCAGAAGTAGTGATTACAAGTACAACACATTAATTACGACACAACTACCAGTGTCCCCTGACCGACCAAAGTGCTGGTACTTAAATATATAAATCATCATGAATGATAACTCCTTGAGACCACAGGCTTATTATATGGAGATATAATAGGGGACCGTGACCTTGACCTTTTTCTCAGAAATATCTAATAACGTGAATAGGAGGGAAGAGGCCAGGGAAGTTGAAAATGACAAATTTCCATTTCTAGCTTTAGGCTTTAGGCTTTAGCCTCTCCTCTTCTCTTTAGCTTTTTCTGTTTCCAATTAATTAATTAATGACTGGAACTGCATGGGGTTTGTCTTTTGTTGATATTCATACGTTTATTATCATTCGTATCCAATTGCGCATGCGTCGTCTTCTACTTACTTCCTTTAAAACGAGTCCACTAGGACTGCCCTTCTGTTACGGTTATCACAGAATATTCAACTCTGAATTAATCAATGCTTTCTTTTCTTGCTCCATTCTCTCTCTGTCTGTCAATTATAATTGTTTGGGACCTTGTGTCTCCATCCAAAACCTAACTTTTCTAATTCCAAAAAAAAGGTATGCCCATTTGAACTTTTTAAAAGTCGTTTCACGCCCAAAAAGTTTGTCCCAAATCACAATAGAGCTATTGTCCTCGACCCACTCTATGCTTATTGAAGATATTATTCATGTGTTTTACTCACATGATTTTTTAAATAACAAAATTTAGCTACACGTAGCCTTAGGTAAATTTTGACAAATTTATCCTTGAATTATATATTCTTCTTATATTTTATATGCTTGTAAAATTTTTATAAAATTAAAAATTAATAATTGTGTAATATAATCTAGTAATTATCCTTTTTCTTTCAATTTGGGGAGATGGCTGAGTGGACTAAAGCGTCGGATTGCTAATCCGTTGTACGGGTTTTTCGTACCGAGGGTTCGAATCCCTCTCTTTCCGCTTTAGTCAATGACTTGGTATTTTTTCTTTATCTTTCAATTTCTCTTTCAACGAGTCTTTTTTTTTTTTTTTTCATTTTAATTAATAGTTAAAAGTGTGGAATAAATAAAATCCTAAGAACATTTTAAAATCAAGCAAGGAAAACAGAAACCTTATTGTTATTTTTTATTCTTCACTCTTCACGTCCAGGATTCCGCTATGGATCATTAGATAGGAATCCGAAGATAAAGAGAGAAACAAAGAATACCACTACTGTGTAAACAAATAGTTTAAGAGTAAGCATTACACAATCTCCAATATCATTTTTTTTTGGAAAAAAAAAATAATAGATTCTCCATTTTTATACCACATACATTATTTTGACACCACGAAATTCTTTTTCTAAATCTATAGAAATAAAAAAGAATTTTCAGAAATTCATTTGTAATAAGAGTCAAGTCTTTCATTACCAAAAGCTTTTTCATACCTGCAATTAGATATTGCGGAGGAATCTACTAGGTTCTTTCACTGTAAAAAAGGGTCCGAATGAGGAACTGGGGGGAGCCCAGACTTATTGTGGCGATCCAAGAATTTCATTATTTGAATCAAAGGGTTATACTATAAGACTTATCTGATCTTATGAATTGTTAGAATTTTTTTTTTTTAAGAATAAATCATGAATTTTTCTAGGACCGTATTAAAGATCTCATTGAAAACTTACAGCAGCTTGCCAAACAAAAGCTAAGAGAAAAAAGAGCAAAGGTATTGCTGGCATAAAATCTACGATTGGATTCAAAAAAGCATAAGCCTCGGGCAATTTTGAGAAGAAAAAACTACTTGAAGAAAGAGCAGAATTAAGACAAATACAGATCAAACTAAAGATATTAAGCATAACAAACATTTTTTTCTTTGTTCTTGAAGATAATTGTATTTATTTTGATTGAGTTATTAATATGATGAGTTCTTAATATGAGTTATTATAATTTTTTTTTTTTTTTTTTGAATTAACCCAATCAAAAATCCTTCAATTCTCAAATCAAAAGAGAATAGACAAAACCATACTTTCATACAATATCTTAATTGAATTGTAAGTAATGATCAATAAATGTCGTTTAATTCTCTATCTAAATGTCTCAAAATCCTAGCAACACTCTAATCTATTCTATATAGATTTGAACTAGAATTGACGAAGAACTACTATCAATATTAGTCTTTATTAATGTCGAATAGAAATAAAAAATGGGGCGTGGCCAAGTGGTAAGGCAACAGGTTTTGGTCCCGGTATTCGGAGGTTCGAATCCTTCCGTCCCAGAGCATACCTATTATATTATATATATCATATCAGAATATAGATTTTCTATTTTATGTCAGAATAAAAGAAAGATTGCCCTTTTTTAAACAACCTTATTTTTTTTTTAAGAGTAGAATAAGATTGGTTATAATCTGATTTTGCTTTCCTATAATGATTGATTCTTATATGAATTATATCTTTTTCAAAAATCAAAAATCGAATCGTGTTCAAATAACACACAGATGTAATTGAATCTATTTGTATACAGGTAAGAGGTAAGATGGGAGCATAGATTAAATCATATTTATATTTAATAAGTTAGTTCTTCATAAAATAAAAATACGAGCCATGATTTAATCTATACTTGTTTAATCTATATTTGTTTTAATTTACATTTATACAAAATAGTAATAGTCTGGAACACTCTAATAGGATTGTTTTTTTATTTAGGATTCATCATCTTCATAGAATTGACGCAGTAGATAGGAGTTAAACGTCAATGTAAAATGCCAATTTCAATATATGCGGCTGTCTGAATTTCATTAAAAAAAAAACCAAGTTACATACGTAACATATGTCTTTTCTTTGAACCCCGTTTTTAAGTATTTTGTGTTTTCTTTTATGAAAAATTGTAAATATATGATATGTACCAATTTAGACAAAGTGTATTCATACATCTTAGTCGCTTTTCCTTAGGAAATAATTGCAGCCGAATTATTGACTCCAAGTCAAATAAACTACGGTTCTATTTCTTCTATTTCATTGATTCATTGAAAACTTTATTTTATTTCAATTGAGTTTTATGACAATAGATTTGTTATCCCTAAATTTTAAATATTTAACTTTACCCTTTAACGTAGAATGTTTCTAAAACATAGAATGTTTCTAATTACTTTCAAAGATATTTGTTTAGTCTACCTAATAGGTATGGGGATCCTCTTTTAATTATGATTTATCAAAAAGAATAACAACCCAAAGCCTCTATTCTATCAGTCTTTATCCACCACCTCGTGAAAAACAAAAAGAATTTACATTTTTTTTATGGTTTAATACGAATATGAATTTTTCTCTATTATTATCAAAATGTGATTTTTACTGTAAAGCCTTATTCAAATAATGTAATGATAGTTGTAGGGACTCAGTTTGGATTGGACCCAGAATATGAACGGGTTTTCAGTCCAACAAGCTCAAACAATAAATTTGTAGAGAATGGATTGAAGGTTTAGGCGCTGGTCGTCGTTCCCCAAGCATGAACCTTCTTCTTTTATATATATAAAAAAAATTTAGAACTATTTACAACAGGGGGATGCTCCTCGGCCATGGGCCGAGGAGCCCTTTTTCTTCTAGCCTCCTTTCTTTTTTCTTTTCTTCCCCCCCCCCCCCTTGCTTTACTTTACTAGCTTTTCTTATATAGTCTTCATCGTCCTCTCTCGTTCTTCCATCTGTTGATCATCTATTCGCCTTTCTTCTGATTGCCCATCCCATCAGAGGTCTTATCAACACTCAAGTGGTTCCCTCTGATCAACGTTGCCCTGCTAAGGGGTTGTATCACCATTAATGCGGCCAGAGGGGTTAGGTGAATGCATTAAGTGTGGAGGTGACAGCTTGCCCTGGGCTTGTCCCTTCCAAAAATCATCCTTGGCATGCCGAGGACAAAGAGGTCCTCGGCCTGGACCCGAAAAAGATGATTTCCCCAATTTAGCCTCGGATGGTCAGTCTTCCTCGGCATGGGCCTTGGGCTTACTACGCGATGGGCTGAAGCTATCAGGCCCATGGACCCCACAATAGCCCCTCAAAACCCTGCTGCACGTTCCCTCGGACGGGGAGGAGGGTTTTGATATCTATGGGCCCTCTAGACGCATCGCCCCACTTCGTTCCGTGATAATGATGGCAACCTTTTCGACTGCTCGATGTGCGTTTTTGGCATTTCAAGACTTAACGTGTGCCCACATTAAATTTTGGCGGCACCACGTCTCCCATTTTCAACGGTGTGATGGTAATCGTTCGGTGGAGATTTCCTACTTTTATGGGCAGGCGGTTACATTTTGGGAGAACCTAAGGGGGAGTATAAGTACCTCTTTGAACCGCCTGGTTTTCTCATTTTCGCACTTACGACCATTGATGTGTATGATTTGAACCTGGTTCAACTTGCGCACTTCCTGAAGAGAATCGTCATATTTCTGTAAGTCTTCTTCTTCCGGGGACTCCAAATTTTTCTTGATTCTATTCCTTCTTTTCTTCTTTTAGAATTTTTAGTCATCCTTGGAGAATGGGTAAGTTTAAGAAGTTGGTTGAGTCCGACGAGATGATGAACAAGTTCATTGTTGACTATGGAATACCCAATAATGTGAGTTTGAAGTACTGTGAAGAAGGGGAGTGGTACCTTAAGAGGAGAGAGGGTGAAGTCGTGATCCCGATAGTTGCTTTCGTAGAGGGAGGGATGAGAATCCCTATGAGGCCAGTGACTCTCAATTACCTTAGGTATTTCCGCCTGGCTCCTACTCAATGTGCCGTGAATGCATTTAGGATATTAAGGTGTGTAGATACCTTGAATGAGAAAATGGGGCTGAGACTGACTCACCATGATGTGAACTGGTGCTACAACCTTCATCATCTTAGAGGTAAGACGTACTATATGAAGATGAGGGACGATAGGGTCCGACTCATCCAATGTCTTCCTGATTCTAATAAGGGGTTGACTCAAGATTTCCTTATAGTGTCGGGGGAGTGGCACAATGGCTTTCATTGCCCAATAGTAGAGGGGGAGCCAGGTAGGGTATCTGAAGTAGGGGTTTCAGTATTTTTATTTTTCATAGCCGTATATCCGTTTTGGTTGATTAACCACAGGATTTTCACTCTTCTTTTCGCAGATCCGCACGCTTTCACATGTCATTTCCACCTTGTTAACAAAGCGGATTTGGAAACCGTTCTTAGGTCAGAATTTTTCCTGAACGAAACTGATAACCAGGTTAGAGCTGCTCACAAAATCTTCGGATGCGACCCAGCTCAGAAATCATTCCCAGTCCCGAAGCATGTAATTAGGGCTCGTGACCCTTGGCTTACTCAGATTACCGTGGTGGAGGACGGTTTTACATTTTCCGAGGGGTCTCGCATACCTGAAGGCATTCCGTTAGCAGGTCCTTCCTCATCTCAACAAGTAACGGTGGCCGAGGAAGGACAATTTAAGAAGGCGTGGGAGGTAGTTGAACTGAGCTCTTCTGAGGACGAATATAGTGTGTTCAACCTAGCTGATCAGTCTGAGGATCCCTCTGGTGATCTAGGAGACCCTTATTTGTCCGAAGCCGACCTCCGGTCCCTAAAAGTTGGCACTCAAGCTGAGATGGGTTTAAAAAGACAGCCCCAAACCAGTCTTTTTGACCTGCTCGAAAGCGGTTCCAAGAAGGGTGCACCGGAAGAGTCGCAGCCCAAGCCCCCAACATCTCCACCCCAGATATTAACTGTGTAAACCAGGTCATCCTCTGTCCCCACAGCATCAGACCCTCAGACCAAGTCTTACGCCCCGAAAAGGAAAAGACTTTCCAAGGGTAAGGAGCCAATGGATGGGAGTAAATCCTACTCCCCGCCCGAGGAGGGTAAATCTCGCAAGCCTCCGAAACAACTAAAACTCTGTGGTCAACGGAAAGGTAAGAAGATCATCCAACAGTCTGAGCCCCAAGCCTGGCTGCCCGCTGCCATACTTCATGATCAGCCCCTGATGGATAATGCATCGATATGGGAACCTTAAGGGGCTGAGGGGGCTTTCATAGCTGATGCCCTCGAGAAGTCTCTCCTTATTCCCACCGACATGGCCGAGCTTGAAAATATGAGTGGGTCAGAGGTTGTCCTTGACCTTAAGAAGTATCTGGGCATGGTGGGTCCTTTGGTACCTATTTACTTTATTCGAGCTTTATTGCTTAGTGCCCTCCCTTTTCTTTACGGAGTTACCTGTTTTTTGTCGGCAGGCTATCCAGGCTCTTTTCAGGTTGGATGAGGAGGTTGATGGCCAAAGTAGTGCCTTAGCACAAGAGCGTGACAAGTTCTAGAAAGCTGCCAGTACCCTCAAGAAATCTGAGGCCGACCTAAAAAAGGCGACTGAGGATCTGGAGGAGATGAGAAGGGCCAGGGACACTGCTGCCTCCGACCTGGCCGTGGCCAAGAAGCAAGCTGAGGACCAAACCACTCGCTTGCAAGACGTTGAGGGCCAACTACAGACTGCCAAGGAAGACAATGTCTACCTGAAGAAAGAGTTGACCAAGGCAATCCATGAGAAAGGTATTACCGAGTATGCCAGGGACGAGGCTGTGAGAGCCAAAGACGAGGCGGTATTTGCAAAAATAGACGCTGAGCGCTCTGTAGAACAGGCAGAGGGGGAGGACTTCACAGATGGGGTGGCTAAGACTGAAGCCACTCTTCGGGCGCAAGTTCCTGCAGTGTGCAGGCATTACTGTTCTCAGACCTGGCATGAAGCCCTCAACCAAGCAGGGGTTGATGCCTCATCCGACCTTAGGAGGGAGGACAGGGTATATTACCCTATTGTGATTCGTGAGACTGCCCTTGATGCTCCTGAGGAAGGGTCCTCATTATCAGCGACTGAGAGTCGCAATAAGACCACCGAAGATATACCTGCCGCTGACCAACCTCTCGAGGAAGTTGAACCCCCGAGAATGTTGGGGGGAGTTAGAACTGAGGGTCAGGAAATACCACAGGACGTGGCGAGGCCTCCTGCAGATCCTTCGAGACAAGGCCCTTAGGCACTGGTTAAAGCCTTTTGATCTGTTTGTCGAATTAATTTTCTTACTGAGTTGAAGAGACTGGTGTATGACATAGGATAGTTTTGTTTACTTTCTCTTTCATTTCATTCTATTTCTTGCCTTAGTGGCGTTGTAAGGAGACCGTATAGTTTCTGTCTGAACTAAATGCTCGGTACCTTATTTCCAATTTATGGATATTTTCTTTTAATTGCATTTCTCTATTATTCTGTTCAATACTTGTATTCTGTTCTGGAGTTAGTCTTATGAGACCACCTGCTATCCTCCAAATATAAATCTAAGGACCGTATTATAGCCAGAATCTAGGTAACACTCTGGTTTTTCTACAGATAGTTATTTTCTCCAAAGGCTCAAGTCCCTGAACCATGTAAAACCTTGGTTTCGTTTAGTACCCAGGTTTAATGGCGTGAATAGTTTCACTATAGGCTTGGATCCGAGGACCATGCAATGCCTTGGTTCTTTCTACCACTTCTATTTTTCTGTAAGTATCTAGCTTCCCCATAAGTTTGAGTCCGAGGACCATGCAATACCTTGGTTCTGTCTAGTACCCAGGTGTAACGGTGTGAATAATTTTACCATAGGATTGGGTCCGAGGACCATGCAATACCTTGGTTTCGTTTAGTACCTAGGTTTAATGGTGTGAATAGTTTCACCATAGGCTTGGGTCCGAGAACCATGCAATGCCTTGGTTTTATCTACCACTTCTATTTTTCTGTAAGTATCTAGTTTCCCCATAGGTTTGAGTCCGAGGACCATGCAATACCTTGGTTCTGTCTAGTACCCAGGTGTAACGGTGTGAATAGTTTTAACATAGGCTTGGGTCCGAGGACCATGCAATGTGTTGGTTCTGTCTACCACTTCTATTTTTCTGTAAGTATCTAGTTTCCCCATAGGTTTGAGTCCGAGGACCATGCAATACCTTGATTCTGTCTAGTACCCCGATGTAACGGTGTGAATAATTTTACCATAGGCTTGGGTCCGAGGACCATGCAATACCTTGATTTCGTTTAGTACCTAGGTTTAATGGTATGAATAGTTTCACCATAGGCTTGGGTCCGAGGACCATGCAATACCTTGGTTCTGTCTACCACTTCTATTTTTCTGTAAGTATCTAGTTTCCCTATAGGTTTGAGTCCGAGGACCATGCAATACCTTGGTTCTGTCTAGTACCCAAGTGTAACGGTGTGAATAGTTTTACCATAGGCTTGGGTCCGAGGACCATGCAATGCCTTGGTTCTGTCTACCACTTTTATTTTTCTGTAAGTATCTAGTTTCCCCATAGGTTTGAGTCCGAGGACCATGCAATACCTTGGTTCTGTTTAGTACCTAGGTGTAACGGTGTGAATAGTTTTACCATAGGCTAGGGTCCGAGGACCATGCGATGCCTTGGTTTTGTCTACCACTTCTATTTTTCTGTAAGTATCTAGTTTCCCCGTAGGTTTGAGTCCGAAGACCATGCAATACCTTGGTTCTGTCTAGTACCCAAGTGTAACGGTGTGAATAGTTTTCCCATAAGCTTGGGTCCGAGGACCATGCAATGCCTTGGTTCTGTCTACCACTTCTATTTTTCTGTAAGTATCTAGTTTCCCCATTAGTTTGAGTCCGAGGACCATGCAATACCTTGGTTCTGTCTAGTACCCAGGTGTAACGGTGTGAATAGTTTTACCATAGGCTTGGGTCCGAGGACCATGCAATGCCTTGATTTTATCTACCACTTCTATTTTTCTGTTAGTATCTAGTTTCCCCATAGGTTTGAGTCCGAGGACCATGCAATACCTTGGTTCTGTCTAGTACCCAAGTGTAACGGTGTGAATAGTTTTACCATAGGCTTGGATCCGAGGACCATGCAATGCCTTGGTTCTGTCTTCCACTTCTATTTTTCTGTAAGTATCTAGTTTCCCCATAGGTTTGAGTCCGAGGACCATGCAATACCTTGGTTCTGTCTAGTACCCAGGTGTAACGGTGTGAATAGTTATACCATAGGCTTGGGTCCGAGGACCATGCAGTGTCTTGGTTCTGTCTACCACTTCTATTTTTCTGTAAGTATCTAGTTTCCCCATAGGTTTGAGTCTGAGGACCATGCAATACCTTGGTTCTGTCTAGTACCCAAGTTTAACGGTGTGAATAGTTTTACCATAGGCTTGGGTCCGAGGACCATGTAATGCCTTGGTTCTGTCTACCACTTCTATTTTTCTGTAAGTATCTAGTTTCCCATTAGTTTGAGTCCGAGAACCATGCAATACCTTGGTTCTGTCTAATATCCAGGTGTAACGGTGTGAATAGTTTTACCATAGGCTTGGGTCCGAGAACCATGCAATGCCTTGGTTCTGTCTACCACTTCTATTTTTCTGTAAGTATCTAGTTTCCCCATAGGTTTGAGTCCGAGGACCATGCAATACCTTGGTTCTGTCTAGTACCCAGGTGTAACAGTGTGAATAGTTTTACCATAGGCTTGGGTCCGAGGACCATGTAATGCCTTGGTTCTGTCTACCACTTCTATTTTTCTGTAAGTATCTAGTTTCCCCACAGGTTTGAGTCCGAGGACCATGCAATACCTTGGTTCTGTCTAGTACCCAGGTGTAACGGTGTGAATAGTTTTACCATAGGCTTGGGTTCGAGGACCATACAGTGTCTTGGTTCTGTCTACCACTTCTATTTTTCTGTAAGTATCTAGTTTCCCCATAGGTTTGAGTCCGAGGACCATGCAATACCTGGGTTCTGTCTAGTACCCAAGTGTAACGGTGTGAATAGTTTTACCATAGGCTTAGGTCCGAGGACTATGTAATGCCTTGGTTCTGTCTACCACTTCTATTTTTCTGTAAGTATCTAGTTTCCTCTTAGGTTTGAGTTCGAGGGCCATGCAATACCTTGGCTCTGTCTAGCACCCAGGTGTAACGGTGTGAATACTTTTACCATAGGCTTGGGTCCGAGGACCATGCAATGCCTTGGTTCTGTCTACCACTTCTATTTTTCTGTAAGGAGGGGTTTGTCTTCGGACTGCTTCACTGGAGACGATTCCTCTTCGGGTTAGGTTGTGACCTTACACGTGGTGTTTTGTCCCGCCTCTAGTTCGAGTCCCATCCTTTTCATTTACGAGGCGTCCTTTGGCTGTTCGTTTTCCGCGCTTGACATTTCGGTGCGCGAGACGCGCCCTCATTAATGTCCTCGTGAATTAGCACATATCCAGCTGTCTACAGCCCCTCGGAATTTGATGGCTCCGTGATTTGCACTGTTGACAATTCTCCTTTCGGATTCTGCGCGAATTAATTCCCACCAACATTTATTCCCTATATAAGACTCCTTCGGGGGGAAGGCTTCTTCACATTCCATGAATTCCCAAACGCAAACAGAGAAAATACACACCCTTAGCTCCCCAAGCCCTTTAAATAACCTTGCCGAAGTTGGTAGTTATGGGGCAGCTTTGGGCGGGTGTGAGGACATCCGTGCCAAGAGCTGTCGTGGCCGCAGCCCCCATTGGGTTTCCGACATGGCAAAGTTTAGGCGTAACTCTGATGGTGCCATGCATGGTGGCCCGGAGGGAGGTCGTTGGAGTACCTAATGTCCCTCCTCGGAGCGCACCCCCGACGGAGGAGATGTGTGAATTCACGTCATGGCCGGTGCCCGAGTGTTGCCATCTCCAATGGCCATCACTCGTGAGGGTTGGAGAGAATCAAGGGAACATCATGAGGAAGGGTGGCCGGTGCGCCTGCATCTACTCCTCACTTTGCTCAAGCTTTGGTACACCTGGCCCTCCTCGTCCCCTGCCTTTATTGTCAAGCTCTCCCATTCTCTTAATGCCAATAAAAGCACGGGTTGACACTTCCTTCCGACTAGTTTTGGGGCGGGTCCACCTGGGCCTCTGATTGTAGATCTAGCTGGTAGGGATAGTTGTAAAGCAAGCCTGCCTGAGCCTCTGATTGTAATCTAAAGCCCTTTTTTTTTTTTTTTATATGAAATACCTCTGATTGTAATTTGTAACTCTTCTTTTTATGGAATAATATCAATCGTTCTCTTTTCGTTGTCAAAATTTTTTTTTATCAACTTTCTGTAAAAAGATCACCTAGAGCAATTGCCTGGTGCGCCGACCAGTGCACTAATCCTCCCCACAGACGGCGCCAATTGTAGGGACTCAGTTTGGATTGGACCCAGAATATGAACGGGTTTTCAGTCCAACAAGCCCAAACAATAAATTTGTAGAGAATGGATTGAACGTTTAGGTGCTGGCCGTCGTTCCCCAAGCATGAACCTTCTTCTTTTATATATATAAAAAATACTTAGAACTATTTACAACAGGGGGATGCTCCTCGGCCATGGGCCGAGGGGCCCTTTTTCTTCTGCCCTCCTTTCTTTTTTCTTTTCTTTCCCCCCCCCCCCCTTGCTTTACTTTACTAGCTTTTCTTATATAGTCTTCATCGTCCTCTCTCGTTCTTCCATCTGTTGATCATCTATTCACCTTTCTTCTGATTGCCCATCCCATCAGAGGTCTTATCAGCACTCAAGTGGTTCACTCTGATCAACGTTGCCCTGCTAAGGGGTTGTATCACCATTAATGCGGCCAGAGGGGTTAGGTGAATGCATTAAGTGTGGAGGTGACAGCTAGCCCTGGGCTTGTCCCTTCCAAAAATCATCCTTGGCATGCCGAGGACAAAGAGGTCCTTGGCCTGGACCCGAAAAAGATGCTTTCCCCAATTTAGCCTCGGATGGTCAGTCTTCCTCGACGTGGGCCTTGGGCCTACTACGCGATGGGCTGAGGCTATCAGGCCCATGGACCCCACAATAGTGAAATAGAAAATTTTTCAATCAATTAAATATTTTTAATAATGTCTTATGAGTCCTTGGTACTCGAAGAAGTGTGAAATTGGTGAATCTATTTTAGCAAGTCACCTCAAGATGCAAATTAAAAAAAAAAAACTTATTTGTGTTATTTATTAGTTCAATTTTTTTATATTCTAATATTTATATTTAGATTATAATTCTAAAGAAAAAATAAAATAATATATTAAAAAAATATTTATTATATTTCTATATATTATATAATATATTATATATTATTTATTATATATATTATATGGGGTTAAATTTATATGGGGTTAAATTTAATTCGTGCTGATACTTCTTGAGAAATTACCCATTCATAAAAGTATGGATTACTATGTACTGAACGAACCACTATGTACCGAACGAACCAATGATTATTCATGAGTCCATAATGGAATCAATTACATACTGTTTACAACAACCTACTAGGAAATGTTATGGTAAAACTTCGTTTAAAACGATGTGGTAAAAAGCAATGTGCAACTTGAGGGATATGGTCGTCTGTGGATTCTTACATCCATCATTTTCTTTTTATATTAATTAGATAGGAATGAGGGTGCTCTTGGCTCGACATCGTTTGTTCTGTTTCACTAGAACCCTCCTTTTTGAGGTCGGGGGTTGGGATGTAAATAGTACATGATCTTAATGGAGCTCGAGTAAAAAAAAGTATTGATTCATTTTTTAAGGGAACGGATCTAGGGTTAGTGTTAATTAATAAGTTGAAACAGCTTCGTAAGTATATTTTCCATATAAAAATCGAAAGGATCCAATTTTCAAATTTATAAGTAAAACCTCTTGGAATTGGTAAAACTCTTTCGATTAAAAGTGTATCGCGCAGGAATCAAATCGACCATTTGTATGATTTTTTGATAAAAAGAAATTACAAAAAGGGTATGTTGCTGACGTTTTTTGAAACGATTAAAAATCACCGAAGTAATGTCTAAACCCAATGATTCAAAGAAACGATAAAGAATCCTGGAACAAGGAAATACCACTTTCAGTTGTCTCAATATATTGATTCTAATTAAGAATCAAAATAGATTCTAAAGACAAAAAAAGGGTGCGTGGTTAGAGATCGCTCAATAAACGAAATACCTAAAGTAAAGGGTTTCCTTGGGTTATTAGCGAGTTATCCAACTTGAGTTATGAGGATGCGAATACAAATGATTTTATTTTCTTTTTCGGATAAAAATAAGGAATAATAAAAAGTACTTAACTCATATTTAATTGATTTGATTATTTTATGGATCCATTTGACATTACTAATTAAAAATTTCAAATTCGATCCATAGACATAATTTCGAATTTTCTTGAGCCGTATGAGGAGAAAACCTCTTATACGTTTCTAGGGGGGGGTATTATTCATCTACATCTATCCCAATGGGTGGTTTATCGAATCGTTGCAATTGATGCTCGATGCCGAAGAGAAGGATTCAAACAAAGCAAGTAGTACGGTGTTGTCCTATTGATTAAGGCAAAAGATTGAAGTTAAAAATATGAGGAATGATGATAATAACAATAATTCAAAGTTGTACCAGAGCAAAACCTGAGGTGACAGACGAAATATTAGTTTATAATTTGAGAAAAAAAAAAATGAGATTCTTATAGGTTTAAGATAAGTGGTTAAGGTGCGTTTGAATGTTTAAGCGCTTGGCTTGGCATTTTTGAAAATGAGTCCAACGATTAAAACATAATAGTATAATAATGGAACAAGAAATGGCCGGCCTGCAAATCAGGATAAGCAGCTGTGTGTGAACGTTGTGTCGTAATTTTCAAATGCTGGGGTCATTGGACTTGGAGAGCTGGGGAGTATATGCCCTGCACGAGGACAATGACACTTGGTGATAGTGATTAGACCAAATTGTGAAGTTGTCAACAGTCAAGAGTGGTTGAGTTGGGAAAACTGACTGGGGAATCATTTTAGTGGTCTGACCTTTGACAAACCATTTGTGGGAATTAAACAATTTTTTACAAGTAGAGGGCTGCCTGCCATGTAATAATATAATATGGAGTCTCACTCCCAGATGTCTGTTTTCTATTCATATCAAATCACGATATTTTTTATAATTATTGACATATAACGTAATGTTGGAATTGATCCATAATTAAAAAAAAAAATATATATATATATATATGTTTGTTTTTAGACCCCTTAAAATATAATTGGATTAACCTAATTAATTAGCCAAGTAATTACTTAGTCAACTTATCAGATTTAGGTTAACACAAATATATCATATCAATATAAAGTACGGAATATAAAGAACACAAAGATATGATGACCTAAGAAAACCAAATTGGTAAAAAACCTGGGGAGGATTTAATCTAGCTATCCTCAAGGTAAAACTGAATCCACTATGAAAGAATCGAAGTTTTACAATAGCGACTTAGACCACTAACATCCTATTGCTACCTCATGTAGAAAACTTACTAACACGATCACGTGCAAGCTGTGAGATCACAGACTCTTTCTTTCTTAGATTCTCCAGCAAATACAAGCACTCCTGCTTGTGTATTTTTAAGCTCTTTAGTGCAGCAACTGAATGATCATCAACATCTCAATGAATTCTCATTCTTGATAATCCTAAGCATGTGTAAAGGCAACCACCTTTTAGATCTCACAAGAGATTCACACACACAACAACAGAGCAACCTCAAAAACGTGGCTAGGGTTCCTCTTTTATACCTAGGGCAAAACATAAAACCCTACACGTCATATGGGCTTAGGGCTGAGTTGAAAATTCTGCAGAAAAAACATTCTGCCCGACTTTCGATCGATCGAGTCTAATTCTCGATCAATCAAGCCAGACCGAATTGTACAATGAATTCTGCAATAGCTCAATTCCAACTTTACATAAAACACATACTTTAAGCAAGTCTAAAACAAGACTAAAAACCTGTTTTGATCATGGTTTGCCAACAATACAAATTAGAGTTCTAATATATTACTTCCTAAGTACTTAGAACCTAGTAAACTCCCTCTTTGGTAATCCGTGACAAAACACAAACACAATGCTCAAAGTTACAAGTAAAATCCCTTTACAAAAATAATGTCCATTACAAAATAATCCAACATAACTACTATCCATCAGTTGCAAGTATAAACAGCAGCATGACTGATTCAACCTGTATATTTCCTGAAATACTCAACAAATGCATAAACGCATATGTGAAAAATACAAGTAAAATAAAAATAAATTCTTAACTTCACAAAACACAAAACAAAGACATATATCATGAATAACTCATAAATATAAATCAATGAGCAGTGAAACAAGAAATATAGATAACAAAGTATCTCCTCTTAACATGAATAGCCCAAAAACAATACATCAAGAGACAAAAGGATACATACACAGTGAAGCACCTAAATACAATCTAAACTCCACAAGCTCCAACAAACAAAATCTCTCCCCCTAACTACAAAAAATCCTCTACAAGTGTCCAAATGTACTCTCCCTTTTTGTGACGGAATGCCAAAGGGCAATCAGAATCTATCATCAAAAGGAAGTGGCGAAGGCGAACATCTAAGATGTGCCAAATCTACTCGCAAAGCATGAAGCTCATCAAGCATGTCCACCAAAATCTTATCATGAGCCGCTTGAACGGTCATGACAGTCTCCAATGTACGACGAATGTCAAAGTCATCCAAAGTAGATGGTGGAGGAACGGCAGTAGCAGCAGCACCAACAGGATTAGCGGACGCCTTACCAGAAGTAGTACCTGTAGAAGAAGGAGGGGGTGCGGTACCAGAAGGCTCAACACGAGGGCGTTTAGAGCCCTCTCTCATCTGAGCAACCCTCTGCCTAAGAAAAGTGGCACTTATAGGAGCAATAATGTGTACGGGCTCAGAAGCGGGGAAGACATCTAAACCTAAAAACAAAATCCTATGAATGAAAACAGTATGAAAAAGAGCATGAGCAGTAGAGGAACTCCTATGAACTTCGTTCAAAGAACGAAGAAACAGATGAGGAAAACTAATAGGAGCATTTGTAACAAGAGCATACAAAAATGCACATCGCTCCAAAGGAATGGTGTGTAGATGAGAGATAGGCCATAAGGAATGACACGCTATCCTAAAGAAAAGATAGGTAGTCTCAGTGAGCTCAGCAGAAGTGATCTGAGAATCAGAACCCCACTAGATAGAAGTACCAGTGATGTATGATGTTGTTTAGGGAAGGAGACTCATCATAAGGGTAAACAGGATGCTGGACCACAGGTACCCCAATAGCATCAGCCACTACTCTAGGAGTAATGGTGAACTCTACACCTTGTATCCAACTTTTGACTAAAGTGTTGGAATCATAGACGTGTATAAAGAGGGTCAAGTAGAACTCTCTAATCAGGGTAGCTAGAGGAGGATAATCAATATCCAAAAGTGGCAACCAGCCCCGACGCTCAAAGTTTGCCCTAATGGCAGGATCAAGCTCATCTAACAAAACCTTACGCTTAGCCCAAATCTTTCTCTTAAGGTTTAGTGTCTCATAAAGCTCTCGGCTTTTCTCACTCCGAAACAAAGTGCCCACAGAGGAACGAGCAGAAGAAGAGGTGGATGTACTATGGGCTCTAGTCTTCCTAGGCATGGTGCTAGGGTAAGGACAAAGACACAATAGAAAGAACCAAAAAAACAAAAAGAAAAACCAAGGGCAGACTGCAAGTTAGCACAAAAAAAAAAAAATAGAAATAACAATCTATATGATACATGAACAGATAAATCTCATGATGCATGTTCTAATGCAGTGATAACAAGTTCAATTTAAGTTTAGAATCACAAAATTGGCTTGAGCATAGAGTTTATAACAAAAACCCCAAAATTTTGAAAAACCACTTGTTCAATATGTACTAAATTGACCAATTGATCATCACAGAAGTTAGAAAACAGTTTATGATGATCAAATTAATAAATCCAACAAGCCAATTTCATCAATTAAACTCAATTTGAACAAAATCCCCAAATCGGGTTGTTTCAAGCCCTAGAATTTTCAATTTCTCACAATACATCAAATTGATCAAATTAAACACCATAGATCATGTGTATAACATCCCCCAAAAAAAACTCATTGATCAATTGTGAAAGATAGATCGAGGTGCCTAAGAGAAGTCGTGTTGTGGACATCAACAACAAGAGATGAAAAGTTAACAGTGGGTGTCAGTGGAATGAAAGGAAGCTGGCAATATGACAACCGCAACTCTAACAAAGAAGGGAGTGTGTTTGTGACTTGAAGCGAATCAGAGGCTTTGCTAAGATTAACATAACTCATATCGAGATGTTGTAGCAAAGGAAGACCAGAAAGCCATTCAAGGTTATTCACATATAAATCATCAAGCCAGTAACCATGGAGATTGAGATAGTGCAAATTGGAGAGATTTCCAAGTTGATAAGGTAGGAGTCCCATAAATCTCGCATTAGAGAGATTAAGCGATGTTAAACTCTTCATTGAACCGAGAAATGTGGGAATAGGAGAAGCAGAGAAATTATTGAAGCTGAGGTCAAAGTATTGATGGGTCATTTTTTAATTTTGAATCTGATGTAACTGATTGTTATTACAGGTGCAGGAGGTTAAACGGTTTAGGACTCAATTCCTTAGTGTTATCAAAAACTTCTTTGAAAACGTTCGCCATTAGAGCCAAGAATTGCTCCGAGTTCGCTCACCGCTTCTTGAAACTCTGCACCGATGCCGGAAACATCGAAGCCTGTTACACTCTCGGCATGGTTAGTCTTTTTTTTTTTTTTTTTTTTTTTTTTTTCACTATACCATATCATATACCGACTTCATTGTTTTTCAATTTTTCAAATGCTTTTTTTCAACACACAAGTTTTTTAACATTCTTTTTTTTAATCTTTTGCAAATTCGATTTTACTGTTTACACAACTGAGGAAGGAATATTCACCTTCTTTAACTTTTTCACAAAATTATTCTATAATCTAACAAGTTGAAAACTTGATCATTAATTCATCAGCTATTTGTTCCACAGTAAATAATGTAAAATAAAACGATAATAATGCATGTATTTCAATTATGTAAAGTTGTGATTTTCAACTAGCCTTTGTTGGCTTTAATTTCATGCCAAATTTGGTTGTAATTCAGTCAACCATTTCCTTGTATTTATGTAGGTTTAATTGTAAATGATGAGTGTGAGAGATTGGTGAAGAATCAAGCATGCAATGAAGATCAGTGCAAATTGCGACTAGCTTATGAGTAAAGCAATCCGCAAAAAGGCCACGTGTGAAGCACATGACTAGAAGGTGAAGAGTCATGCTAGCTTGTCATTTCACGAGTATTTCATGAGAAAGGCCATCTCGCGAGATACCCGCGAAACTCTCTGTTTGACAAAAATGAAAAGTGTTTTACTAAATTTTTTACAAACACTATATATACCCTCATTACCCACGAAATTGTAAAGACTGTTTTTCAGAGAAAAAATCCTAGCAAAACACTTGAGAGTTAAAGATTGTCATACCCACAATCTACACAAATTCTCTTGGTTTTCCTCTACTCCTACCCCTTCATCTATACATCCTTGATAGGTTTTTAACCCAAACACTTACCTCACCTATTTTGAGTATTGAGAAGTTTTGGTGCATTTAGAAAGCATTGGAAGAAGTCATTGAGTAGCAGATGCAATCAAGCGGAATTGCGAGATCCAGAAAACTAGTGAAGAAAAGATTTCGAGAAGTCCGTTGGTAACAGGAGCTTGGAGGGCTCAAGTATATTTGGTAGATTAGGCTTGGAGTGTCTCTTTGATATTCGTGTACTCCAACTTATTCACTAGTGAATTGATTTCGACTTGAAGGGTCACGGAGAGGTTTTTTGCTGAATTCTTCAGTTTCCTCTTCGATAACACATCTTGGTGTTATCTTGTGTTTGCATCTCTATTCCCTACTCTTTAAGCTTTACTTTTATTGCTCATTGTGGTTTGCTTATGGATTAGAGTAGTGTTACTGGTTTATTGCGCTTCATTTACTTTTGTTCTAAACTTAGATAAGTTAGAATAAAAGCAAGTAAGCCATAATTTAAAATTGGAAGTCTAAACAAGTATTAGTGTTTTCACACTAATTGAGCTTTCAAATTACAATTCTGCTTCTTTGTCATGTGAAGCAAGCAAGCATCACAGTATCTTCTAGCTAGCTATCCAACACAATTAAAGTAGCCAATTAGCAAAAGCTCAAATGTAAAAAGGGTACTCAATGATGGTCTGTCTTTGAAGTTGGAAAACTCCCACTATACTTAAAGCCCTCATTGCTGTAAGGATGGCCTGAGTTCCCCTTACTTACATCCTCATAACTGGCTGAAGTGGATGTAGATTCAGCATTGGGGTTCAAACCAACCATCTGCATTACGTTTTCAATCTCCTTTACCACATCACCCATTGCTGGCCTGTTGCTTCCTGATTCTTCAACACACCTCATTGCCAGGTCCACAAACTTCTCCAGACCTTTCAGTGATGTTTGCAAACCAATGGTAGGGTCTAGAATTTCTTGAAGGTTGTATAGATCTTTCATTCTATCAATTGTCGTTTGGACCACTCTTACAATATATTTCCCCCGTTCAATTGGCATTCTTGCAGTTATCAGCTCTAGCATTACCACTCCAAAACTATATACATCACTCTTTTCAGTCAACTGCTGAGTCATGTAATACTCAGGATCCATGTACCCCTACACCATTATAGAAATCAAGTCACAGTGTCAGAGGTTTTTTTTGATAAATAATAATTTTTATTGAGCTAAAATTAAAAAAAAAAAATTAAAAAAAGTGTCAGCCGCGTATTCTTGATGTATACAACTAGGGACCAATAAAATCAAACACAAATTACAAATATTAATAAAATCATAAACCCCTAACATAGTGAATATCGTCATACAATTGACATCCAATTCAACAAAAGGATCGGGTACCCTGATAATGGGACAATTTTGTGCAAAAGTCTTTATCTGATTCTTCCATTACTAAATATAGCCGAATTATTATAAGCTCCTGATGCTTATTTTCTTTCACTAAAAAAGTTTCGCAAAAGGATTTTCCACTGACCATTGTGCCTTTAACTTGAGTGCTGACATGGCCCTTTTCTCCTTCACCCATAGGCTTAGATAGTCCAAAATTAGAAACTTTTGCATTTAAGTGTTCATCCAGGAGAATGTTGGTTGACTTAATGTCCCTATGTATAATAGGAGGGTTAGCAAGTTCATGAAGATAGGCCAGGCCTCTAGCTGCACCAAGTGCTATTTTTAGTCTCCTCATCCAATCTAACCTGAATCCTGACTTCCCTGCATAAAGAACAGCTACCTCATTAAATGTTAATGAAAAATTGTCAGCATTATCTACATGATAATTTACATTTCCTGGAAAGAAGCTATCAGAGTTATGACATATTATGTTTTCCTCTAATATTGTCTCTAGAGGAAGGCACACTATTGAAGTAAAAAAAAAAAAAAAAAAACCTTACTGAAAGCCATTTTAATAGTGGTTGAAGTACCTGAAAGGTTATCCTTTAGAGATCCATTTGGAACATACTCATATACAAGCATTTGTTCATCTTGATCGAAACAAAAACCAACAAGGCTGACAAGATTCTTATGAGGAACCCTTGACAGAAGTTCATATTTTACCAAATCACCAACTGTCATCTCACCATTCATAATTCCATTTGAACATAACACCATAGCTATTGAAAAAGCCGTGCTAAATATTACATTTTGGCCGAAGTTCAATTATGCAAGTCTACGTTGTGTTTTTAAAGCAGCATCTTCATACCCTGAGCAATTGAATCCCCAAAGGCAACAGAACAGCATTATGATTCAATTAGAGTAAATTTGTAATGAAAATACTTTAAATGAAAGGATATAACTTGCACTTTTGCCATACTATCAGGAAGAAAGAAGGGGGGGGGGGGGGGGGTGGCACTAAGAAGGCAAAAGATTAAAAAGAACATAAATAATAAAGAAAATCCAAAACCACCTGAACCATATTAAAATTGATTTGGTGGTTGGCCACATAAAATCATCATTTCAAACCATTAGAAGCATGAAGGAGGAGCGATCACCAAGTCCCAATTAGGGTAGGAGTGGCAACAGACCAGGATTGAGATGGGAAGCCCCTTCTTAAACTTGAACCCACTGGAACAAACTTTGTTCTAAACCATCAAAAACACAGGTTCCCACTTTGGAAACCCAAACCCAGTCCACCCAATTAGCTGGCATTGTGCACACAAAAGACAACCTACAAGTTGGGTAATTGCCCATTTGATTGAAGGTTGCCCAAATTATTTACTACATTATACAGCCAATGAAGAAGGAATAAAGGTTTTCTCCATGAGGCAGCAGAGCAACTAAGCCTCTTGATTCCTAACTTTCGTAGAACCAGGTGGGCTATAACCCTTTAAAACCAATACACTTGAATTCATAATTACGTGTCAATGTAATAACTACCATACCACTAAGATAACTTACTCTTTAAGTACTCATCATATTGATCAACTTCAAAAGATTCATTGTTCAGGGAAAAAAAGGACAAAAATGGAGAAAATAAGGCATCAGATAATCCATAAAGAAAAAATAAGGCATCAAACGATCTATAAGGAGAAAATCAAACATTAAAAGTACATCACAGCCTCACCTCTTTTGGTACACTTCACCACATCACCAATGGCTCGGGACATAGGAAGTTCAGCATTGACCCAAGGCTTACCCCAAAGAGTGACAACAATACCACCAGCTACTTCAATTCAAGCTCTTTCATCATCTCTACCTGGACTATGATCTTTAGTTAGTTCAGTAGCTGAAAGACTGTTTGTCAAGTTACCTGTCATTTTCATGTAAACATACAGATATTCAATTATTAGGTTAAAATAAGGTGAAGTTTTATACTCCTTTACTTGATGTACAACTAATGCTTAGGAAAGTCCTATTTCAAGTAAAAGCATTAAGAGAAAGGAATTCTTTATCACCTTTGCACATATCTAGTAGACACAACTAATTTCAACTAAAATCAGCTAAACCTTTATTCCCATTAATTAGGATCAATTATCTTCTGGATGCAACTGGTTAAAAAGTCAATAATCAATATCACTACTTAACAAAAAAAAGGGAGATATCAGAGAACCAGTACCCTGACCAGACTAGATTTTTTTGTTTATAAAAGGGCCTTTGAGTCACCAATATTGGCAATTAAAATCTTCCCATCAAGAGTTTAAGCCATCTCATAGTTTACGCAATACTGTAAGGCAAAGAGTGTCAATGATCGCCTCAAATGCTACTGCTTGTTTGACTTGTCTTAGGTTACTAGCACTTCCTCAAAAGGGTACAGGTATAGAAGATGCTATTAAAAATATAAACACGTTTTGATATATATATTCACTCAAAGTAAATTGCTTAATCAAGGCAACAAGCAACATACCTTCTGCGCGTAGACATTAATCAAGGCATTGTTCATTGTGGAAGGCGACTTCAACCCCGCAAACTTCATAACATCCAAGCACTCAATCGCATCATCAAACCTCCCCGATTTTCCATAAATATCAACCAATGTCATAACACCAACTGTACTCTCCCCAAGCCCATTTTTGCATGCATCCAAGTCAGCAAAATCTATATGTTTTGTCTAGTTGCTCAACTATTGTATTGACAATGTTACTAACACACCACATTGTAAGTATTCATAACACCAAACACAATTGTAATAGATATAAAATACTCAAAACTTCTTTTTTTATCTCATTTCAAGCACTAAAGGGAGATCTGAGAGGGATATAGCAAGAAAAACTTCAAAAAAATAAAAAATAAAAAATAAAAAAAAATAAAGAGGAGACATACCTGATCAGCTGGAATACTCACTCTTTAGTGCATAAGCATAACAAACAAACTCAACTATGAATGGTTAAGGAGAAAAAGCATTTTTGAAAAAACCAGTCCTAATTAACCAACCATACTGGAACAATAGTATAAAAAAAATTAGTAAAATGGCTGGCTGTAATTATGCAGAATCAATTCAAGCATCAAAAGCTTAAACCAGTAGAGTTAGCCACCAAAAAAAAAAAAAAACCACAACACAAAATACCCAAAAATTACAGCCAATTACTACAAAAAGTCAGTCCAATAAATCCCTGAGAAACATATCTTATAACACAAATCAGTACTTTGCCCCACTTTAAACATCTTCACTAGAAAAAAGGGGCCATAGAATGGATCAATTAGAAGGAAAACATAAAAGAAAAGTAGCAAGATCTACCAAAAAACAACCAGGACAAACAACATAAACAAACTTCAAGCAATTAAATAGAATAACTGTTCGCTCATCAAATATGCATGCAAAAAGCCATGTTTCATCCCACTTCATTGTTTGGAGAAGGTGCCAATTGGTCATTGTTTCTACACTAGGACATATGAAAGTCCCTAAAAGTAAGAAATAGAAAAGAAACAACTGCATAGAATAAAGAAGGGATCATTTACAAGAATAACACCATCTGCAATCTGCAGCTTGCACAACTCAGTAGCAGTAATCCTTAGTGTCTCAACTGCCTGCACAAAAAAAACTTTTAATAGATTAAAATTAAATTAACAACAGGCGGAAAGTCCTAAGAGTGAATGCTGTATAAACCTGTGGAGCAGCTTTGCCACTCTGCCACAAGATTGTCACGCATGCTTCTGGACTGAACCATGACAAGAATAGAGCCAAAACAAATGAAACAAATGGGAACGTAGGGATTTAACATATTAAAACTATTTGCAGAAACTGAGTTAGGAAGGACATATATCCATAATGGGAAGGAAAAGGAGAAAATTGCATGACATAATCTAAAGCATGGGTGTGTGGCCACATAAAACTAAAGATGAAACTATTTTGTTTATAAGGCATGACCATTAAACAACAGAAACATTATTTCATTTAGCAAAAACAAATCTTTGCCCATCTCAAATTGAGAATCAAAATGGAGAACTATGCTAGCAACTTCCAATTCTTATAAGGAGACTCGGCTCATTTTACAAATGACTATATTATCAATAGCAAATGGATATATTCAGCAGCCTCACAAGTAATTATTATAGATGACACTTTATGAATCTAAGTACATTTTTGTACGGCATTAATCCATAGTAATTACTTTTAATTTTAAGGTAAAGGTATTCATCATGAGAACTTGGAAGTCATCATTTAAATGTCAAATTGCTCATATCTACAATCTGTTAGATTTTTAAACCCTTTAAAACATAACAATTGTATTAACCTAGTTTATAAGCCAAATGATTAACTTAGTCAAATTATGCAAATCTAGGTTAACACAATCAAATAATCATATCAAGATATAAAGTAGCGGAAATATAAAGAACACAAAGATATGATCACCCAGGAAAACTAAACCGGTAAAAAAACCTAGGGAGGATTTAACCTAGCTATCTTCTAGGTAAACTTGAATCCACTATATAAAAGAATTGAAGTTCATACAAAAGGACTTATAAGCACCCACGCTCGACTTCCTAATGCTACCTACTAGTAGAACTTACTGACATGACCACGTGCAAGCTCCGAATCCACAGACTCCTTCTTTCTTGGATTCTCCAATCAAGTACAAGCAATCCTACTTGTGTTTTTTTAAGCTCCAATGACAGCAACTGAGTTGATCGTCAAGGTGTTGATAATATCTCTACCTTGAAAACCCTAAGTTTATGTAAAGGAAAACTCCTCAAGGATCTCACAAAAGATTCACACAAACCGCAAAATATGAGTAACAATACAACCAGAACAACACTCAAAACGTGGCTAGGATTTTGCCTTATATACCTAGGGCAAAAACATAAAACCCTAAATGTTTAACGAAATAGGGGTGAGTTGGAAATTCTGTAGAAAAACATTCTGGCCGACTTTTGATCGATCGAGTCTAACCTTTAATCAATCGAGCTAGTTCGAAATGCACTAATACATCTGTAGCCTCTCGATTCCAACTTTACATAAATTACACAACTTTGAGCAAGCTTAAACAAGACTAAATATATTGTTTTGATCATGGTTTGCCAACATTACACATTAGAGTTCTAAATACATCAAATCCTAAGTCTTTAGAACCTAACAAAGTCCCTATTTGGCAATCCGTGACAAAACACAAATTAAAAGCTCAAAGTTTACAAATAAAAGCCCTTTACAAAAATAATGCTCATAACACAAATTCAATCCTAACTACTATCCATCAGTTGCAAGTGTAGACAGCAGCTCAATTGAATCAACCTGTATATTCCTGAAACACTCAACAAACGCATAAACGCATGTGTGACAGAAAAACAGTAAATCAATAGATATGTAAACTAACTTTCCCCTTAAGTTAGATACAACAAAAATAAAACATTCTTGTATGTTTCACACAACACATAATAAAGACATATATCAATAAAAAACTCATAAATATAAATCAATAAGCAGTGAACACAAGAAACAAGAATGATATATATCAAAATAAATGTATCTCCCTCTAACATGAATAGCCCAAAAAAAAAGATATACAAAGCGAAGCACCAAGATACAATTTAATATCTCCACTAGCTCCGTAAAACAAAAGAAATACTCCCCCTAACTACAAAAACTCATCTACAAGTGTCAAAACTCTACTCCCCCTTTTTGTGACGAAATGTCAAAGGACAATTACATGCCATCATCAAAAGGAGGTGGTGAGGGTGAATGAAGATGTGCTAAGTCGGCTCGCAAAGCACGTATCTCATCAAGCAAGTCCACCAAAATCTGACCATGAGCCGCCTGAACGGTCATGACAATCTCCAAGGTACAACGTATATCAAAGTCATCCGAAGGAGGTGGAGGAACATCAGCAGAAGTAGCATCACCCTCAGGATCAGCAACATCCTCACCAGCAGGACCTGTAAAAGAAGGAGGAGGAGGTGCTGTACCAGAAGACTCAGACCTAGGGTGTTTAGAGCCAACTCGAAGATGAACAGCCCTCTGTCTAAGAAAAGACGCACCAATGGGAACAATAACATGTACGGACTCAGAAGAAGGGAAAAACATCTAGACCAAGATATAAAAAAATCCTATGAATAAAAATAGGATGGACAAGAGCATGAACAGAAGATGAACTCCTATAAACTTCATTCAAAGAACGAAAAACAAGTGAGGAAAACTAATAGGAGCATCAGTAACAAGAGCGTACAAAAAGACATACCGCTCGAGAGGAATGGTGTGAAGATGAGAAATGGGCCATAAGGAATGACAGGCTACCCGAAGAAACAGATAGATAGTCTCAAAAAGCTCAAAAGACGTGATCCGAGGATCAGAACCCCATTAGATAGAAGACCCAGTGATGTATGACATGACATCATTCAAAAGTAGAGACTCATCAACGGATAGACAGGGTGCTAGACCAAAGGTACCTCTAGAGCATCAGCCACTATAGTAGGAGTAATGGTGTACTCTACACCTCGTATCCAACTCTTTACCAGAGTGTTGAAATCATAGATGCGGATAGAGATGTTTGAAAAGAACTCTCTAATCAAGGTAGCCGGAGGAGGAGGATCAGAAATATCCAACAGAGGTAACCAGCCTCGACGCTCAAATTTCCCTAATGGTAGGATCAAGCTCATCTAACACAACAGAACGCTCAGCCCAAATCTTTCTCCTAAGGTTTAGTGTCTCAAAAATCTCTTGGTTTTTCTTACTAGGAAACTTCTCACGGTCAAAAGAAGATGGGGGAGGAGAAGGTGGGGGAACAGACCTATGAGCTTTAGTCTTCCTAGGCATGATGCTAAGGAAAGGACAAAGAGACAAAGATAGAACCAAAAGAACAAAACAAAGCACAAACCAAGGGTAGATTGCAAGTTAGCACAAAAAAAATATTGAACAAAAATCTATATGATGCATGAACAATTACAATGTCATGATGCATGTTCTAATGCAGTAAAACTAAGTTCAATTTAAGTTCAATTTCACAAAATTGGCTTGAGCACAGAGTTTCTAATAAAAAACCTAAAAACCACTTGTTAAGATTTTGAAAAAAATTTGACTAATTGATCATCACACAAGCTAGAATACATAATATAATGATCAATTACATCAATTCAACAAGCCAATTGCATCAATTGAACCCAATTTGAACAAATCCCCAATTTGGATCAATTACAAGCCCTAGAATTTTCAATTTTGCACGAATCACAAAATTGATCAAATTAAACCATTAAAATCATGTTTAGCAAAGAGTAACTTGTGTAGTGTGTGTAACTAGCAAAAGCTTGAGATACATGTGAGGTGATATGTGAATAGAAATCAAACACAAAGTCTACAAAATTCATCACATAGAATTTGAAAGAGACTATCACCAAAAGAGTTACATCATATAACTCTCACATCTCCTAGATCAAAAACTTGCAATCATGTAAGTTTCTTGAATTTTGCCTCATAATATACACACCAATTTTAATTATGTAATTTGGCATCAAGCCTAATAGTACACACCAATTTTAAGCATTAAGTAATTAAACCGAGGCTTCACCTTATATTCTTTTTATGCATGTGCTACACTTTCTCAAGCACAGAATCTTAAGATATGCACTAAGGTGTTCATGATTGGCTAGTAAACAGTGGTGAGATGGTTATTTATGCCTTTCTCAAAAGGATCAAGTCTGTCAGTCAAATAACATGTGACTTCAAGATTAAGACAACGTGATAAACACCATAAACATCTTTCCCACACAACATGCACTATAAAGTTTCAACTAGTTAAGTGCAATAAATAAGCTTATTAAAGTTAAACAAGGTACAAAGACATGTTATTTGTAAATAAATTGACCAACCTTGTTTTCAAAAACCAAGAAAAATAATGCCAAACACAATTTGCCTTTTTTTTTTTTTTAAAGAGAAAACAAAAATAAATCCTAGAATGAAATGCATGAATGTTATGCAATGCAAATCCTAGTAACAAAACAACACAAAAACCAAAGAACAATGGTCACAAAAGAGTAGAGTAATAGAGCACAAGGACCATGTCAGAAAGACTCAATTAGATCGAGTCTTTTGCATCCCAAACCTTTCAGATGCACCATGAGCATTGGAGTTCCTATTCACATTCGAGTGATTTCCAACTTCAGGATCGGAATAAAGGTTCAAAGCCTTTACCAATTCACCAATGAGTGCCATAGGATCTTGTGCTTGAGGTATAGGCACTTTTGGTTTGTTTTCTCTCTTAGCAGCTTAAAGCTTGTAACAGTTAGGACAAATGTGTCCAGACTTTCCACAAAAATGACAAACCCAAGCAGGTTTACCATGCATCTTGTCCTTAGAAAGGATAGACTCCTTAGGTTTAGACTCTTTCAGATCAATCCTAATCTTCCTAGATGGTAAAACTTCTATAGGTTTGACAACTTCACTCATAGGGGGTTTGACAGTTTCACTCACAACCGCACTCATAGAAGGTTCAGAAGAAGATGAAGGAACAAAATTCGTGGAATGTGGTGTAGATACAAAGATGCTATCAACAAAACTTAAACCAGGTTTGTCAGAAGGATACTTTTAAACACTCAGCATTTGATCTAGTTTAGAACTAGCAGATCTAGCAACAGATAAATCAAGTTCTAATTTCTTAACCTTATCAATCAACAACATATTCTTAGTTTTCACATTGTTCAAAAGTTCATTAGCATCAAATAGTTTAAGAAGCAAATTCTTCTTATCGAGCTCAAGAGATTCAATTTTCTTCAGGCCAAGTTTAACATTTATAGCATCCTTTACAGCAACTTTGCAAAGTTTATTATAGGCCTCTTGAAGATCTGCATCCTCAGAGAATTCCCCATCAGAAGGGTTATCTTTAATAGACACGTTTTCATTGACTACAGCAGTAGCAGTGAAAGCAATGAAGTTTCCATCCTTGTCACATCCAGACTCATCATCAGAAACCTCATTATCACTAAGGGTTACAGCCATAACTTTACCCTTAGACCTCAAGAATGTAGGACATTCAGATTTAACATGACCATACCCTTGACATCCAAAACATTGAGAACCCAAAGACTTATTGAAAGATTGACCTACTTTTTCTCTAGATTTTTCAGTATTGCTAACCTTAATGGGATCATTCTTCCTAAAATTTCTAGGTTCAACAGTGTTTGTATTTCTTGCATTTCTGTTACTGTTCCTAAGAAAGTTTCTAAAGTTCTTGGCAATGTAAGCAATCTTTGTAGCAAAGAGCTCATCATCAACTGACTTAGGAGCCATTGACTTGGATTTGCTAGCTTTAGGTAGGTCTAGCTCATAGGACTGAAGAGATCCTACAAGCTCATCAACAGGGATGGAGTCTACATCCTTGCTCTCAGTAATGACAGTCACTTTGAGTCTAAAGTCTTCAGTTAAAGATCTAAGAAACTTCCTAATAATTTTAGGTTGATCATAGATTTCACCCAAATTATATGCAGAATTAACAATATCATTCAACTTAGCATAGAATTCATCAAAAGTTTCATCATTAGACATCCTAATGCTTTGAAATCTAGAAGTTAATTGCTACAATTTATTAATCTTAACTGCTTTTGTGCCTTCATGCACAGTCTGGAGGATTTTCCAAGCAGTATGAGCAACCTTAACATTAGAGATTCTCTTAAATTCCTCCATATAAACAGTGTTAAAGATGGCATTGATAGCTTTGCTATTGAAACCAACTACTTCTTTTTGAGAAGTTTGCCACTCACTCACAGGAGTAGTGGGCTTCTCCCATCCGTATTCAACGGAGTTCTAGACTCTCTCATCAATAGATTTCAGGAATGCTTTCATCCTTACTTTCTAATAAGCATAATTATTCCCATTGAAATGAGGAGGAATAACCAGAGAGTGTCTGTATTTCATGACAACAGGGGTCAATGATCAGCTCAGAGATCAAAAGATTTATAACAAGAGAGCTACCCGCTCTGATACCATTTGTTAGGTTTTTAGACCCCTTAAAACACAACAATTGGATTAACCTAGTTTATTAGCCAAGTGATTAACTTAGTCAAATTATGCAAATCTAGGTTAACACAATCAAATAATCATATCAAGATATAAAGCAGTGAAAATATAAAGAACACAAAGATATGATCACCCAGGAAAACCAAACCGGTAAAAAAAACTGGGGAGGATTTAATTTAGCTATTCTCAAGGTAAACTTGAATCCACTATATGAAAGAATTGAAGTTCATTCAAAAGGACTTACAAGCACCCATGCTCAACTTCCTAGTGCTACCTACCAGTAGAACTTAGTGACACAACCACGTGCAAACTCCGAATCTACGAACTCCTTCTTTCTTAGATTCTCCAATCAAGTACAAGCACTCATGCTTGTGTTTCTTTAAGCTCCGATGGTAGTAATTGAGTTGATCATCAAGGTATTGATAATATCTCTACCTTGAAAATCCTAAGTTTATGTGAAAGAAAGCTCTTCAAGGATCTCACAAGAGATTCACATAAACCGCAAAATATGAGCAACAATACAACCAGAGCAACACTCAAAACTTGGCTAGGGTTTTGCCTTATATATCTAGGGCAAAAACATAAAACCCTAAACGTTTAATGAGATAGGGCTGAGTTGGAAATTCTGCAGAAAAACATTCTGGCCGACTTTCGATCTATCAATTCTAACCTTCGATCGATCGAGCTAGGCCGAAATGCACTAATACATCTGCAGCCTCTCGATTCTAACTTTACATGAATTACACAACTTTGAGCAAGCCTAAACAAGACTAAACATATTGTTTTGATCATGGTTTGCCAACATTACATATTAGAGTTCTAAATACATCAAATCCTAAGTCTTTAGAACCTAACACAATTAAAATTTTAACTCAGATGGAAGGTCTTATTCCTGTTGCCCACATACTCAAATGGTGAATTTTCCAGCACTACAGGAAGTTTTACAAGTTTATAATGCATCAATATGATGCATTGACACCATGCCATAACTACACCGAGTTCATACTTTTAGGTCAGACATAAACATCTTATCAAAAAGAAAAAAGAATGAAGGCTTTGTATTCAATGGAACAGAACAATATCAAATATAAGGGAAAAATAGATTACCAATTCCATGCTACATAACTTGAAAATGAATTTATAAAATTCATAAGCTCTAGTAAGTTTTATAAACAAAATGAGTGTAAAAATCTCTGCAATGCAAAGAAGCTGAACAGAGCATTGAATTGCAATGACCCAAACCAAGAACAAATTAAATTCATTCTATTGATAAACCAATGCTTGTTTCCATAGGAAACCCAAAATTAACAAACACAGAAACATAAAAAAAACCTCATAGATCCAACCAATACTTACCAACTCCTTTTTAACCATTTCTTCAATATAATCTATTCAAACCTCATACGTCCAACCCATACTTTAGATTCCAAATGACAAGTATTTAATTCCATTTCCAAATTATCCAAACCTTAGCCCAAAATTATATTATTGGCAAGGAAGAGAAATATCAATGGAGAGAATGAGAGAGAGAAAACAAGAAAGAATACCGAAATTCCTTTGCAAAGTTCTACTAGGTAATTTCTAAATTCAATTTTTTTCTCGGGAAACAAACACAGTTAGAGAGAGACAGAGACAGAGACCTATAATTGAACAAAGGGAAGAAGGAGATGGTTCTAACTATGAACGATTGGTCCTCGTCAGAGATAGGATCGCCAACCACAGTGCCTCAACCGATCGTCGAAGATAAGATGAGCTCCAGGAGAGAGAGAGAGAGAGAATTTTCTAAGAGTTCTCATTTAGTTGAACAAAATGAAAATGGGTTTTCAAAGAGAGTGAGCAAAGACTTTATTTGAAAATGGTTTTCTGAATTCTGAGTTTGTGTGTGAGAGAGAGAAAGAGAGGGAGGCTTTATTTCAAGGGTTAAAACATTTGGATATCTTGTATTAAGAGTTGTGTTAGAAATTCGTTGAAGAATGTAAAAACTTGGGGGCAACCATTAGCAGCATTTTAGTGTTTTAGTTTATTTCAAGGGTTTTAATGACCATTGTAATAAGATTAGTCGTATTTTAGTTAGCGTGCCAATTTTTAGTATTTGTTTCAACTATTTTCACTGAAACCTTGGAAAAAGTGGGTTGAAACTAGTCATGTTTTTTGTAGTGTTGATAGGTTTAATCACCTGAGGAAGAATCCTCTGCTTCCTTCATTGGGGATACTTTGCTTGAGATACTTGAAATATTGGGGAAGATTCTTTTACTTCCTTATTGAGGATGATATTTGACATGCTTGACCCACTAGGGGAAGGTTCTTGAGGTGCTTGGACTACTGGGGGTGGTTCTTGATGTGCTTGATCCACTGGGGAAAATGTGATTGATTCACTAGGGAAAATCTTTTTAGATTTTGATAATTTGTCTAATCGTGGAAGTCTTGAGAGATCTTTCCCTTTTTTGAAAGAAAATTTTTTTTTTTTTTTTTTTTTTAACTGTTCATGACTAAACTACACGTAGTTTAGTGGTAAGGTACACATAATTAGTGCCATCAAATAAAGGAGGCATAAATAAAGATTGTCCTCTATCCATGACAACAAGGGTCAAGGATCACACTCAAGAACTTAATCTAATCAGAGTCAACTCGCTCTGATACCACTTGTTGGGAAATATAAACCCCGGTTGATAGAATTAACAAGTTTTAAACCCAAGTTGTTAATTAGATTTATTACGAATAAACTTTTTTAAAACAAACAAACATCAATATCATGTCAAAATCATGCAAAGAAAAAAATAAATAAGACAAGATATTATGACCCAGGAAAACCAATGAAACCAACCAGTTTCACAGTAAAAAACCTAGGGGGAAACCTTCCCGAAAAGCAATCCATTATAGTAAAGAGAAGTTTCAGATCTAGTACAAAACCTTTGTCCCTAGACTCTATAATCCCTGTAGATGAACTCATAGCAGAAACCTTCTACTGCTTCAGAACCTCTAAACTCTTAAATATATGAACGCCACCCTTTTGTGATGCACGGATCCCAATACGTGACTAACTCCTTTGCACGAATCCCAGTACGTGACTCACTCACCAACTTAAGGAAGAAGAATGTTGGCTGCAAAGTTCTTCACTTCATCAACAATGAAGATCAAGAAGCACTTGGTTACAAAACCCTAAAGCATAAAGACGCAGTAGCTTCTTTCAGAGAGAATAAGGCATCGATCACCTTTTGCACATGTTCTCCTTGTATTCTCTTATGTGATGGCCTCTAAAATAAGTCTTATATAGGTCTAGGGTTGTGAGAAAAGAAACCCTACTCAATTACATAAGCCTAGCCCAAAAATAGAAATCTGAATTTTCGTAACCTTGATAGATAGCAGGTGTCGAGAATGTGTCGAGGTTTAATGAATCTCAACAGATACAACTATCAAGAAGGTATCGAGAAGGTGTCGAGGGGACAGAAACTTTCTCGATCGATCCACCAGCTATCAAGAAGCTATCAAGATTGCGATAAGAATTAGCTGAAGAGCTCAACAGATAGCCAAGTGTCGAGGAGGTATCGAGAAGCGATCGAGCTTTAAAATTCAGCACTTTCTCACTTGATTCTTGGATAGACTTGCATGGCTTTAACACTTGAACTTGAAAAAAAGGTTTCTTGAAGTATTAAACACATCCTAAATCTACCCAAATACAAGTAAAGTGCGTTTTGTCAAAGGATTAGCCAATTACATAAAATAGTGACACATCCTAGAATCAGCTGAAGAGCTCAACAAATAGCCAAGTGTCGAGAAGGTATCGAGAAGGTATTGAGAAGCTATCGAGCTTTGAAATTCAGCACTTTCTCACTTGATTATTGGACAGACTTGCATGGCTTTAACACTTGAACTTGAAACAATGTTTCTTGGAGTATTAAACACATCATAGATCTACCCAAATACAAGTAAAGTGCGTTTTGTCAAAGAATTAGCCAACTACATAAAATAGTGACATATGTTCTTAACTAGTGAACCACATATGTCCTAACACTCAGCATCAGTATTGATGGATCTACTATAATCCATAATTTCTTCTTAATCTCCATGTCTGTAGGCTTGTCAGTCACAAAATGTAGGGGCTTAAAGTGTCTCCCCACTTTGTGATGTAGGCAATTTTTTTTGGGTCATTTAGATCGATGTCTTGGGGTTTGAAGTGTCTCCCCCTATTTGTGGATGTCAGGTCACTGAATTGGGGTTCGAAGTGTCTCCCCCCGTTTATGGGTGTTCGGTTGTTTGATTGAGGTCCGGAAGTGTCTCCCCCTATTTGTAGGTGCTTGGTAGTTTGATTGGGGTTTGAAGTGTCTCCCCTCATTTAAGGATGTTGGGCAGCTTGATTAGGGTTTGAAGTGTCTCCCCCCTTTTGTGGATGATAGGCAATTTGGTTGGGGTTTGAAGGGTCTTGTAAGTCGAATATAGGATTGTGATGTTGCAGTAGCAGAGTATCCTCTATGCTTAAAGGCTTCAGTATTGTGATGTGAGTGGCAAGCTTTGAACTAGAGCTACTGGCTTAAGTATCAGGCTTAGGTTCTCTTTGTAACCTTCTTTCAGATCTTGACCAAATTCTCCACTAATGACAAGCTTGGTCGGGTTAATCAAAACTAAGACCCCATCCACATCCATCAATCAACCAAAACAAACACACACAACATGCAATGCAATTTTAACCGGGACTAGCCTAAGGGTAGGTTCTAAGTCATTACGTTTTAGGGTGGGTTTGTTGTTTCATTGTTTCCCATAGTTAGGACGTTACACCTCCCAACTTGTAATGCAATGAACATTGCATTGGTCCAAATGGCATGGTGTATCCTTTATCGTTAATAGGAAATGATCCAGTGACTTTAGATTATGAGTTGGTGAAGTCACCACTGCGTACCCGAATCTAATGAAGATCAGTGATCTATGGTTACTACCACCACAAGTTGTTGAAAATGGGTGTATACATATTTGTTTGGATGGCACACACTATGACAGTTACAGAAAGATTTTAACAAACAATACAAACAACAAAATACCATACACCAAAATATTACACACATCTCATCAAACAGAAATAAACAAACAAACAATATCATGCAAGACCATGCATAACAAGGGTACACATTTGGTCACTTAAGTCCAATACGAAGCTTAGCCCTTGACTTCCCCAGCAAAGTCGCCACTGTGAGAAACTGGGAAAATTGCCCCTCACAAAAGAGAGATTTTTGAAGTGCTTTTTAAGACACCTCTCTTTTTAGATAAGTGGTGTGGAGTCGCCACTTATTTTTTTTATAAAAAAATATATATAAATAAATACATGACTGAATTTTTCTCTTCATTGATTGAATAAAAAATTACATAATTGAAAATTTTAAAAATTACATAGCTTTGGGTCCTACTTACAAACTACAAAAAAAAAATATATATATATATATATATATTAAAAAATAAAATAAAATACATGCCTTTTTGTCCTAGTTACATTCTACCCAAGATAAAATAAAGACAAGGCTTGATCTACTTATCCAAAGACCTAAATCTGGAGGCTACATTACGAAATGGGAAAGTATTAGGCACCCATTCCACACAGATAAAGTCTGGTCTTCTAGACTCTTGTGATCTATGTACCTTTCTATGCATGTCATGAATGATATGTTGAATGTGTGAATCAAAAATTAAATCACATAAGTTTATCTATGAATGAAGTCTCTTCTTTTGAAAAAGAATCAGATTTGTTTTGGTGGGTAAAAAAAATTGATTTTGATTTGTCAAAATACCATATTTGTTTTGTAGTATGAAGGGGGGGAAAAAAAGTGGTTTTTGGAGATAAAAATTCAGATCTATGTTTATTACATAAAATAAAATCTTTTGATTTGAAAAGTATCAGATTTGTTTTTTAAGAACCAAAAAAAAAAAAAAAAAAATTGTTTGTAAAAGATCAGATTTGTTTTATGATAATAAAAACGTATGGTTTTTTGATAACAGAAAAATTAGATCTGTTTTTATGTTGTAAAAGAATGAAAAAGATTTTTTAAGAAGAGAGTTTCACTCATAATTTAAATTTATGCAACATGAATTAAATAAAACAAACACAAACACAATCAAGTTTAATCTTTTTCTTTATTTCAAAATCTGCATATGTTAAAGAAAAATTAGATCTGTATCTAAGAAAGATATAAATCAATTTTTATCTTTAAAAAAATTTAAATCTGCATCTAATAAAGACACGAATCTATTTTTGTTGGAAGAAAAACTCAGATCTACATCTAATGAAGATGCAGATATATTTTCTAGTTAAGAAAAATTTAGATCTGCATCTAATAAAGATGCAGATCTATTTTTATTTTAAGAAAAATAATTGTTCACACGCAGATTATTGGAATTAAGAAAGAGATTTTAATAATTACATAAAAAAATATTTAAAAAAAAAAAATCTTGCTTTAAACAAAACAATGATGAACCATTCATGTTATGGATAAAAACAATCATTAACATAAAAAGAAGCATAAAAAAAGAGGGTGATTGAAAACAACCTCTTGCATGAGCACTCATTGTTCTTAAAAGGATGTTTTAGGGTTCAAAGAAATTTATTCAATTATCTTTGAAACCTAAAAAGCCTAATTTTTGCAACAAATCTCAGAGAGGATCAGCAATTTGAGAGCCTCAAAATGTATGCCTCTCAGAGTGTAAAAAAAAGTTGCTGAATTATGAGATTCAGTCTCTATTTATAGAGACCAGAAAACTCTAAAAAATAGGCACAGATGATTAGGATGCAAATTTGGACATATCCTTCCACAAATATCATTTTTGGTTGATTGATTATTTGGGGATTCTATAAATTTGGTAGTTTTAAGTCTTAGGGTTTTTGATATTTGCGTCTCATTAGGTTGATCTTAATTCTTTACCTTAAGCACTTTTTATTTGGGTTCATGTGATTTTTTGTTTTCTTAATTAAAGCTATCATTTTTGGTTGATTGATTATTTGTTTGGATTCAACATGAAAGATAATGGAATTAGGTGTTATAATTTTAATATTGTTCCATGTTTTGAATTGTCTATATTGTTATTACTTAGACAGAGTAGGATTGAGAAAAGTATAGAAGTTAAATATTTCTTCCTTTGTTTAAAAAAAAAAAAAAAAATACTAACTAACATAATGTCTATAGTATGCATATTATTAACCCAATTTTCTATTTCTAAATTTCTTAAATTTTATAATAAATAATTTTTTTGTGCATAAACAACGTTCTACCACTGCCACATCAAAGTTGTGGCAAAAAACTTGTAAGTTTAAATTCTTTACTCATTGTTGGATTTTTTTTTTTTTTTTTAGTCAATAGCTTTCCTGTGTTTTCAGTGTTTTAGTAATACGTGTTTGAGTGTTACAGAAATACATGTCAAAATTGTTATTATGTTGACGAAAATTGTTAACTAATGTTTAACAATAATGGCTAGGACCGGAGACTAACAGGAGGATAGGTGTTCCAAACCCCCTACTAGGAGGTTCACAAGCTTCACCCCGCTAACTGCCTCGACTGACCAAGTCCTGATGCAGATTAAGGACAAAGGAGCCTTGACATTTCTTGGCAAGCTGAAAGGAGATCCAAATAAGAGGTCCAGAGACAAGTCCTGCTGTTTTCACCATGATTATGGTCACGATATGTCCGATGGCTATGACTTAAAGCAGTAGATAAAAGCTTTTATTAGACAAGGAAAGTTGCAAAGGTTTGTTAGCAAGGAGCTAACGGATCCACCATAAGAACAGGTGGCCTGGAGGGAAAACGAGCATCCTAGGCCCCCCTAGGAGAAATAAGGATGATCGTAGGGTGAACCACAGCTTCCAGCTCGTCCAAGAAGGCACGTAAAACCTACCTACGGATGGTATAGAACGTCCAGTTGATGGGCTTCGTCCCAAAGATGGCATGGATCGACAACCCTGTAATCAAGTTCACAGAGGAAGATGTTCGATGTCTCCACCACCCACATGATGATGCACTCATTGTTAGCATACAAGTAGGGGACTACAACACTCATTGAGTCTTAATTGACAATGAGAGCTTTGCTAACATCCTCTATTACCTGGCGTTCTAGTAGATGAGAATTAAGAGAGAACAGCTGGTTACATTGCCCGTAACAATTAGTGATTACCCTCGGAGAATCACTAAGGATGTTACATTCCTTCTTGTTGATTGCTCATCTGCCTACAATGCCATCCTAGGTCTACCTACCCTCAACTTATGGAAGGCCGTGACTTCGACCTACCATCTGATGATCAAATTCCCCACTGAGTACAGAGTAGGAGAGGTATGCGGGGACGAAGTAGCAGCACGTGAGTGCTACATAGCGATACTAGAGATGGACGACCATTTATAGACCATGAGCATAGAAGAACAGCGGATGATCACAAAGCCCGTCGAGGGGTTGGAAGAGATACTCCTCAATAGCTCAAGGCCTGAGCGAAGGACTAGAATCGGCACTTCTGCTAGTCCACCAATCTGTCAAGTGCTCACCACGTTTCTAAAAGAAAACTAGGACGTTTTTGCCTAGAGCTATAAAGACATGCCTGGCATTGACCCTTCAATCATGGTGCAGAGGTTAAATGTGTCACACACTTTTCCCCCTATCCGTCAGAAAAAGTGATTGTTCGCCCAAGAACGAGATCGAGCCATAGCGAAAGAAGTCTGCAAGTTGCAAGATGCAGACTTCATTAGAGAAGTTTACTACCCCGATTGGCTGGCCAACGTGGTGATGGTCAAGAAAGCCAACGAGAAGTGGAGGATGTGCATAAACTTAATTGACATGAATAAGGCGTGCCCCAAGGATAGCTACCCTTTCCTACGGGTCGACATCCTAGTAGACTTTATAGCTCGACACTAGTTGCTAAGTTTCATGGATGCTTTTTTTGGCTACAACTAAATAAAACTGGTAGAAGTTGATCAGGAGAAGGCTTCATTCGTAACTAGCCAAAGCCTTTTCTGCTACAAAGTGTTGCTATTTGGCCTTAAGAACGTGGGTGCAACATATCAAAGGCTCATGAACAAGATGTTTGCACATCAAATCGGAAGAAATGTCCAAGTATACATTGTCGACATGCTAGTGAAAAGCCTAAGGGAGGATGACCATTTGGACGATCTCAAGGAGACCTTCGACACCCTTCGATCTTAAAACATGAAACTTAATCTGACCAAGTGTATTTAGGGTGACGGCTGAAAAGTTCCTGGGGTTTATGGTGTCTTAAAGAGGTATCAAAGTCAACCCAAATAAGATTCGGGCCATAATATAGATGACACCACCAAGGAATGTGAAAGAAGTACAAAGCCTCAACAACAAGGTAGCTGCACTGAATAGGTTCGTAGTAAGGGCAACGGACAAGTGTCTATCTTTCTTCCGCATGCTGAAGAAATATTTTGAGTGGACAACTGAGTGTTAACAAGCATTTGAGGATTTGAAGGCCTACCTCTCTTCCCCACCGTTGCTAAGTCCCTCCAAACTGGGGGAAGAATTGTTCCTCTACTTAGTTGTGTCCCCGGTTGCTGTCAGCACTGCCTTAGTCAGGGAAGAAGACAGGGTGCAGAAGCCCATATACTACACTAGTCAAGCACTCTGAGGCACGGAGGAAAGGTACCCACCGATGGAGAAGCTTGCCTTTGCTTTAGTTACCGCAGGCTATAAGCTCAAGCCTTACTTCCAGGTCCACACTATAGTCGTCCTGACTGACAAGCCTTTACGGCAAGCAATGAGTAATCCCAAAGTCGTCGAACAAATGGCACTATGGGCAATAGAATTGAGTGAATTCGACGTACAATACTGCCCCTGTACTGCCAAAAAGAGACAAGCGGTCTCCAAATTTATTGCAGAATTCACCAATATGGAAGGCCAAGGGGTAGAAGAACATCCTCAGTGGATCATCCACACGGAAGGGTCGTCTAACAAGCAGGCTGATGGAGCTGGTATAGTACTCCATTCCCTAGAAGGGGACGAGATCGAATGCGTGGTTCGACTCAACTTCCCTACAACAAACAATGAAGCAGAGTATGAAGCTTTAGTAGTAGGACTAGACCTCACCAAAGCTGCTGGGGCAACAAATGTGATCATACATTGTGACTTTCAGGTGGTCACTAGTTAGGTGAATGGCGACTACAAATGTAAAGGAGAAAGGATGAAGAAGTATCTAGAGCAGGTGTGGAAATGAGTAAGCAAGTTGCAAGCCAAGTTCATCCAAGTCCCAGGGAAGAGAACGAGTAAGCTGATCGCCTTGCCAAAGCCACATTAGCAGAACATATGCTTATCCCTAGCAAGGTACTATCTTTTGTTCATCTTTCACCTTTGATAGATGACGTTGGCATGCAGGAAATAAACTCGAGAAGTGACTGGACTACACTCATAATTTCTTATTTAAAAAATGGCACACTACCTAACAGTAAGGAAGCTGTGAGAAAGCTGAAGGTCCAGGCAACACGATTCGTCCTGATAAAGGATGTCCTATACAAGAAAGGCTTCTCCCACCCGTACATAAGATGCTTAGGCCCTGAAGAAGCAGACTATGTCATGAGAGAAGTCCATGAAAGGATCTGCAGGAATCACTTAGGGTCACGATCTTTGGTGCACAAACTGATTTAGGTTGGATACTATTGACTTACTATGCAAAAAGATGCCCAAGCTTATGTCAAAGTCCGCGACAAATGTTAGAGGTTCTGCCATGTTATTAGATAGCCAGCAAAAGAGCTCACTCCAATGATGGCCCCATGACCTTTTGCTCAATGGGGGTTGGACATCATGGGCCCATTCCTAATAGTGATGAGATAGCTGAAGTTCCTAAAGGTTAGCATAGATTACTTTACCAAATGGGTGGAAGCTAAAGCCTTAGCCACCATCATAGAGAACATACGAAGCTTTGTATAGAGGAACATCATCTGTAGGTAGGGCATACCTAGAGTACTGATCTCAGACAACGGGGAGCAGTTCGACAACGACTCGTTTAGAGATTTTTGCTCGCAGTTAGGAATCAAGAATCACTATTCTTCACCCACCCACCCTCAGGCCAATGGACAAGTCAAGATAACGAACCAATCCTTACTCAAAATCATCAAGACTCAGCTCTAGGGGGTAAAAGGTATATGGTCGGAAGAATTTCCAAGCATTCTCTGGGAGTACAGGATGCGGCGAGAATGCCTACAGGAGAAACATCATTTCAACTAGCGTACAGAAGTGAGGCTGTCATCCCAGCTGAGGTTAGACTCACGAGCTACAGAGTGGGAAACCATGACGAAAGCAAGAACGATGAAGCTATGCATTTGCAACTTGACTTGGTGGATGAGTTCAGAGCAGTGGCCGAACAAAGATTAGCGCGGTACCAGAACCTCATGGCCAAGCATTACAACTAAAGAGTTAGACACAGAGACTTTTAGGTTGGAGAAATCGTCTTGAGAAAGGTGATAGGCACTACAAGAGATCCCTCCTAAGGAAAGCTAGAACCTAATTGGGAAGAACCCTACAGGATCGCTTCATGGCAGAGGAAGGGAACCTACCACCTAGAGAGGCTAGACGGGCAAAAGTTGCACCACCCGTGGAACATGGAGCACTTGAAGAAATACTACCAGTAGACAATGGCATGAAGAACAACACTCCTCATTTCCAGTTTACTTCCTTTTAGTTAATTTTTGCTATCTACAGTACTTTTTTGCTATCTACTATTTAAGTCCACAAGTGGACAAGTTCATTATTGAGTCCACAAGTGGACGAGTTCATCCCTTGGAGATGCTTTGAAATTATTGAGTCCACAAGTGGACGAGTTCATCCCTTGGAGATGCTTTGAAATTATTAAGTCCACAAGTGGACGAGTTCATCCCTTGGAGATGCTTTGAAATTATTAAGTCCACAAGTGGACGAGTTCATTATAAAGTCCACACGTGGACGAATCTACTATTTAATTCCACAAGTGGATGAGTTCATCCCATGGGGATGCTTTGAAATTATTAAGTCCACAAGTGGATGAGTTCATTATTGAATCCACAAGTGGAAGAGTTAATCTCATAAGGATGCTCTGAAATTATGAAGTCCACAACTGGAAGAGTTCATTATATAGTCCGCACATGGACGAGTCTATTATTAAGCCCACAAGTGGACCAGTTCATTATTGAGTCCATAAGTGGACGAGTTTTTTATTAGGTCCTCAATTAGGATGAATTCATTATTTCATTATTGGGATGAGTTCATTGTTAAGTCTATAGGTGGACAAGTCCACCAAAGTAGACAGGTTCATCTCAGATATCCACCAAGTCGTTTGGGAGGCAAGTACACATACACATATCTCAAAACAAAAATCAAAACATAGGAAAAATCTACTAAAAGAGACGGATGTAAAATAATAAAAATACACCATAAAATAAAATAAAGTGTTTACAAACAAGGCCCAAAAATAGAAGGGTTTTTAATATCGTCTGAAAATAAGATACAAGAAAAATAAAAAATTAAAACTAAGCAAGAAGGTTCTGGGTGTTTGGAGAAAGAAGGTTCTTGTCGTTAGTGGGAGGGTTCTGGGCATCTTCAACGGAAAGGTTCCCAACGTCCTTAGGAGGAGGATTATTAGCAAACAAAGCTAAGGGAGCGACGGGCCCTTCGACTACAGGTTGGGCAAGGACCCCACCGTAATCTTTTAGATCCCGCTCTGACTGAGTAGAGTCATCGGTCTTCTCACCGACGGTGTCGCCACCTACAAGGGTGGTTGGTAAGGGTCGTCCATGGAGACTTTGGATAAATCCAAGTTTGGGTAGATGGACTTGACCTGCTTCAAGCAGTCCTCAAACCCATCTCTATAGTAGACTGCGTAGGCATTAATGAAAGGCTAAGAAGCCTTGAACTCTATTATGGCGTCAGCCCTGGCCGTTTCAACCTGCCCACAAATGGCCGTCAGCTTCGCCTCCAGATTCATTTTTTCCTCTTGCATCTTCTTTCAGAGATGGGCTTCCTTCTTCAACTTTTTAGTTAAAGCCTTCACTTCCTTGTTAAGCATACAGAGGGCCCCCTTGTATTGCTCTTACTCATTGGTCAGAGTCTCATTATGCTTATGAAGCTTGTTAATTACCCTTTCCTGAGTGACGCTCCTATCCTGAAGCACCTTCATATGCACTGGTGCCTAAAAAAAAGACAATCGTCAACTAATGAACAACAGTATAAAAAAATTAAAAAAATTAAAAAAAAAAGGACGTAACTTAGAAAGGTCAAAAAGACCCAACGCCCCCAACTCTTCTATCTTTTGCTCAGCACAAGGATCCAAGTCCACGTCCTTGATGATGGACTCCACCATCTCAATAGCATGCTCGTGCGTAAGAAGATGACGGACGGTCCCCCCGGTGATGGGAGCCGTCGCTGTCATCAAACCTTTACCAGCTCCGTGGCTGAGTTTAGGAGGTGACGACTTCTTCTCTTTGTCACCCAGAGGGATGACTGGCCCATTCTTAAGGGGGCGGTCGTCTTTCCCTTCATTTTTCCTTTTTCACGACCCTTTCCGACGACTTTGGGAGCTGACATGGACGCCTCCTCTTTCTCTTTTTTACAAGTCGCGGTTGGTGCCTGTACCAAAGCTCTTTGTCTGGCTGCTTCCATTTTTGCAAAGGGCAAATGACTAAAGTTAGATAAAAAGATGAAAGGAAAACGACGGTAAGAAGTAAGGAAGTAAGAACTTACGCCGACGAGAGTAACTATTCAGATGATGTGCTGAAGGCGTTGGCTCAAGACCTCCACAGTTGGCATGCAATGTATCAAGAGTAATTAGGTCCTTGCACTTCTGTTCGTCAAAAGGGATCTCAAGAACCCAACGAATAAAAGCTTCATGCTCATCAATTATACACAGCGGACGCTAGCTGAAAAAGGAGAAGCGGATGACGTTAAAATACTTAAACAAATAAACAAAGAAAAAAAAAAAAAAAAAAAAAAAAAAAACAAAGAAAAAAGTAAAAAGGCTGATGGTACTAAACCTAAGTCCTTCACAATATCCCAAGTATTTCCAAAACCATGAGGCATTGTATCCCACTCCTCTCGACGGCATACCTAATCCGTCCCTTAAACAAAACAAATAAACAAGAGTGTCCCGGGTTGCAGTTGCAGGTATAGGAATGGCCATAATTTCCATTCGGGTTTGGAAGGTGATGATGCCAAAAATTGTTAGTGAGCCACATGATCCTCACATACCCTAGACAGAACCTACGAAACAGAAACAAAGAAGACCTTGCAGAGAGTACTGGTGTGGTACCGGCCAAATACCCTCCAAAGGTTAAGTTAGAGAACTTTCACAACTTTAGAGTGCCAGAGCTGCGGTAAAATTATGCGTACCTTGATTTGTGAGGGTTTTGGGGTTTTTATAGTAGCGTGGAGTTGACATCTGTTTCTTGGCAGAGAGGGTGTTTCCTTGTAAGGAAGATTCTCATTAATACGTGTATTTTACAGCATCCTTTCCTTATAAGAATCCTCTTGATTAGGGTTAACTGTGGAGTGCAAGATGTTTCCTTATATACATATTCGTGGAGGCCAAGCAAGGTCACGCTAGACCTGCCAAAAGCCTCTTTCTCCCCGTCGGCTTTCTTGTCGTCTCACACAGACGTCGTCGAGCTTTGAGATGGAGCCGTCAGCTTATGATATCGTTGTTTTTTCTCTCTGAATGCACAACGAAAGCTAACAAGTCCATTGGGATTGTCGGCTTCCTCATACATGGATGATTTTATCCTTCTTCCAAAATTAATCTTATCACTTGTAATCATTTGATTATTGATTAGTGGATTCTTAGAAGTGGTAACCTTAAATTCACCTGATGGGGTTTTTGCCTTGTCAGAGATTTTCTCCATTTGTCAACAAATCACCGTATCAATTTAATTTATGCTACATGGAGTTTATTTGGTGATTTGTTGGTGCCTCCATGATTTGTATGAAATTTGACCTAATTAATCAACTTGGGTAATTGAATTAATTAACTAGGGTCAATCTATCTTAACCCAACAAAGTGTGTCCATACATAAGCATCTCTTATTCTTATTCACATAAAATTGTATAATATACATTGAGAGGAAGAAACGTACATTTTTTACTTGCTTTCATATTCTTGACCTTGAATGTTAAGGAAAGAAGAATTGAAAAATCATTTGACAAAAATGAGCCAATAAGGTTTACGATGTTTGCAAATAATGAATCTGCTAGCTATTTCATGCCCAGAGCTTGATTGGAATGCTTGTCAATTGGATTTAAATTATTTGCAAATAATGAATATACCTTTTCTTGTTAATAAGCCATACTTGTCTCTACATTTTCACTTTCTTTGCTTTTGGCTTTAACTTTAACTTTAAGACACTTCAGTTCTTTATTCTCTCACTCTACAATATGTGTTTTAATTACTCAAATGTCAGGATAGCCATAGAATTGATTTGTCAATGACCAATAAGGGGATTTTAATCAATAAAGGGGGGAAAAACAATGACGGGATTATTATATATATATATATATATATTGCAATAGAACGATTTCTAATATTCTCTCTAGACTTTAAAATTTAATAATCTTCTTCAAAAGTTACACTCTCAAAGCAAATAGCCTCAGACTATTCAAAATTGATAAATTTGATGATTTAGGTATGTGGTTGCTCATCTATATATTACTAAAAGCTGAAGCGTAGTGTTTAATGTTGCTACGCTCACATTGAGCCACATCATCAGCCACGTCATCATTTTTTATTTCCAATTTTTGTTATATATATTTCTTAAACATTTTCTCATTTAAGATGACTTAAAAACTCCATTATTGAAAAATTTAAATATCTTTTAACCATTATTTTTATTATTAATTTTTTAAAACTCTCCCTCCCTTTTACCTCTTCATCTCCCCACTACTTTCTTCCTTAATATCATCCTTTCTCTACCTTTTTGTTTTCCATTATTTTGACTCTTCTTATTCTCAACATCTTACTATAAATATGACATTTCTCTTTTCATTCTATGCATAGTTTTCTACACAAAAAAGGTTACCTCTCTCTCTCTCTCTCTCAATTTGTTTTTCATTTTTTGTTTGATTTTTTTTTTTTATATTTTATTTTCATTGCATCAATCCTTTAGGTTGGTGAATTTTTGTGTTAATTAGAATTCTATTTTGGGTTCATGCAATTTAGTTTTGTATTTTAAGATGTTATCTTTCATATTCTATTTGATTAAATATTATCCTATTGCATTTTACATATAGTACTATATAAAAATATAATGTTATTATATTACATAGAATAACTTGGATAATTTGATATTTACTGCTATATAGTTTATTTTTACTTTTTTTTTTCTCTTATCTTATTTTATTCAACATTTGAATCCAGTCACATCCTCCATACTATTAAATTATGCGTCACAAATTAAGAAAATGGCTAGACACAAACCTGCCTTCCTTTACCATACATTAGGGGAATCAAAATATTTGTTGGATAAAGAGTCATATAATTTAGATAGCACCCTTTGAATGTGTCTAGGCCCATATATTATGTATCATCTTTAAAGGATGCCAACAATATTGATCTTATGGGAAAAGTTACATAAAATATTGAGAAAAAAAATGTTTATATTACAATCTACTAAAAATGTTTTTTCTATATTTCATATCACTGACGTGTTTTACAACTACCACATGTGTTAACTTAAGTCTTAATATTCTTAAGTTGTTTCGGCAAGAAGAAAAAAAAAAGTTTGTCATAAAAGAGGAGTTCATGTAAAGTTTTTTGCAATATGAAATATATGTTTTGTAAAGCTAACAAATTTGATGATTTGCAAGGCAATTGTGTTTACTTTTAGTCTTCAAAAACACGCATCTACAAGTGGTTAAACATTCTTAGGTAGTTTTAATTTTTCATATAATTTTACCTGTACACATTCATATATTTTAATTTAGATTTTTTTTTTCAAAAAAAAAAATTTAATTTAGATTTTTATAAGTAAACAATGAAATAATGATTCATGAATAATAATAAAATATATATATATATATATATATATATATATCTATACATATTTATCTTATGCAGTTGTAACTTTACATATAATTTTGTATTTATATATTCATCTACTTTAATTTAGATATTTATAACTTAATAATGAAATCTATAAGCAAGGTAATTAAAACAATCATATTTTTACAATTCAACAAGTCACAATTTCTTTTTTCAAAAAAAGACCTTTTACATTTCCTTGGAATTATTTTTAATTTTTTTTTTTAAAACCTTTGACATACCACTAACCTAACCACTTCATACATTAAAAAAAAATTAGGCTCATTATTACTTCTGTTAATATATTGTAGATATCTTAATTGATTGAGACCAAACTAGAGAAATGTCTTTCATATTTTCTTGAAAATTCAAAAGGGGGAAAAAAAAAGACTTTTTAACATACCACCAACGTAACTACATTTATAACTATTTAAGCCATCCATGATATCTATTTCTTATTGATAATCTTAAAATTTACAACTAGCAAAGGAACATAAAATAAAAATAAAAAATAAATGAAGGAAGAAAAAAAAGAAATGAAATCGAATGTTAATTAATAATTGTTATTTGGAAAATAAAAAGTGGTAAAGAGGAGTAAAAAATAAAATAGAGATGACTATACAGAGGACATTGAAAACTTTATGATGCAATAAAATCAACAATTAAATATAATAATAAAAATTTAAACTTAAAACTAATCAAATTCTAACTAGGGATTATATATATATATATATAAAATTATAATCTTCATACACCATGACTTAAAAAAAATTATTGAATGGTTCTACCTCTTATTTAATGTCTATGTTATGCAAATCATCAACCAATATATATATGATAATGGTAAAAAATTTTATAGATAAGATTATGAAAAATATGATAAAACTATGTAAAAAAAAAAAAAAACTCTTTATAAAGTCTAGGGACTAAAATAGTATTTTATCTAAAAAATTATCACGCGCAACGCGCGAGTTTGCGACTAGTTTTGGTTAAAGTTGATGCATTTTCAAATTTGGTGCAAGTCACGCGACACTCGTGTTAAAAAAGTCTATTTTCACAACAATTTTAAATTGCAGAGGTTATATGTATTTTTTGCATAATTTTGAATGTTGAATGTTGATTGTTGGATTTTATTTAGGATGTTAACCAAATAACCTAAACCTGCGTATTAAAGGGGGAAAAAAAAAAGAGTTTTTAGTGGCTAATGATATTTTAATTTTAAGGCCAAATTTAGACAGTCCTATTTATTTTTAATTCTATATTTATGAACTGATTTTGTTCTTTTTAATGCAGTCGAAGTGGTTTACTGAAACTTAATCTGACTGATTTTTTGTTTTATGAAAAATATTCTACGTTTTACCAGTCCATTTCATTCCCTAAGCATGGTAAAGGTTGATCTATCTGCTGTAGTACTTTGACTTAAAGTGTAATGAGTTAGCTTGAAATCTTCAAATAAACACTCTTCTTTTTTCTCTTTTGTAAAACATTCGCCACTATAGTTAGGCCAATAAACAATATATGCTCAATTTAATAATAATCACAGTTAGTTATCTCTTTTTCTTTTTTCTCTTTTCCCAAAAATTAGCTTGACAAAATGATAGTGGAAAATTTCATACCCCTGTTCTGGAAAGTGCATCTGAACTTGCTTAAGATAGATGTTCAAGGAAAGTAGGGATTCCTGCTAATAAATAAATCATCACCTTTTTTTTTTTCTTTTTCTTTTTGATAGAAAAATCATCTCTGATTCATTGTCGAAATGGGTAAGCAAGAATTAGATGCGTGTTAATAAAAAAAATCATCACGAAAGGCATTTACACTCATATATAAACACCCACTTGCTCTTTTATCCATCACCTTTTGATTCTGCCTTAATTACACTTAAAATCAATCACGTTGCTCTACAGTGTTTGCTAACATATCTCTCTGCTGCAACCTGCGAAATTTCTCTGAGGGATACACTTCTTTGCTTTGTATAGCAGGCAGAGGTAAGTACCTGAAACTTTTCTGTCCTTAAAGGTATTCACTTGAATATCTTTCCACCCCAAGTTCTAAATTCTTCTATGGTAATGCTTCTTTGATTTACAAGTTGGTTTCACATTTCTGTTACTTTTCTATTTATTATTTTATTTTTGTTATTATTTTGTTGTTTAGTTTTTGGTTGTAGTTCTACATCTCATCTGGGAAATTCACAAAAAGAACATAAAAAAAGAACAAGAAAAGAGATAAAAATATTTTTAAAAGATAATACAAAAAAAGGCTATATAAAATATTTTTAACTTGTAATCAACACAAAATTATTTAGCAAAAACAACTTTAAAACTGGGTCTTACGGTACTATTCACATATTTAAAAATGATTCTTTTACAGTATTTTCAGTTTTTAGTTTTCAGTTTTCAACAATAAGAGGTATCCAAAAAGACCATTACCCTCTAAATTATTAATTCCCTTGAACCTATGACACCCCTTTTTTTAGGACAATAATTTGGATACAAAATTAGTTTAGCCTAAGGCTACAACTTCACTCAATATCTTTTTATTTATTTATTTTTATAGGAACTTAATATCTTTTTATTGGATATGAATTTTGACAAATCCTCCATTAGATTACATTTTTTCCTATATTCTAATGCTTCCAAAATTTATAGAAAATCAAAGATCAAGAACTATGTTTAGTCAATTTTTTAAATTACAAGTTTTTTTAGTATAAAATTATGAATAAAAAAAAAGTTTATGAATCATATAATAAATAACATCTGATTCAAAATATTTTCAACGGTTATATTTTGAAAAGAATGTTAATTTGAAAAGAATGTTGAAGAGTGTAAAAACATGCAAACCAATAGTTATTTTTTCAAAATATGTAGTAATATTAATTTTTTTCAAAGGAAGTCGTAACCATAGACTATAACCAATTTTGTAGCCAAAATTTGTCTCTTTTTTTATTACTAGTACCTAAGACACCCTGTATATTAATAAATGGGTCAAATCGATCGTATTTATGTCAATCCAAGACAACATGTTTTAAAGCATGTTATATGGATTGGGTCATTTCATGTCATGTCAACCAGTTTAATTAAAATGGGTCATGTTTGTGTTGAGTGGTTTTGAGACATAATTATTACATAAGTCATGTTTGGGTTGACCTATGTAGTTGAATACCCTTCACTCAACACGAACACAACACACTAACATGAATTGCCATCAAAATTGCACATATTTTTCTACGAAGGCTTTAATGTTACACCCAATATTCCCATTCACATATTAATATTCATAGAATTCTAAATGTACTGTCATGTGGATGATAATCATCAGTTCCTAACTGTTTGAAACTTATCACAAGTTCTGTTGTGTTAATATGCAATGGCCTCCAAGCAAGATTGTTTAAATATTTTGGAGAGGAAATAACAACTTAATGAAAATATTTTAGCGAAGCTTCTTTTAGCCAATAACATTGCTTGAAGTGTTGGAAATACCATGCCTAAGCCCATTGTAGCTTGTCCAATTTTACTATACTAGACCTACTATACTACTTACAGTCTTATACTGCGAATCTAAGGTCATTCCACGGCTGGCATAGGTAGGTCTGCTTCTTCTTCTTCTTCTTCTTTTTATTTTTTATTTTTTTTATTTTTTTATTCTTTTTTTATTTTATATAGAGAATCACATTAGCCTACTATCGTACTATAAAAATTCTAAAAGAAAAAATATGGGGCTTTTTACTATGAATTTAGACCTTCAAGGTCGAACCATGGTAATTTCATTATGTTCCCCCTTTTTGTGGCTACTTTTGTTATGTTCTTTTCCATATTTTCCTCTACACTATAATCTGGTATAATACGAGCCCCCCTATCTTCTTTCTCGATACCCTTACCAATAATGTTGTTCTCTAGAATCTCTACTAGCATATCCAAGCCTTCCAACCACTCTTAGGTCAACAATAAAAAATAAAAAATAAAAAAATAAAAAAGTCAAGAGATCAGAAGAAAATATACATGAGGCGAAAAAATCATTACCAAAAGAGAGTTTAGAGGTCATGGGCCTTCATGTTCCACCAAAAAGTCCTACTACACACCTTTACATGACTATCCAAGCCTCCATGTGTCGGCCACACACTTGCACCTAGGGCTGTCTATGGGTCAGTTTGAGTTGAATTTGTGCTCAACAAGGGCTTGGCCTGCTAACATTGGGTGGCAAAAGAAGAGACTCATCACCAACCGCCACTAACCATAAATCGAGTCAGTTCCAATTTGGGTGGATGACAGTCAAATTTGGTTAAAACCAACAAAGGAGCACTAGTGAGTTGAGTTTTCGAATCTCAAAGGATTTAGTTAAGATCTCTTCAGATCTTGACAAATATGTGATTGAGAGAGAGGAGGGAGGACGATGGTTTCTAGTAAGCATTATGCTAGTGGGTTGATCGGTTTGGTTACCATCGAGTTACAAATCCCTAACCCGCCACTCGACCCGCTAGTGACCCGCTACAGACAACTCTCTACTCGGATCAAGTCAGTTTCGATTTAGGTTGCATGAGGTCAAATGGTTCCATCGAGTTTTCGGTTGGTCTGAACAACCTTACTTACACCCACCTCCATGCACCAACACCTCATTTATCACATATGCCACATGTGCGTCCCCTTCCACATGCACCTTCATGTGCCATTTTCTCCAACTTTGGCACATGTTTTTCTCTCTACTAGCCACATGTCAACGAACTCCTACAATCATGTAGTGGTGTCAAAGCTCGGATTTGTGCTAAAACACAAGAGCTTGTTTAGACTCCCAAATAAAAATTACGGCTAGATTGCTTTTACTCAAACTTAAACAAAGTGTGGAACAAGAGTAAATATGCGCAATGAACCAATAATACTACTCCAAGACTTAAAGAGTAGGGAAGAGAGATGCAAACACAAGATAACACCAAGACATGTTATCGAAGACGAAACTGAAGAACTTGGTGAAAAACCTCTCTGCAACCCTCCAAGTCGAAATCAATCCACTAGAGAATAAAGTTGGAGTACATGAATAACAAAAGACCCTCCAACCCTAGTCTACCTCATGTACTTGAGCCCTCCAAGCTCCTATTACCAACGAACTTCTCGAAGTTTTGTCTTTTCTAGCTTTTCGGATCTTGCAATTTAGCTTGATTGCATTTGCCACTAAATGGCTCCTTCCAAAGCTTCCTAACAACACCAAAATCTCACTTATCACTCAGACTGGATGTGGTAAGTGTTTGGGCTAATAACCTCTCAAGGATTTAGAGATGGAGAGGTAAGAGTTGAGGAAAACCATAAGGAAATGTGTAAATGATTGTGGATATGACAATCTCTAACTCTCGAGTGTATTTGCTAGGGTTTTTTCTCTAAAAAGCACTCCTTACAATTCGTGGGTAATGAGGGTATTTATAGTGTGGGTAAAGAATTTGGTAAAGTAGCTTAACTTTTTGCCAAGCAGAATGTTTTGCGGGTACTTTGCAAGATGACCCTTCTTGCGAAACACTCGCAAACTTGACAGTCTGGCATGACTCTTCAGCTTCTAGTCATGTACTTCACACGTGGCCTTTTTGTAAGTTGCTTCTCGCAAGCTAGTCACGAATTGCACTAATTCATCTTTTGAAGCTTGATTTTTCAACAATTTCTCACACTCACCCCTTACAAATAAACCCACATACATACAAGGAAAATGATTGATGGAATTACAATTAAATTTGGCACGGAATTAAAGCCAACACAAGCTAGCTGAAAATCACAACTTTACATGGCGGAATCAAGATTTGACGAACTCCTACTATTATGTAGTGGTGGAATTAGGATTTGATTTTAGAGGAACTGAAAGTTCAAAAAGGGGTATGAAACACCCTTGAACGTTTAGACCCCAAATTACAAAATTACCAATTCAAGCTTAATATGAAACGATTAACGTGCGGAACATGAATATAAGCTAAACACAGAATTGATAAACAATCTAAGTCAAATATAAACACATCCACAGCAGTAAATATAAGGCAAAGATAAAGGGAAGGAAGATGCAAACACACGGACAACACACGATGTGTTATCGAAGAGGAAACCGAAGTCTTCGGCGAAAAACCTCTCCGCCGCCCTCCAAGTGGTCAAATAATCTACTAAAGAATGTAGTTGGGATACATGAACAGCAGAAGACCCTCTAAACCTAATCTACTCAAGTACCTAAGCCCTCCAAACTTCTTGCTCCAACAAGGTTACGCCGAACCTATTTCTTCTTTAGCTTCTCGGATTCCGCTATAGCCCATAGCATCAACCAATTAGATTGGTTCCTTCCTAACTGCTTCCCAAAGCACCAAATAAACCTTCTCACGGATATGGGTATGGTGAGAAAATGATTTGGCTAAGAACCTCTCAAGGATATAACAATGGAGAGGAAGAGAGTAGAGGAATTTGAAGAGTCTCTAAGGTAAAGATTGGGGATGAGGCAATCTTGTTTTTCTCTAGGGTTTCTCTCACAAAATTCTCTCTGGAAGCTCTCTCAATATGATGGGTATAAGGGTGTATATATAGTAGGGTGAGAAGGGAATGCAAAACGTCAGTTTTTGCCAAACAGGGCAAATTGGCGACTTGATCTCGCGGCTTGGCCAAGTCGCGAAATCAAGTCGCGACGTAACGGCCTGGCCAGACTGGAACTTTTGTCCTGTAGCGTGACAACTGGCGCGACCCTTCAGCTTCTCAGTGTGCCTCTCATGTGCCTGCCTTTCGCGGCTTGCCAGTCACGAACCACCCCCGAGTCCTAGTCGCGAGACTCTGTTTTTCTTGCACACTCTTGAGCTTTTCTTCACATCTTCTCACACACTACCCTTACAATTTTCTCACCTAAATACAGGGTTACTAAGTAATAAATTACAAGCAAATTGGTCACGGAATAAAGCCAATTAGATGGTTGATTAAATTCAACCTTACAGGAACGAAATTCCCATAAGTGATACAAACATGCACACAACTAGGGACCAATCTAAAAAAAAAAAAAAAAAAAAAAAAACCATTTGTGTGAATAATTACCAATACTTTAATGTAAGAAATTTCATAAAAAATAGCATACTTATTGTGACTCAAGTAAAAGGATTTCTGTGTTAAGGGGTTTTGTTTACACACAAATAAGTCATTTTATGAATTTTCTTTGAAGTTAAAATTCTACTTACAATTCACAATTCACAATTCACATAAAAGGATATTTAGTAACTAAACAAATCTTAAGTACAATTTGTGTGAATTATGATATTTTAGTTAATACTTGTAAAATGATCAAATTGTAACATTTCAAAATTATATTGTAATACCTAAAACTTCAAAGTTTAATGCAAAACAAAATTTTAATTTGTGCTTATAGGTTTTGGAGCTTTAATAGACATCCAACAAATATGAAATATTTTCTTTTTCTTTTTTAATTAAGGTTTTACATTAAAAAAATTATATATTAGTATAATATAATCCAACAGAGAAGGGAAAAAAATGCCCTAACACGTCACTTAATCTTGGGGTTGGTACACTTACACCATTTGAACTTTTATTTTAGATAATTTAGTACATAAACTTTGGTATTGCAGCAATTATAAGTTGAAAGCATAGCAACATAACAACAACATTAAAAATGAAAGGATCTTACTGCAACAACATAAAAGTTTAGGGGCCTATTTGTTTGAACACCAAAGTTTACATATTAAATTGGCTAAAATAAAAGTTAAAGGGGTCTATTTGTTATAGTACTAAAGTTTATGCACTAAATTGGTTAAAATAAAAGTTTAGGAAGTGTAACTATAGGGTGTCAAGGAATTTTACCAAATAATAATAATAATAATAAATAAAGAAATTAGAAAGGAAGGAAAAAAAAATTATGATGGGTAGGGGGGATTTGATAATTACATTACTGGTAAAATGATCCGTTAACCCCCTACAAACATCACTGGTTTTTTTTTTGGGAGAAAGTGGACTACCAAACTAGTTTAAAAGTAATCTAATCAAATTAGTTTAATATGTACTCTGTGTGGTAACTGATAAGTGGTAACATTTGAATGATTAATTTAAAAATATGTTGAAAATTGGATACTCGTGGGTGCTGACAGTGGCATCTCCAAAAATACTTTTAAGGGGTTCATTCAAATTTGTGTTGAAGAGGATGACAATGACCTTACTGTAAATAACATTCTTTTATTTCATCTTGATCATTAGGATAATAAGATAGATCCTTTCACATGAGTTGTAACCCATGATCCGAATGAAGATTTTTCAAGTCAATAGAAGTTTTCTAAGAAGAAAAATCTTAGGTAAGAGATGAATCTTGTGGAAACATGTGGTTTCCTTATAAAAAATTTATCCATAGTACTACCAAGAGAATAAATAATAAATTATAACTTTATTGGGCATAGAAATAGGAGAAAACACATTTTCCCCCCTTTATGTTTAGGGTAGTTCATAATTCCAACCAATTTCCCCCTCTATTTTTGGAAAATGAGAAAATACCCCTAATTTGTTACTTTCTTAGTTTAACCTAACAATTTTTTTGAAAAAATTATTAGTTATACACCACAAGGAAGAGAAAAAGTTGAGAATTGCACTGTTGTTTTCTTAGATTGCATTTGTAATCATTGTAATTTCAGTGAATTTAACTGAAAAAGTAACAGATTGGAGGTATTTGCTAATTTCTCAAACATAAAGGGAGAAATTAGTTGGTTTTAAAGATAAGGGAGGGACCTTTGCTTTGTCGATGTTTAGAAAAGATGAACTAGGTTTTTAGAGAAGATGGAGGTAAAAAATAAACTTTCTTTAGTTAGTTCTAAGGCAGAAAGTTTATCTTCTAAATTGTTTTCTAAAACCTTTTCAATTATAATCTTGTTCTTGAGTTGTGATTCCTAAAAAACTATTTTGTTTTTGTTTTTGTTTTTTTGTTTTTTTTTTAATTCTCTTGTTCTCTCAATCTAATCTTTGTATTATAGGCACTGAGGGGTCGGTTGAACAAACTCCAAACTCAAAATCTTAAGCAAGTTGAGTGTTCTTACCATGAACTCTTCCTTTGTTTAATATTATTCACATGAGTTTTTGATATAGTTTCTTTAATTGTTATATTTGATTTGTTTGATGTTCATGATTCTTTTGAAATGTATTAATCTAGTTTTGGGCTGATTATAATCTAGTTTTATGAGTAAGTTTGACATGTTTGTTTATTTAATGTAGTATATTATACTTATTTGATTTGTTTCATGATCATTTGTTTATGTTGATGCTTTGTTTTGTTTTGTTTATGTTAGTTTAGTCTTTAAGGTTTCTAACATGCTTCTTTATTTTCTTTGTTAGCATCTTTGTTTGATTAAATCTATAAAAATGCAATTTTTCGAATTTTGTCCTAAAGGATACATACGCATCCTGAACTCAAATTTGATAAGAATCTTGTTTTTATTGTTTTAATCATCTCTTACATGTTATTTGATTTTGTTTGGCTTTGTTTAGGTTGTTTAATTGTGTTTAATTGTTTTCCATGTTTGTTCTAGTCAATCTTGCCATGTTTTTTTTTTTTTTTATTTGTGATATTTTTCCTTTTGTGATTTAATTATTTTTTATCTTTTCATTTTTAATCTAATCTATTTGATTTGGTTTTAATGTGTTTCCTTTTCAATTATTGTCTGATCTTTAACATGTTGTTTGTGTTATTTCATTTAAGTGAATGATGTATGTTTAGGTTAAAGATTAGGGCTCCCTTAATAAACTTTTTAATTAAATATGATCTAATAACACATAATGGAGGCCGGCCCACAAGCCCAACGGTCTTGGGTGCCTAACACTTTTCCAAATCATACCTAAACTTTGGACCCATAATCTGGTATGCAAACCTATTCATGTAAGAAAATGGCCCAAAAGGCCCAATATGGTTCTTAGATCTAATCTAGTTGACAACTCCATATTTCACCCTACGCCCGGTCCACTCCAAGGCTGAGGCGTACTTCCCACGAAGAAACCTACTCGTTCATGAGCGCTTGCACCCAATTGTGAACTACCCCAAACATAGTGAGATGAATGTACATTTTCCCCTTCTTAATATAATGAAAATATTAATTATTGTTGCTAACAAATCTTGAAAATCCTTACTATAATAAAGTTATTAATTATTGTTTTTAAGTGAAATTTAATTATTATTGCTTAGAATACTTTAATTTTTTATTTTTTATTTTTTATCCTTTCAATTCTTTTACTTAACTATGCAACAAAACTTTGAAAACTTATTGGTTTTTGTAATTCATTAGGAAGAATTTTTGTTGTGTCTTTTACATTGTTCTATTAAAAATTCAACACAACAATGCAATCATTAAAAAAAAAAAAATTGCTTTCACTCCCAATTGTTCTACACCTCACACCTAATTTTTTTTTAGTATTTATATTTTACTGCACCCTTAATATTGTCTTTTTCTAAGATTTAAGCTCAACAAATTTCTAATTTTTGTTGTTGGACTTGCTATTATTAATTTTTTATTTTTAGATTTTATTAGATCAAATTGGGTTTTTTTTTTTTTTTTTTTTTTTTTCAACTAACAATATAAAAAGAGTGAGGAGTTCTTTCTATAGGGACTTGGTTTAGTCAATTTGGTGAGGTAAAACTCACCATTTTGTATTTTTCTTTAGCTGGATTTTTTTTTCTTCTAAATATTTATATGTGCTGACAATCTAACATACCATTGTTGTATTTACATAACAAACTTTCACAATTATTGAGGTGTCAATTTTTTATGGATTAAAATAAAATAATAAAACATGAGACCGGAACAAACAAAAGTAAAATAAATGTATTGTGAAAATATTGTAACATCTTGTTGTTGTCACAATATATTCACAATTTTTGATATCTCTTCCTTATAGATCAAAATGAAATAAAATAAAAAGAAACGGTAAGTCTACAACATTTTCACATTAATTTCACATCAAATCATTGGTAGCAAACTACTATTAATAGATAAAAAGTGACATCAATGGTGGGTCCAGTTTAAAGCTAGTAATAACTTGTTATCTAGAATTTGTTGTGAAAATTTTGTGGAGGTAGAATTTCTCTCAAATAAATAATAAAATATCAAACCAAGGCCTGCCATAGCTAGAGATAAAGATATTGTGAAAATATTCTAACATTTTATTATGTTCTTAAACTTCTTCTTCTTCTTTTTTTTTTTTTTTTTCTTTTTTTGGTTTAGTCAAATTGGGTGAGCTAAAATTCATTGTTCCATGCACATTTTTCTTGGGTTGGCTTTATTTATTTATTTTTTTTATTGCACAATTTAAAGTGGAGGTCTCAGTTTAAAACCAATAACAATTTGCCATCTAGGTTATGTTGTAAAAATGTCGTGTACATAAAATATATATATATATATATATATATCAAACCAGGACCTATCACAACTGAAAATAAAAAAGTATTGTGCAAATGTTGTAATATTTTATTGTGTTCTTAGACTTCTTTTTTTGGTTTAGTCAAATTTGGTGAGCCAAAATTCACTATTTTGCGCACAATTATCTTTAGTTGGCTTTTTGTTTGTTTGTTTTGTTTTTAATGCACAATTTAAAGTGATTGGTCAAGTTTAAAACCAATAACAATTAGCCACCTAGGATTTGTTGTGAAAATGTTTTAAATATAAAATTACTCTAAAATAACATAATAAATTAGACTAGAACCCACCATAGGTCCATAGCTAAAAATAAAGATATTGTAAAAATATTGTAACATTTTATTGTATTCTTATTTCTTAGACTTCTTTTTTGGTTTAGTCAATATGTTAAACCCATTAAAAGAAGGTGAATAACAAATCAATTATATATGTGTATATATATATATATATATATTTGTCCTAACGTGGCGCGGCCACTGGGTGTTCAAAATCGATTAGTTTGTGAAGCAATTTTTCTAATAGAAATTGTAAATGCACATAGCACAGCACCAACTTACTTATCCCAAGGTATATTGAATTAAAGGACACCATTCTAAAAAGTTGGGTGATAATTACTACTCTAAAACTATCTAATCAGTTGGTCCACTTCAGTTGGATCATCACTATGAACTTCCTTTTCTCTTGGGTTTTTTGCAAGCACACTACTAATTTGATTCTTTCTTACAGATAAATCCAAAAGAAGAAAGCAAAGAAATGGAAATTATCAAACCAAATATAGAAAAAATTGAAGCAAACTTGCTGGAGCGAATCGGACAACAAATTGGCAATATGATTTACCCAAATTGCAACATCAAGAATCTCAAAGATCAATTTCAGAAGCTGGGTAACAAGAGACATGGGGTTCAATTGGAAATTGACGCAGCCAAAAGGAAGGGAGAGATAGTTGCAACTGAGGTTCAGAGTTGGGTCGAAAAGGTGGACAACATCAGTGAAGAACTGCAGAGATTCCTTGAAGAAGATGTCAAAGCGAATAAGATGTGCTTGGATGGATGGTGTCCCAATCTGAAGTTACGTAGTTATTCCTTGAGTAGGAATGCTAAGAAGAAGACTCTGGAAATTGATGGGCTTCTAAAGGATGGACAATTTGCTAAAGTGTCACGTCCTCCTCCTCCACCGGGAATGGGATCTTTATCCATTATTATGGATTTTGAGTCAAGAACAAAAACGTTGAAAGAAGTTTTAGAGGCACTAAGAGATGACAAGATCAACATGATTGCAATATGTGGTATGAGGGGGATAGGAAAAACAACAATGGCAAAAATGGTCAAAAAAAGAGCAAAAGATGATAAGTTATTTGGTGAAGTTGGGATAGTCCAGACTCTAGACTTGAAAAAGATTCAAGATCAAATTGGTGAGATGCTAGGACTGAAATTTGATGAAAAGTATCCACTTGCAAGACCAAAACGATTAAAAAAACGACTAATGGATAGTAAGAGTGTTCTTATAATATTGGATGATGTTAGGGATGCACTTGATTTAGAGGCGGTAGGAATTCCTTATGGAGGTCAACACAATAGTTGCAAAATCTTGTTGACATCAATAAGTGAAGAAGCCTGCACTCGGATGAAATCTCAGAAGATTTTTAAAATTGAAGTCTTATCTGAAGAAGAAGCGTGGAATCTTTTTAGAGAGATGGCAGGTAATTGTATTGATACTCCCAATCTACATCCAATAGCAGAAGCAATTGCAAAGGAATGTGGAGGACTACCAATTGCTATTGTAACAGTTGGAAGAGCTCTAGAAAAAAAAAGTGAGGTTGAGTGGAGTGCTGCACTTCAACAGCTTAAAAATGCTATCCCGAAAAATATTCCTGGTCTTGATTCAAAGGTGTATTCCTGCATAGAGCTTAGTTATAGTTCTTTAGAAAGTGATGAAGCCAAGTCATGCTTTTTGCTATGTTGTTTATTTCCAGAACACATTTTCATTGAATTTTTAGTCAGGTATGGGGTGGGACAAAGGTTGTTTACAAAGATTGATACTGTGGCAGAAGCAAGAAATAGATTCCATGCAATACTTAAGAATCTCATAAGATCATTTCTACTGTTGGATAGTGAGGAAGGAGAACAGTTTGTGAAAATGCACGATGTTGTACGGGATGTTGCAACATCAATTGCAGAAAATCAAGGTATTCTAGTACGATATAATGAAAAAATGGAAGAATGGCCAGAGAAAGATTTATGCGAGCGTTCTACCGCAATTTCACTTGTATCCAAAGAATTGAAAAGGCATCCCGATGGCTTGGAGTGTCCTAAACTCGAGCTTTTGCAATTGCACCTATGTGGCAACCACACTTGGCAAACACTGCTCCCACCCAATCTATTTAAAGGGATGAACGGTTTAAAGGTTTTGTCTATGTTAGGTATGTCCTTACCATCACTACCACAATCAATCCATTTCTTTGAAAACCTTCGGACCCTGGAATTATTTGATTGTGAGTTAGCAGATGTGTCAGCAATTGGAGAACTTAGTAAACTAGAAATTCTTAGCATTATTGGGTCTAAAATCAAGAAGCTGCCAGGAGAAATTGGATATCTTAGTCATTTAAAGTTATTAGATTTGACAGGATGCTTTTATCTTGAGCGAATTCCAGCTGGTCTCCTATCTAGTTTATCTCAGCTGGAAGAGTTGTACATGCTTGGAGTATCCCATGTGGATTGGGAACCTATGGAAGACAACAAAGAGGAAGAAGAGGAAGAGGAAGAGGAAGCAAGCGCAAGCCTTGCTGAACTGAAGTCTTTCTCCCACAATTTGATGGCTTTACAAATTCAGATACCAAATATTAAGGTCTTGCCAAAAGACTTGCCCTTCAAAAATCAAATGATAAAATTTCAGATATTTACAGGTTATATGGAGGAAATTGATGCGGATAATTACGTGAAAATTTTTGATTATATATTTAAAAATAGTTTGGCACTTGGAAGATGTGACGGAAGTGATATTGCGGAGAGTCAGACGCTTCTTCAACTGCTACCGAAATCTGAACTTTTATATTTGTTTGAAATAAAAGATTTAAAAAACATTATTTATGAGTTAGACAAAGAGGGTTTTCAATGCTTGAAGACTCTAGAAGTTCATAAAAGTGAAGATGTAGAATATGTAATCAATGCCACATCACATCAGACTATGCGTGCTGCCTTCCCTATCCTAGAGATACTGAAACTGGGTAAATTGCGTCATTTAAAAGAGATATATCATAGCCATAGCCATGGCCGATTCCCAAAGAGATCCTTTACCGATGCCCAAGCCCAAGCCCAACAACAGCTTTCGTGTTTTGGCAACCTCAAATCTCTTCAGCTAAGTCAATGCATGGGGTTGAAAAATGTGTTTTCGTTGTCCATAGCGAGAGGTTTGGTTCAACTCCAAAAGTTAGATATTGTTCGATGTGTTGTCATGGAAGAAATTTTCTCAAAGGAAGGAGAAGATGAGAAGGAACTTAATGAAAAGAAAACCATGTTTCCACAATTAACACATATAGAGCTACGAGGTCTACCAAGACTCATTGGCTTTTGTACAAACATGGGTCCCATTGAGCTTGTCCAACCATCCTTGAATCAAGAGGTATGAATGATTCTCTCTCTCTCTCTCTCTCTCTCTCTCTCTCTCTCTGTAAAATATTACTATTATTTGATAAATTGTTGTATAGTTAACTAGCTTAAACCATTCAGAAGCTCGTTGTTTTATGTTTATCAAATTGCTTTATAAATTCTTTAACATTTCATGCTCTGGTCTAGATTTGATGCTAATAAAACTGGAAAAGTTGAACGCTGATGCTAATAATAATTTGATGGATTCATCAGGTTGGAAGGATTGACACTAATGAAGTGACTAATCTTGAAAAGCACAATATGACGGACATTCAGCAAAATATTGGATCCATTTCTGAATCAACACCCATTATCTCTCATAAACTCTTCTCACCAATCACCATCTTGTGGCCACCGGATTTAGAAAATCTTGATTTGAGGAAAGCTAATTCACTAGAAGTGGTTTTTGATCTTAAAGGACTGAAGGTTGATGAAGATTGCCAAAGAATCGCAGTACTTGCTCAGTTGAAAATGTTAATAGTAAAGTCTTCATCTAAGTTGGGGCACGTGTGGAAGAATGTTCCACGAGGAATTCAAGGCTTTCAGAACCTAGCATCAATTGAAGTGTTTAAATGTGACCATCTAAGATATTTATTCCCACCTTCTATTGCAAAACTACTTGTGGAACTTCAAAGCATTCAGATAACATTGTGTTCTGCAATCAGGAACATTGTTCAAAAAGATGGAGAGGAAGAGGAAGCAGATATCATCTTTTTCCCTAAAGTTAGTTCCTTGACACTACAAAACCTGCCAAATCTTGTGAGTTTCTGTATCGAAGCTTATTCTTTTGAATGGCCATCCATTAAGAATATTAATTTGAGTGATTGTCCCAAATTGAAAACAATTGGTTCAGAAATTCAAAGCCCAAGAAAATTGAAAAAAATCAATGGGGAATTGGATTCAAGACCACATGAGCCTGGACTTAGGTCCCTTGGTTTTCTTGGACGATGCCTTGAGTGTGTACCATGTCTCAAAAATAATGGTCCAATGGCTGTGACAGACCAAGGCACCACCGATAAATCTCAAAGAAGCTACTCTGTCAAGAAAGAGGTATCTAATCAATCATTTGTTGGCCATAACCTTAACGCATTCAACATAATCAGATAAAAAGAAAAAGACATTGATTGCTTTTCTATTAAGTCATATACCATCTTTTTCTCTAAAAAAAATAATACAAATAATAATTGAAAAGAAAAATTTTTTTTTTTTATTAGTGCTTGATTGATTTTTTGTAGGTTACTTTGACTAAGCCGAAAGATCTAAAAGTTGGTGATATTGACAACCCCTTAGAGATACGGTCTCTTTTTCCATCCCATATGATTGAGTGCTTAAAGAATCTAGAATCAATTAACTTGCAGAATTGTGGTTCCCTTGAAGTTATATTTGAACTTGAGGAACTAAATGTTGGGGAAAGTCACATGGCATCGGTACTTGATCAATTAAGGAAATTGATTCTACGTCAATTAGATAATTTGTTGCACATATGGAAGAAGGGTCCAGAAACGATGTTGGGCTTCGAAAACCTGAGATTGTTAGAAGTAAGTGGATGTAACAGTCTGACATATTTGTTCTCACCATCCGTAGCAAAATTGCTTGTGATGTTAGAGAAAATTGAAGTTACTCGCTGTGAGAAAATTGAAGAAATCCTTGCAAGAGCAGGAGAGGAAGAGGAAGAAAATGACGTTTTTTTCTGCAAAGTGAACTCAATCTTGCTTGAGGACTTGCCAAGTCTGAAGTGTTTTAGCCAAGAAACTAATGCCTTTGAGTGGCCATTGCTGAAGGAAATAACGGTAATTAAATGTCCTACTTTAAGCACATTTATTCCATCTAATCTAAACACTCCTAAGCTAAAGAGAGTATATGATGAACTTCCACGGGGACAAAGAAGAACATGTCATTGGAAGGGAGACCTGAATGCCACCATACATCATATATATAAAGGGAAGGTATGGCTCATTCTCACCACATCATCTCCTTAATTAATTGGAGAATTTTACTACAATGTATATAGAATATCACAGTATAGAATTTGCAAATATTTTAGTTTTATTAATTGCTAGAAATGAGATGCCAGTTTTATTTATAAAAAAGAAAAAAAAAAAAAAAGAAAAAAAAAAAAAAAAGAGAGAATGAAAAGGAAAAACGCGACTTGAATATAACAAGAAAATGTTGTGAAAAACTGTAAATTTTCATTTACAATCAATTATAGCATAATTTTAATAATTGCAAATATTATGATAACTAAAACCACACATATATTTCTTATTCGTGCAGGAAAAACAAGCGGATAATGAGACGGGGCAACAAGAGCAAAATAAGACTATTAACAATGATATGTGACTATGAGCAAGACATAGTTGGTGACAAGACGGAGCCAGAACTTGTTAGGGAGGCAACTTTGCTACTGGTTACCTGCAGCTGCTCCAACCTCTAGCTCTGTTGCTTAATAGCTTATAGTTTTTTTTTTTTTTTTTTTTTTTTTTTTTTTTTTTTTATAATTAATTAATTAATTAATTAATTAATTATTATTGTTATTATTTTTTATGTGTGTGTTTGCTATTGGGTAAGGACAAAATTATTTTGTTTAAAATTTTTTAAAGGGCTGAGTTGTTTGTTTTAGGTAAAATTAGTTGATTGAGCTTAATTGTTTTTAAACTGTTATTGGTAATTTTTGTTGTTGGGCTAATTTTTTTGGGCTTGTATATTTTGTTTTCGATTTTAGGTTTATAAATTTTTTTATGCTCTTTAAAATGAGGAAAATGCTAGAGTTACAAATGAGCCTAGATGCAAACCAATAAAAATTTACTACCTTAACAGTTTGTAAAAATGTTGTAGAATAGTTTATGACTATAATATTACTCTTAAAAGAATCAATGATACTGTTAAGGGGGGGCAAAGTAGAACTTTATAAAACAAAATTACTAAAATTTATACATATATATATATATACACACACACATACACATTCATACACACTAATATTCTTTTACAAAAAAAATTAAGGGGGCAATTGCCTCCCATGGTTAAAGTCTCCCTCCGTACCTGGTTGGTGAGCATATTGACTTTTCTTATATCAGTTTAGATTTTCTTTTTTTTTTTTTTTTTTTTTAAGAAATAAAGATGTTAATTTGAACTTTTTGTATTATGTAGGCTTAATGATAAATTGGTTCTATATATTATTCAATTGCATCCCTAGTACACAAAGGCAAATCCTAATGGAAGGGCAGTGATTTTCAAAATCTAGGTATGTGGCTTTCTTTTGATCTACTGCAATATCATATACTAATAACGCGATTTTCTAACCAATATTCTTATAAGTAATGCATTGGTGGTGTTGTCTCTGCAAGCAAGCTTCTGATTATCCACTCGATCAAAGATTATTCAATTGCCCTTATGTTTATACTTACTACCAACTAAATCTCTTTACCATCCTTAACACACTTGCAAAAGAAAAAAACACAATCACAATGCAACTTGACTTTCCTTTCAAAAAAAAAAAAAGGGGGCAACTTGACTCTAATTACCAAGTTATTGGACAACCGAAACCAATTTATTTACCATACTCAATTGGTATTCAAAAAAAGTATTTTAATGAACAATGAGTCCATTACATCTTGTTCAATATAAAGACATCTATATTGTTAATTATTAGACAATTATTTGTGCACTAACTCCTTGTGAGCTAATAGTTTTCATTCTCATGTTTTTGGCTTCTCTAAGACCTTTATAACCCCTGTTAGGAGTATTTTAATGATAGTTCTATAAAATATAGAAAATCATATCTGGTATAACATAATATTTTTAATTTTTCTCTAATTTTATATCTATATTATAAGAAAAAAACATCACATTCCAGAAATTAAGTTGAAATCTTTAAAAGAGGATACTAATCAAAATCATTAAAGTTTAAGTTTTTCTTTCCCTCATCATATATAGAAGTATAAAAGTAGTCTCATTTACCTCACTATAAATTTAATTTCTCAGTTGCATCTATATATATCCAAAAGTTGAAGTGTAGTATTTATTGTTTCAACGCTCCTGTTGAGTCACATCAACAGCCACATCATCCACCTATTTTCAACGTTCTCTCTCTTCTTCTTTTTTTAACTCTTTTTTTTTTTTTTTCCTTTTTTTAATTTCTCAACTTAATGTTATACTTTCACTTCCCTTTTATCTTTTCATCTCCCCATTGCTATCTATCTTAATATCACTTTTTCTCAATTCCTTTATCTTCTTTTATTTTTGGCTTTCCTTATTCCCCCTCTTATTATAAATTTACAATTCTCAATTTCATTCTATACATATTTTTCCCACATACATAAGGTTATTTCTCTCTCTCTTTTTTTTTTTTTTTTTTCTTTTCTTGCTTCTCTACTCTAAGTTGATAAGTTTTTGTATTATTTGAAACTCTACTTTGGGTTAATGTGATTAAGTTATGTTTTTAAGTGGTTATCTTTCTTCTTCTCTTTGATTTCATAAATATTATCCTATTCCATTATATATAAAGATTTTTTTTTTTTTTTAGAGAGTTCCAACCTATGTCGTCTACTCCTGATGATTGCTCTTTATCATCAGACCAAGACTCCAATCAGTTTTTTGTGTAGGCATTATATATAAAGATAGTATATAAGAATATAATGTTATTTTATTACATAATATAACATGACTTGGATAATTTGATGTTTGTTACAATATTTTGGTTTTTACTTTTTTTCTTCTCAAATTATTTTTTATAAATTTCTTATTATTCTCTCACATTCTCTCTTGAAATGTGGTTATTCTCTCTCTCTCTCTCTCTCTCTCTCTCTCTCTCTCTCTCTCTCTCTCTCTCCATCTTTTTTTTTTTTTCTTACAACTCTTCTTTATATTGATGAATCATTGTAATTTTTAAAACTCTATTTTGAGTTCATATGTTTTGATGTTATATTTTTTAGTTTCCCATTACAAGTAGCATATTTTTCTCTCTTATAGTTTTGGTTTGATTTTTGTTTGAGTTAATACTAAGAATTTGAATTTATAACAAAACACAATCTTAGCTATGCTAATAACAGATCGGCATTCGGTCCACTTCATCAATACAATCCGATTCGGTCTACTTCGGTCCACTTTTGTCAATTTGGTCCAATTCAGTCCACTTCAATTCAAATTCAATTAGGTCCATTCAGGCTACTTTAGTCAATTCAATCCAATTTAGTCTATTTGGTCCATTCAATCCCATTCGGTCCATTCGTTCTACTTTGGTCAATTCGGTTCAATCTGGTCCATATGGTCCATTCAGTCCACTTTAATCTATTTAGTCCAATTTGGTCCATATTGTCAAAATAGGTCTATTCGGTCCAATTTGGCCAATTTGGTCCAGTTAGGTCTATTAGGTCCAATTTGGTCCATACGGTCCACTTAGGTCTATTCGGTCCAATTTGGTCCATTCCATCTATTTAGGTCTATTCGGTTCAATATGTTCATTCGGTCTACCTAGGTCTATTTGGTCCAATTTGGTCAATTCGGTTCAGTTGGGTCTATTCTATCCAATTTGGTCTACTTGGCCAATTCAGTCTAGTTAGGTTTATTCGGTCCTTTCGGTCTACTTTGGTCAATTCGGTCTTGTTCAGTCCACTTCATTCTATTTGGTCCAATTTGGTCTATACGGTCCACTTAGGTATATTTGGTCCATTTTCGTCCACCTAGGTCTATTCGGTCCAATTTGGCCAATTTGGTCCAGTTAGGTCTATTCGGTCCAATGTGGTCCATATAGTCCACTTGGTTAATTCGGCCTAGTTTGGTCTATTTGGTCCAGTTTGGTCCATTCGATCTACTTGGGTCAATTCAGTCATGTTCAGTCCAATCTGGTCCATACAGTCCATTCAATCAACTTCAATATATTTGGCTCAATTCGGTCAATTCAGTCCAGTTAGGTCTATAAGACCTAATTTTGTCCATATGGTCAATTCGGTCTAGTTACACACGCACACACACACACACACACACACACACACACACACACACATATTTTATTTATTTATTTATTTTTATTTATTATTTTTTGTTTGAATGTATAATTAACCTCATGCAATTCATTTAAAAGTAATGATGTTAAAATATATGAGTAACTGCCATAAATATTAGATTTGTATATTCATAATCTTAATGTTTAGAAAGACTTTCACTTAAACATGTAGACCGAAAGATTTGTATATTCATAGCCTTAATATTAAAGTGGCTCAACAAAAGTGTAGCAATAATAAATGCTATGCTTAAGATTTTAGATATTACAGGTTTGAGATATATATATATATATATATATATCTAGATTTAGAATAGGTACTCTTAACCTAAACTTGTCTTTTCCCTATATGCAGGTGTACAAAAATGGACCAAAGTGGACCGAATGGACAAAATAGGACTGAATGGGAACAAGGAGGACCAAATAGGACTAAAGTGAACTGAATATGATAGAATGGACCAATGTGGACCGGGTAGGAACAAATAGGACCGAATAGGACCATAGGGGGCCGAATAGGACCATATGGGACCAAATAGGACCAATATCGACTAAATAGGACTAAGTGGACAAATTGGACTGAAGAGGACCAATGTGGACTGTCGATGCCCTGCCTCGACCGGCTAAGTGGAAAAGACCGCCATTGTCATGCCTTCGTTCGACCACCTACCATGGCGACAACTCTCGCGTGCGCAAAGCCTGTTGGAGGCCCCTCTCGATGTATATGCATGTTGTTCGCGTGGACCTTCAGGTGCTCTCTCTCTTGTTGAAGAAAGGTAGGTCTACCTTTGGCGTTATGGTAGGGATCTGGGCCAAATTTTAAGTAATTACCAAAGGTAAGTGGAGTTGCCACCAATCATTGGGTTTTTCAATGGTGTGATTGGTCACTTGTTTCTAGTTAATTATATTACCAATCCTAGGCTAAGAAAAAAAAGACATTTTTTTTTCTAATCTAATGTGGATGGAAAAAATCTTGATTCTTAGGTCTGGAATTTTGGTTACGTGTGAGGAAGGTGTTAGGCACCCCACAACACCTGTCCAAAGACAGTCTTTTGTTTTGATAAAACCATAATTTTTGGAGATTGACAGTAAAAACATGATTTTGGCATTGGCTTTCAAGCCTTTGCATGCATGGAGGGGGGTGGGGCTTTGAGGTTTGGCTTTTGAATGGGTGTGCTCCCAATATATGCTTTCTTAAGGCATTCAGGAAAAGTGCCAGATTTCACTGCAAAAATTCGGCGAGAAGTCACCTTACTTTTGTGGCGGAAATTAGGCATCGCTTGCCTTAAGTGACACGGATCGTGACAATCACACCGGAAAGGGGCAAGCAGGTATATATATATATATATACATGCATTATGCATAATGCTAGCACACTGAGTAAGAAAGTAAATGCCTACATCCCTAGAGCATGGCCCAAAATATAGGTGTAGGAAAATAAACAAGGGTCTCCATACTCTAGAGATGAGGACGAATGGTACGCATGATATACCTAATACAAACCATCTAAGGGAGAAAAGGAGGAGGAAGGAAGGAGTTTAAAAAAGTACATAACCAAAGGGAAAAGCTATACCTTAAACCTACTGAACACAGCTGCTAGACTCATGTTGGCAAGCTTGCATCCGTGCCTAGGAGATCGCGCCCTAGCTCCATGTGTCCTCGCTCCATGTGTGTACATGCAAAGGAAAAGACAAGAAACCAGTAGACGAGCAATGGAAGAGGAGAGATTCATAGATAATAGCAAAAGGGCGCACAAAAAGAACAAGCAAGAGAGCAATGACAAGCATAGCATACAAGATGCGAGCAAACATACAAGAAAAGGGGTAGACAAGCAAGATAGCAAACAACAAGCAAAGGGTAAACAAGCAAGATAGCAAACAAAAGGTGGTGTCCATGAGGAACAATTGTAGGTTTGGATCGGATGTCCATAGCCTCATTGTGTTGAAGTATGGACGACACACTAACAAGCAAGACTCGTGCATGAACATGTAAACAAGCGTGTAAGATGCACCTAAAGCCAACATGTGGCATAAAAGAGCATGGTAAGCAATCGTTGCACGAAGTGGAAAAGGGGATAGGTGTGCACGAAGCAACTAGCATCATGGCAATGCATCCCAAATGGCTACATCCAAACAAGGCCTCATGGGTGTCGAATGTAACCACACAACCACGAACCCACTAAGGGCGCCAAACATGGCAAAGCCTAGAACAAGAGAGGCTAACACAAGCATAAAACATAGAAGCAAGCAAGCACAAACATGAAAAATGGGTGATCTAAACCTTTTGATATGGGCCAAGTGTATGGACAATGACAAAGACCATATGGCCTAGATCGAGTTCAAACCAAAAGGCCAAAACACAAGAAAATGCAATAAAAAGAGCAAAAGGGCTGCAATAGCACATGGCATGACAAACAAGTCTAGGCCTAGGCACACAAGCATGGCATGGAGCGCACAAGCACATGGAAGATGGCATAAAGCATGCAGAGAACATAGATCCAAGCACACAAGCATGTGACAACATAGATCTAGACATATAGGCATAGGAGCATAGAACGTGCATACAAACATGTAGATCTAAGCAAGACATAACCATAGACATGATATCAAACATGTGCGCATGTAACACTAACATTAATATAAAGCAAAAAGGGGAACAAAACATTAAAAAAAAAAAAATGGCATAAACCCTAAGCATGTAGATCTAAACATATGAACATGTGGGAACATGGATCTAAGCATGAAACATGGCATAAGACATAACAACAAAGAGATTTAAGCTAGAAACACAAATAGAGCAAGAAACATGCTAAAGAAAGCAAAATATCATGTTATTTTAGCAAAAAGAGCAAGATAAATGCTACAAAAAGATTTAGAAGGTTAGGGGTGTGGATAGTAGCTATAAAGCTAAATCCACACCCTTAAACCCCAAATCCAAGATGTAGAACCAAGGAGAAGAAGATTGGGTATAAGAACAATACCTTGTATTTTTGGTGAAGAATGAAGAATCAAGAGGCTTTGATGTGTTTTGTGTGTGTGTGTGTGTGTGTGTGTGTGTGTGTTTTGGAAGAGAGGAGAAAAGCCTAGAAATCGTCCAAGCAGAGAGCAAAAGCCAGAAAAGTCGTCTCCCCGATCTAGGGCGTGCCTGGGGCTATTTATAGCCCTGGGTGCGAATTTCAGGGTGGCGCCTTGAAGGGTTGGCAGCAGCTCTTCAAGGGCCACCGGCCTCAAAGGCCCTCAAAAAGTGTGGATCTAGGTACCTCTAGAAAGATCTTGGCTTCCTGATTCTGAAAAGGTGTGGAACTTGAAAATCCAAGGTCAAATCAAAAGTTATGGCTCTCTGAAGTTTGCAGTGCATCGATAGGTGCGTCATCCCAGTTTTCATGATATCTCGGCCATTCTAACTCCAATTTCGACCCATGAATAGTTGTTGGAATGAGAATTTGATAAACTTCACAATGGCATTGGTTTCAACCCATTCTGACAGCCTGATCAAACTTGGTCAAAGTTGTTAAAAATCTTCGAGAAGCTCGAGTTTGGTGTAAATTTATGAAAAACATTATTTTGTGGAGGTTTGGACCTCGTTTGACCTTCGGTTAAACCTAGGGTTGACTAAGGGCGTTTTGGTCATTTTGGCAAAAATGGGCACTTTGGGTGCTTCGATGCCCGAATGAGTTATGCCACGTTGTTCTAGATGTTCTCATGGCCTCATAGAGAGAAAATAATATTTTTGAATTTTCGGGGGTTCAGCATGCAAATTGAGAGCAAACAAAATACGGAATCAACATCTACCCCTTCTTTATCTGATATCTCAAGTGCAATAAGAGGTGTCGTATAAAGAACGTGATTTTAGATTTGGTTGCCCCTAAATTTACGTGCGAAGACTGCCCATGGCTTGAGATCGGACTTTGCTTGCTTGGCTCGATCTACTACAACAGCTACTGGAATATTTTCCGGACGCGCTTCTAAGCTCTAAGAGAGGTGGAGGGAGAGGTTTTTTTTTTTTTTTTTTTTTAATTTCCTTTTTTAGGGTTTGACCATTAGCGTTGACCGGGTCGACGTTGACCTGGTCAACCTTACCAACGGCCTTATAAGGGCTGTTGGGCCTACCCAATGGTCCTAGAAGGGCCTTTGGTCCCCTTTTTGGCTCATTTCTCATCTCCTCTCTACTCCTCACTCTCCACAAAATTTCCTACAATGCTTAGAGCTTTGCAAGTCCATGATTTTAGCTTCAGTCTAATATTTCAATCAACTGTTTTTTATTTATTCTGCACTTGAGGTCAGTGTCCATTTTTTTTCTTCTCTCATTTTTTTTTTTTTTTATTTTTGCAAAATGTTAGTAGTAGTACTACTTGAGATGCATGCTAGTGTTTATTTTTATTTTTTGGAATTTTCATAAGCATATATTTTGCCATGGTTTATGCCATGTTATCTTTGGAAAAATGCATGTGTATTTTTTTTTTTTTTTTTTTTTTTTTTTGCCTTTGCCATATGATTGCAAACATGTAGAAATTTAGATGCTAAAAATAAAATGGGATGTTAGAACATATGTGATTCAATGTTAGGAACATATGTCACTATTTTATGTAATTGACTAATCCTTTGACAAAACGCACTTTACTTGTAATTGAGTAAATCTAGGATGCGTTTAATACTTCAAGGAACAAGGTTTCAAGTTTAAGAGTTAGAGCCATGCAAGTCTGTCCAAGAATCAAGTGAGAAAGTGCTAGATTTTAAAGTTCGACAACTAGCATATATTGAGGTTTAAAAGCTATTTCAGCCCATGGCTCAACAACTAGCTCGATAGATGGCTATCTATCGAGGTTTATAAAACTCAGTTTTTCAGAGATGTTTTTCATCCAATTGGTGGGTATATGTTTGGGCTTTCTTTGCTCACAACCCTAAACATATATAAAGATTATTTTAAAGGCCGTCAAAGGTTGCGTGAGTGTGAAGCAAATTTTTGTTCATGCAAATTGTGATTGGAGACAAAATTTTCCCTAGTTCATCTTTCTCTTGAAGAAGCTGATGTGTTTGTACACCGTAGGGTTTTGTGACCAAGGAGCTTCTTGATCTTCATTGTGTGATGAACTAAAGAGCTTGGTAGCCAACATCTTTCTCAAGTTGGTGATTAAGTCGCATACTGGGATCCGCGCAACTATTGGTTAGTCATGTATTGGGAGCTATACATTGAAAGGAGAAATCGTCACTACAGAACAAGTCCAATTAGGTATTAGGATAAGGGTTCAACTGTAAGTTGGTATAAGGTACTAGGATTCCTTTACTTATAATCGCTTGTTGTGATAATAGTGAATTCAAGAGAGTAGTGACCTTAAAATCACTCGATGGGGTTTTTGCCATGTTAGTTTTCCCCATTCAAAAATAAATCACTGTGTCAATTTAATTTCCATTGCATATTTAGTTTAATTGGTGATTTATTTGTACTGCCACGCATATTGTATGTTAATCTAATTAATTAATCAACTTGGCTAATTAATTGGTTAATCTATCACAAGGGGTCAATACATTCTTGGCCTATCATAGAACATAGGTGAGGGGACTTACCTGATATAAAGTGTGAGCATATGGCATGGTTGCTATCACCCATAGTAGATTAGGAACTTGGAAACTTTTTAGGAACTCAAAAACTGTGTGATGTAAGGCATACGACATGGTCGCTACTTCCTCAAAGCGAGATGTGAGCATACAACATAGCCGTTATCACCTACTCTAGATGTGAATCTGGCATTTCTTTGAGGATTGGTAATTTTGATGGTGTGAGGCATACAACATGGTCGCTATTACCTCAAAAAGGAATGTGAGCCTATAGCATGGCCGTTATCACCCCCTGTACATCAGGAACTCGGGACTTCTCTAGAAACTTGATAACTATGAGGGCATGAGGCATACGACACGGTCGCTATTACCTCAAAAAGGGATGCGAGCATACGGCACAGCTACTATCACTCACTCTAGAAATGCGAGCATACGGCACGGCCACTATCACCCACTAGAAATGCAAGCATATAGCACAGCCACTATTACCCACTAGAAATGCGAACATACAGCACAACCACTATCACCCACTATAGGAATGCAAGCATACGGCTCGGTCGCTATCACCCATTGTAGATCAAGAACTCAGGACTTCTCTAGGAACTTGATAACTATGATGGCATGAGGCGTACGACATGGTCACTATTACCTCAAAAAAGGATATGAGCATACGGCACGGCCATTATCACCCACTGTAGAAATGCGAGCATATGACACGACCATTATCATCCACTATAGAAATGTGAGCATATAGCTTGTCAATCTATGGAGTGCCTAGGGATCTACCTCTTCCCAGCTTGTCATTCAAGGCTATAGTCATGGGCGACCCAGGTTATACGACGGGCGTCTTCAATGCTTATGTGGATACGAGTAGAGACTACTCCACCTGGTTTGCAGAGTCCTCTATTGGGCCTATCATTGGAGATTTCCTCGTGAGTGGAGGTAGGATGCTGGGAGGCATTACTTCTGCTCAAGTGGCCATCGAGGCAAAGTGGAGAGCGCATAGATAGACTACCGAGGCCAGAGTGACAAAGCTTAAGGCCCTATCTATTGCTAGAGAGGCGCATATGCAAGAGGAGACTGCTCGGGCATTAGCTCAGGAAAGGGAGATCTGGCAGAGAGATAGGGAGATACGAGCTGTCGCGATGAACAAAAAGCGGAGTTAGTTTTAGATTGAGCTAGCCTTGCATTAGGGTTATTCCATGCTTTTGGCGGTAGAGTTACAAGCGAATTGTCTTCCTATTCTGGCTACCCTTGAGATTCCAGGCCAAAGGCCCATCATTCCTCTGTTCGAGCCCAGGTACATGCTAGTTCCTCGAGGCCCGTAGGGTGGTTAGGGTTATTTTGCTTAGGCTCCAAGGCCTTCCCAGGACCCAAGGTATGCTTCCAGCACTTTAGACTGTGCGAGTCCTTCCACCAACCCTCTCGCGGGTGACGATGATAGTGATGATGATGATGATACGGACCAGTTTGTTGGCGGTGATGATTCTCTATAGGATTAGCCATTTGTTGTAGCATGATATAGCCCCTGTGTGGGCATGTATTTTCCATGTATTCTGTAGTCATTGCCCTATAATTGGCCAATTAGGTATGTATATTATGCATCGCTTCTCGGTAGGACTAGACATGTATGTGTTGTATTTCCCCACAGTGGGCTTTAATGTATTATATTATCTCTCTGTAGCATGATGTATGTATGGAACAATGCCTCTAATTAGGACTTATATGTATGAATCCAGGGATGCGCTTTTAAAAGGGCAGCTGATGGATGAAAATCAATGCCTTTGATTAGGACTTATATGTATGATTTGGATAAAACACCTTTAGAAGAGTAGCTGATGTGTATTAAAGACAATGCGTCTGATTAGGACTTGTATGTATCTCTGGATAAAACGCCTTTAGAAAGGCAACTGACATGTATGAAAGATAATGCCTCTAATTAGGACTTACATGTATAGCTCTGGATAAAATACCTTTAGAAGGGCAACTGACATGTATGAAAGACAATGCCTCTGATTAGGACTTACATGTATAGCTCTGTACACTGCCTTTGAAAGGGCTGCTGATGTATGTGTAAAACAATGCATCTGATTGGGACTTATATGTATAACTCTGGAAAAAACACCTTTAGAAGGGCGATTGATGTATGTGTAAAACAATGCCTCTGATTAGGACTTATATGTGTCACTCTAAGGATGTGCCTTTAGAACGGTGGCTAACGTATGTGTAAAATAATGCCTCTGATTAGGACTAATATTTATAACTCTAGATAAAACACCTTTAGAGGGGCTACTGATGTGTATAAAAGACAATTCCTCTAATTAGGACTTACATGTATAGCTTTGGATAAAACGCCTTCAAAAGGGGGGCTGATGTATGTGTAAAACAATGCCTCTGATTAGGACTTATATGTATAACTTAGGATAAAATGCCTTTAGAAGGGCAGATGTTGTGTATCGCATTTTTATCGAGGATGGTGGTTTTAAGCCGGCTTGTATCACATTCACTTGTTTTGCACCGTAGCTTCACGGGCTTATTAATGGCTTTTGAACAATGATCGTTCCGCTGGGAGATAGAAAGGAGAGATTGCATGAAATAAACTGCCCCAGTTTAGGGTTTCATGTGATTCTCGACATGAAAGATACATCCTTAGTAGGAAGAGCCTATTCTCGTATATTGGATGAAGGGGAGAGAACTACGCAAAATAAATTGCCCTAGTTTATGGTTTTGCAGGGTTCCAAGCCTATAGACTAGTTGCAAGTGGCCTCAGCTTTGTAGACCATGCCACAATACTAGTGACAAGTGCAGACACTCCGAGTGAGATAACTTAGACACGCCACAAGGCAGTATGCATTGATTGCTCCTATTATTACCTGAGCGGGCTAGATATTCAAGAACGGGATTCTTAAGGTAGCCTCATGAGAAATGACTTCCACTATCCTCCAAATAAGCTAAAGAGTTGCCGGATGGCCGCGATCAAGCTCTAGTGTTTTTTTTTTTGTTGCAGATTTTGCGGGGCTAAACTGACCCCTAAACCAAGTGAATCGAGCTTTGAAAATGAGGTTTAGGACATCCAAAGGCGCTGAATGAGGTGCCCAAATATAAACTGCCCTAGTGTAGGATTTGTGCGACCTTAGATGCACGAGTGAGAATTTTTGAAAATTCGATTCACTATTGGGTTGATCACACATTACAATGAGCACTAAAACGAGGGAATCTTCACTCTAAAGTGCTAAAAAACAAGTCAAATAGGAGGGGGAGTGTCAGCACATGTTTGGGTTTGTGCCTGGGGGCAGAAAAGCCCTAGCACACTTCCTAAGATCCTACGGCCCTTGTAGGGCCGCAATAATCTTTCAAGGGCCGCAACCTCGACATGTGTGTATAAAAGCTGGGCATCATCCTAGCCCTAGCTCATTTGGTTCTGCGATTTTTTCTAGGTCTTCTCTTGCCCTTTCATCCCTCAAAAAACTTAAAAAACACCATTCTTCATCGTTTTTTGTGCGGATCTTCATCAAACTGTCAGATTGAGTAGGGTTTGCTCATGGAGGTTCTTGGCGCTTATTCTTACAACACCTTAGTTAAGCTTAAGAGGGAAGAGTACTATGAGAGGAAGCTTAAGAAGTGGTGGGGCTCTTTTTCTTGTGGACTCTAGGCACTCATCCGGCAGCTTACTGGCGATGCCATTGCTTTGCTTCACACCACTCTAGATTGGCACTTGTTTGAGGTCATCACTTCCTGTTGGGACCCTACTCTAAGATGCGTCACTATTGGAGACGTTGACTTGGTGCCTAATTTGGAGGAGTATGATCGTTTCCTCTCTCTTTCTACTCCTATAAGCACTGTTTTTCTTCCACTAGTTCGAACACACTACCGCAAATGGCTTACTAATCTGATAGGCTTCAAGAGGCCTACTGTAAAGGCATTGACTTGGCGTGGTAACAGGGTAGGAGGGAGCATGTCCTTTGAGTTCCTACATGATCGGTTCCAGTTACCAGAGTGTCTATCTAGCTACTGAGATGATTTTGTGGATTTGGGGGAGCGATGGGAATTTTATCTACATCAGGCCTTTCTAGTGGCTTCTTTGGCGCGGTGCTATTCCCTTCACCATTAGGATCTATCAGTTTTGCCATTCTTTCGCTAGTGAGTGTTCTGCCTCATGGTTATTCTTTCATTCCCATTTTGCTTTCCGAGACTATTAGGTCTTTGTCCTTGTGTCGGGAGATTGGTAGGGTTAGACTAGGCTGTTGTGTCCATATGTTACAATTGTGATTCTATAGTCACTTGAGTGTCATCACTAGGGATCAGCCAATGGGCTTTATGGATAGGAATAGGATCCAGGCTACTGTGTATCTTGATCTTCCTTTCTAGGGACGTTGATGGTTAGCTGAGATATTTGTGTAGCCTGAGCCTTATTGATTGGACTTGGAGGTTCAAGTGGGGTATTACCAGGTGGCAAGGGCAGACCCATTATGTTGGCTTGCTCAATATTCCCTTAGTGAGCATATAAGGGTGCATAGGGTATTTCCCCAATATAGCCATGAGGTAGTTTGGGGGTATTTAGCATATCCCCCCGACTCAGTGATCTTTCTACTATCACCTGTGAGTATGGGCTTGTGAACATTAACATAGCAGTGATAGGGTGTGCTGCAGAGTTCTGGTAGGTGCATAGATCAAGTGTAGACTTTCCCCTCTACTCTAGGGACGACTGGGAGTGGTTCTCCACTAAGTTTAGGGTATGGCAAGACACGCGGGATCCCGTCTTTGTGTTTGAATTATCTTCGTTGATTTTCACTGATATGCCACTTTTGGCGGACATCCTGAGAGATTATACCCTCGAGTTTGAGATTAGAGTTGAGAGGGCCCTTGCAAACCCAAGGGAGTGCTTAAGAGAGGCTGTCAAGGATAGAGATTGCTGCAGGGAGACAGCTAATACACTCATATAGGACATTAAGAAGATAAGCAACGTGCAGGAGAGTGAGCTTGTAGCTCTTAGGGTAGAGCTCAATCGGAGGGGACCAGCCTCTCCAGGCATAGAGGTAAAGTGTGCTCAGTTGAGATCCTGAGTCGTCGGTTTAGAGGACTAGCTTATGGCTTTTACTCAGAGATTTGCTACTATAGATCACATATGAGATGAGGAGAGAGCTGCATTGAAGGCTGGTAGGGTTGTAGCTAGCAGCCAAACTGATGATTTAGCACTGGAGCTATTGTAGGCAAAGTCTTATATTCACTCCACTTTGAGCATGGAGTACAGGCGAGAGGATGATGAGCCTAGTGAGCCACAACGAGCTTTTTGTCGCCTTCAAACTAAGCTGGCTGAGAGAGAGGAGGCCCTAAGAGTCGCTACTGCAGAAGTGAGCACCTTGTAGGCTTTGCTTGAGATAGAAAGGCAGAGCTCTACTTCTGATCCCATGATAGAGCAGGAGTTAGTTTGTCTTTAGCACTCGAACGATAGACTTAGAAAGGTAGCTAGAGATCTGGGCTTTGATGCAGCCGAACTGCTTCGCATTCATGCTCAGGATGACCTGATTCTTCAAACTAGTTTTGGGAGGCTGTGCCAGGCCATGTCCAATCGTCTGGGTATGTTGGATCTGCTAATATTCTTTTTTTTTTTTTTTTTTTTTTACTTTATTTTTGCACACGAGCCATGTAGTTAGTATTCCAATATGTGTAGAAAGGTCCTTCCTAAATTGCTAGGCAATTGCGTAAGGCCTTCCACTTTTTGTTTTGAGTTCTTAAAGCATAGTCTAGTTTGTTATGCATGCTAATGCTTTGTAGGCAAATGCTTTGAATATGTAGGCAAATGCTTTGAATAAGCATAGTCTACATGTTAATGAATATGTAGGCAAATGCTTTGAAAATGCAAGATTATACAAATAAGTAATAAATGTAAAATCCATGCATATCAATAACTTATTTTTCCAATGATATATCTTGTTCTAGACAGATCTTTTCCTTTTCCCATCGAGGTACATTTCCCATTAACATAAGGTAGAACATCGTGAGCAGACTAGTAGGGCGTGGCAGTATTGTAGACATAGAGCAATCTCAAAGGCATCTTCATATCTTGACTTGGATGCTGGATCCTTTTAATCTTCTGGTAATGAGCAGAAATTCAAGCAAGTACAACTGACTAACTTTTCTTTTAAGATGTGACCAAACCAAGATGGCTGCCTACGTACCTTCACGAGGAAGGATCAGGTCATCATGTACTTCAACTGACTATTTGATTGCCTTAATTTTTTCCTAGATTGCCCTTTCGAGTTTTCAATCTACTTTTTGCATTTTCTCACACTCTCTCTCTTTTGGCTCTCCTTTTGCATAGATCACCCTTTTGGGTTTTCAATCTAACTTTTTATATATTTTTGTTCCTATTTGTTGTTTGTTGTTTGTTGTTTGTTTGTTTGTTTGTTTGTTTGTTTGTTTGTTTTTTTTTTTTTTTTTTTTTTTTTTTTTGACATAAAAATGAGGTGCATTGGAAGGCTCCTTCATGCAAAGCACCGTATGATGGCATCAAAATTGGTGGACATATTGAAGTCATGCCCATCCATGTCGGCTAGAATCAAGGCTCCTCTAGAAAAGGCCTTATTTACCACATATGGGCCCTCATAGGTTGGGGCAAACTTTCCTCTGTGATTAGGCATGGCCTAGTTGCGCTTCTTCAAGACTAGATCGCCTTCCTCAAAGACTCCAGGTCTAACTTTCTTGTTGAATGCTTGTTCAACGCGGCATTGGTACAATTGTTCATGGCACATTGCAGTCATGCACTTCTCATCTATTATATTCAGTTGTTTATATCAGGAACGGGCCCATTCAGCTTCTGACAATTCTGTTTGAGATAAGATCCTAAGAGACAAGATCTCTACCTTTACAGGGAGGACAGCCTCCATGCTATACAGAAGTGAATACGGGGTCGCACCTATGGAAGTACGAACAGAAGTGTGATATGCGCACAACGCAAATGGCAAGTACTCGTGTCAATCCTTGTATGTGTCTGTCACCTTCACCAAGATTTTCTTTATGTTCTTGTTAGTAGCTTCCACTATGCCATTCATCTGAGGGCAATAGGGAATTGAATTTCTGTGCTCGATTTTGAACTGTTGGCAAAGCTGCTAGATCATTTTTCCATTTAAGTTTGTCCCATTATCTATAATGAGCTCTCCTGGCATGCCGTAGCGCTAAATAATGTTATGCTTCAAGAATCGGGCTACCACAGCTTGAGTGACGCTCCTGTACAAAGCGGCTTCCACCCACTTTATGAAATAATCGATGGCCACTAAGATGTACTCATGACCATTTGAAGCCTTCGGAATCATAGGTCTAAGAACATCCATACCCCAGGCTAAGAAGGGCCATGGTGCTGCTAAAGAGTGCAATGGCTAAGGAAGAGCATTCTTTATATCTTGATAGGCTTGGTATTGGTGGCATGTCTTCACATGTTTAATGCAATCATTCTCCATGGTGAGCCAGTAGTATTCAGCTCTCATGATCTTGTGGGCCAATAGGGGTCCACTGGCATGAGCTCCAAGTAGGCCTTCATGCATCTCTTCCATCAGATGATTAGCCTCAAAGGCATCTATGCATTGAAGCAGGGTAGAATCATGGTTCCTTTTGTACAGGGCTTCTCCACTCAGGAAAAATTGGCAGGCCATGCACCGAATGAACTTCCTTTCACTGTCTATGGCATCGGGCAGGTATTCACTATTCTTGATATAAGCCTTGATATCATGGTACCATGGCTTTTTGTCAGCTTCGATTTCGACACTCATGCATTCTTTGATGTTCATGCAATAGGTTGGAATGCCTTAGGCTTCTATGCGCTATTGCCACACATCATCTCCTTCAGATAACTTAACCATGCTAACCAAGGTAGTTAGGGCTTCTACAAATTGGTTGTGTGCTTAGGGAAAATAGGCAAATGCGATGTTTCAGGCCTTCGAAATCTAGCGGCTAATGCATTTTTGATACAGAATCAACTTAGTGTCTTGGGCTTGCCATTTTCCTTCAATTTGGGAGATGATCAACATGGAATCTCCAAAGACGCTCATGTCATAGGCACCAAACTCTAGGGCCACTTGCAGGCCTACTATGCACACTTTGTATTCTGTGACGTTGTTGTTGCAACCGAAATTTAGCTTGACTGAAACAGGGATTTGTTGGCCATTGGGGGAAACTAAGACTGCTCCCACTGCATTTCTGGTAGAATATGTAGCTCCATCAAAATAAAACTTCCAATGCCACAGTTCCACACTGTCTGGTTCTGGTTCTAGTGCCATGTCATCCTCATCAGGGAAGAGGGATTTTAAAGATTCTGGATCATTTAGCGAATGATCCGCTAGGTAATCGGCTATGGCCTGGCACTTGATGGCCTTTCTTGTTACAAACACAATGTCAAACTTGGAGAGAAACATTTGCCAACAAGAGATCTTCCCTATAAGAGCTGGCTTTTCAAAGATGTACTTAATGAGATCCATGCTGGAAATAAGCCGCGTGAAGAAGAGCATATACTGCCGCAACTTGCGTGATGCCCATGCTAAGGCACAACACATCTTCTCAATGGCGATGTAGTTGATCTCACAGCTAGTGAACTTCTTGCTTAAATAGTAAATCACCATTTCTTTCTGGTCGGGTTCAGCCGCCTGGCCTAACATGCAACCCATGGAGGTCTTTTGTACCTCTAAATAGAGGATCAATGGATATCCTAGTGCTGGGGGAACCAGAATAGAAGGGTTCAACAAATACTGCTTGATCTTGTCAAAGGCCGCTTGGCACTCATCTGTCCATTCAATCTTTTTGTCCTTTTTCAAGAGCTTAAACAATGAATCACATGTGGCAGTCAACTACACTATGAAGCGAGCTATGTAATTGACTTTGCCGAAGAAGCTGCGAATCTATTTCTCAGTTTGTAGTGTCAGCATATCTCGGATGGCTTGGACTTTTGCTAGGTCCACTTTAATTCCTCTTTGACTGACTATAAAGCCAAGCAATTTCCTTGAACTAGCTCCGAAGACACACTTGTTAGGGTTTAGTCTCAACCTGTACTTGATAAGGCACTTAAATAACTTTCTCAAATCTACCAAATGATCCCTGGCTGTGCGGGATTTGGCAATCATGTTATCTACGTAGACTTCAATTTCTTTTTGCATCATATCATGGAACAGGGTTACCATGGCTTACTGATAGGTAGCACTGGTGTTCTTCAAGCCAAATGGCATGACATCATATGCATAAGTTCCCTTATGTGTGGTGAATGTCATCTTGGCTTTGTCTTCCTCGGCCATTTTGATTTGATTGTAGCCTGAGAAACCATCCATGAAGGAGAACAACCTATTGGTAGCGGTATTATCGATCGAGGTATCGATGTGTGGCAATGGGAAATTATCCTTGGGGCTGGCTTGGTTTAAATCCCTGTAATCAATGCACATGCGTACTTTCCCATCTTTCTTAAGCACGGGAACAATGTTGGTAACCCAATTTGAGTGGGCTATTGTTGTAAGGAAACTAGCTTTCAATTGCTTTTCTACTACTTCCTTGATCTTCAAAATGATCTCAGAATTCATTCTTGGAAAGGCTTGTCGCACTAGAGGGCACTCAGGCTTAACAGGAATTCTGTGTACGACAATCTCGGTATCTAACCCTGGCATATCTTGGTAGGACCAAGAAAAGATCTCTTTGAACTCTTTGAGTAGTGCTATAAGCTCGGGCTTCATGTCTTTAGGAAAGTTTACCCCAATTTTAACGGGTTTTTCATTCTCGCCTTCGACAACAAGGTTAACCATTTCTATATCTTCTATGTTGGGCTTGGACCCTTCGCTCTCTCTGTTTAGAGCTTCCAAAATATCATGAGGCAGACACGGAATTTCCTCTAATCCTTTGATGTCATGTTCCAACTCTATTATCTCATTCATGTCATCAATATCCTCGTTATAGCAACAAGACAATGTACCCGCTTAGGAATTAGAATAGATCTCATAGAACAGCACATATTCAAGGAAACATAAGACAATTTGCACACACATATTCATAAGAAAGAAAATAAAGAGATAAATGAAAGGATTTCCTGAATAATACATTGGATAATTTCATTAGTGGATTGTAGATAGAGGGATAACAAAGTTCATGCTTGGTAATGAGAAAAAGGAAACATATTTTTTGGAAAATGAACTGGAAAATGCAAACAAGGAATGTAGGAAACAAGAAATAAACGTGCAAAACATACTAGATATGCTATTCCAACTCTTTCGAGCAATTGGAGGACCCAACCATATGATAATGGAATACTTCTTACTCAGCCAGTGCAACCACAAAGCTGGGCTTGACATCCAATGCCCTACTGTCTCACTTGGCACATAAGGCCTGATAGTAGTAGTTAGATCATCCCCTGGGGATATGATGGCATCCACTAAGAATTCCTCTGGACAAAGGCGGATGAGACAAGCCAAATCTGATTCTTCCTCACATGATTCCTACGTTGCTTCTAATCTGATTACCTTGGCGAGAGCTAGAAAAGTGACCCTGATGTGGGGAATGGACATCCTTTGGCCAATGCACTTCCTTTTCTTTCCTCTGGAAGCCTGAAAAAGTTCTTCATCGGAAGGGTTGTAGCCCAGACCGAAGCCTCCTTTGTCGTCTAGGAGTTCAATCAAAGAAGCCTTCCCAAGGGCTATTAAAGTACCCAAGGGCTATGCCGACTTGAGTTCCGAAGCTCTAAAAATCATGGAGACTAGCTCAAAACTATGAAAAGTCACCTTCGAAAAGGCATTAGCACCTATGTAGGGGACAAAAGTCTCCTTGAAGAAAGTCAGGGGTTCCTCAGCCATAATAGTGACCATCAGATCTTCAAATGGGAACTTGAGTCTCGATGAAGAGTACAAGCAACCATGCCCGCAACATGTAGCCAAGGCCTCCCTAGGAGCATATTATAAGGGGAATCCACCTTGATGACTTGGAAATTGACTGTGAAGAACATAGGGCTAACTCTAATGGTTAGCTTGATCTCGCCTTGCACCTCCCTAAAAGTGCCATCAAAAGCTCTAATGATCATGGTGGTAGGGTGGATAAGAAAGGTATCCACAATCAAATGCTCTAAAGTGGACATCAAGAAAAAATTTAGGGTCGACCCATTGTCAATCAATACTTTGGTGACGATCGTATCCTCACACTTTACTATAATGTGCATGGGCAAAGTGTGGTCTCTACCTTCTAGTGGTAGTTCATCATCCATAAAGGAAATCTGGTTGGTGGCCAACACTATTGAGACCATGCCTTCAAAGGCAGATTCTGTAGCACTTGAAGGAACACGTGTCTCTTTCAAGAATTTTAAAAGAGCATTACAGTGGACCTCAGAGGATAGTAATAACGTCAAGATAGAGATCTGAGCTGGCAACTTGTTTAGCTGTTGAATCACATTGTACTCTGAGTTTCTAATAACTTTTAAGAACTCCTCTGCTTCTTCGGTTGTGACTTTGCTCCTAATGGGTCTGTTGGTACCTTTACCCATCTCTTTCCTCATCTTTTCTAGCTCCTCGGGAGTATAGCAACGGCCACTCCTAATGAGCCCAAATAGACCTGAAGAGATATTGGAACAATCCTCCTCTTTTTCGGTTCGAGTGGAGATCAATGACACATCATATTTCCAAGGGACACGATGACTATCTTCATAAGGGAACAACTTTGGCATGCGAATGATAACACCCTTCTGAGTTTGTGAATTGGGTGCTATGAAGAACGTCTTCAGATTAATGACCATCGGACTTGGTAGCATTGCTTCAAGGGCCTTTGAGCCGGATACCCTAGAGATTCCTGAGGCAGGCTTTGGCAAAATAAGATGATTAAAATCTCGGATAGTGGGAGTAATGGTGGTTTCCTACTAAACTGATGATGAGGCTCGCCCTGTGACCTTAATTAAGGCAAGAACTAGAGGAGTGAATCCCTTGATGGCTAGCAAGACTTTTCCTTTCCCTAAATCTGATGACCCTGAATCCCCAATTGATTCTACAATTTCCTCAATTACCACTGAAGAGGACGGTGTTGGAGTAATTTGGCCAAGGTATTCCAGCAAATATTCATCCAACTCCTTCTTTGACCCAACTGATATAGCGTTGCAACTAGCTCCAAACTGGGTAGCTAAAGGACATAAGCTGGCTGCAATACAATTGCCTCTTCACACAATTTACCTTTCAACCTAAATGATACTGCGTTTGGCTAAACTATGCACTTATACCAGGAGCATTTTACAATCAAACAGGGCATAACTGTCTTCACTATCGCAGAATGAGTAGATTCCCCAATAAATTCCTAGGGTTCCCATACCTTTGAGATCAAGGTGGCTTTCTTGGACCAAGGCTCAAAGTGTAGCCTTCCATGGGAATGACGGTAAGGAGAAATCTAGAACCCTTTCTTGCACCATGATGATGGCGTTCACATTCCCTTCTTGATAGGGAGGTAAAAGGTTTGTGATGATGTTTGGAGCGGCTACATTATCGAACTATATCAGCTTGTTGTCTTTTAGATCTTGGACATGGTCTCTCAACTGGAAACATTTTTCTAGAGTATGCCTCTCGGCCTTAAAATGATGTTCGCACTTCTTGGACGGATTAAATCCCGGTGGGAGAGGACCTTATATGGGCTTATGAAATAGTGGGGTCACTAACTTCCTTTCTAGTAGGTAAGCATAGAGATCTGCCATGGGCATGGGTAATGGAGCGTACTTCTGGTTTTCCCTCCTAGGGGACGTGGTAGATCTGGCCTTCCTTTCTGATTAAAGGCTCTGTTAGGGGCCTAAGCAGACTGATTCTGTTGTTGATAAGGTCTAGTAGCTAGGCTAGCATAAGCGGGAGCAACACCCCTAGGCCTTTCTTTGGCATTGTCAATCATATGAACATCAGCTTCCTTAGTCTCGCGACCAATCACTCTCTTGACTTGCTGTTCAACCAGGGAACTCAGAGACTCAGCATCCATGATCTTCTTACTCCTAATACCCTCGTCAATGCGCTCCCTGATAGGGATGAAGCTAGTAAAATAAGTGACTCGGATGCTGATCATCTTCTTGTAATAAGGAGGCTTGAGGTTATCAATGAACTACTTGATCATCTCATTTTCTATCATGGGAGGTTACACCTGTGTAGCTAGCTCACGCCACCTTTAGGCATACACACGGAAGGATTCCCCACTCTTCTTTTCTGTCCTCTGAAGAATAGTGCAGTCGGGAGTTATCTTAGTCTTGAACCAGTAGTACTCTAAGAAAGAGTTGGCCATTTTCCCCCAGGTAGAGGTCTTTTCCAATCTCACATACCACGTGGCCACGGGGCCAGTTAGACTATCAGGAAAATTTTGGCAAAGTAGGGGGTGATTATCCCCATAGGGAGCCATCTTTCTACAGAACATGCGTAAGTGCGCGCAGGGGTCTCCTATACCATCATACTTGACGAACTCTAGTGCCTTGAACTTAGGAGGCATAATGACCTGAGGAAAGTTGGTCGGACTATCTAGATCAACGCTTCTATGGACACTGGAGTCCTCTATGATACGAAACTTCTCAACTAAACTTTCCACCTGGCTCTTGACTTGGCCATACCCAGATTCGAGGTTCTTGTCCTTAGAAGGATCTGTTTCCTAGTCATTGCCCTGGGGTGGTATAGGGTGGCCCTGTTCCTATACTAGCGAAGGCTAATTTTCATTCTCGATTCAAGGATTCCCTTAATTATGACCAAAAGAGTTTAGTCCTTCTCCTACAACTAGTTGTTGCATTATACGCATCATTTCTGCTATTTGCTCCTACAGAAAAGCAACTTCCTGAAAAGTTTTCTCAAGGGGAGAAGTACCACTAGTAGACATCTCTCTTGCACGAGACTTAGTGATGATGGGATCATGATGTGGTGGTAGCTTAGCCTATTTCCTTTTAGCAATCTTTTGATCCTGAGAAAGAGGGAAGTGAAGGAAACGGGGTGTGTTTGACAAAGTGGAAACACAACACCAAAATCAAGTTAGTTTATGTCCTTGCTATTTAACATGCACCTACCATTTTCAGAAAAATTTGGCTTTGCACCCTTGATCGGGTATTTATCATGGTGAGATTCTACTATGATGCATGATTAATGCATAAAATTGGCAAGTAACAGAAATTTTCATGATATGCTTAACAATGCGGGAAGGACCAATTCTTTGATTACATGCTTGTACAGGACTTGTTTTTTTTTTTTTTTTTTTTTTTTTTTTTTTTTTTTTTTTACAACACTAGGTTCATCGATTCCAACAGTGGGCCTTTTACAAGAAGTGCAACTGCTAGAAAGAACTCGGCTTTTGACAATGTGGACTTCTCAGGGAAGCTCTTGGACACTTGGTGTTAGGTTCTAAGGATTTAGGATCTAAATGTTTTAGAACTTTAATGTGTAATGTTGACGATCAAAACTTAGAGTCTAGATTTAGGCTGCTCAAGGTATGTTTATTGTAAAGTTAGAATCGAGTAATTGCAAAAAATTACTGTTCACTTTCTGCAAGGCTTGATCGATCGAACCTCATGCAGAATGTTTTTCTATAGAATTTTCCAACTCAGCCCAAGCCCATATGACGTGTAGGGTTTTATGTTTTACTTTAAGTACAAAAGGAAAAACTATAGCCATATTTTTAGGTTGTTGGTTATGCTGTGTGTGTGAATCTCTTGTGAGATCTAGAGGTGTTTGCCTTCATAAACACTTAGGGTTATCAAGATCAAAATTGATGTCGCGAGCTTGGTGATCACTTCAGTTGCTGCATAAAGAGCTTAAAGAAAAACACAAGTAGGAGTACTTATAGTTGTTGTGAATCAAGGAAAGAAGTAGTCTGTGGACTCAGAGCTGTCACATGGTCGTGGTAGTAAGTTTTCTACTTGAGGTAGCAATAGGATGTTAGTGTTCTAAGTCACTATTGTAAAACTTCAATTCTTTCATCGTGGATCCATTTTACCTTGAGAATAGCTAGGTTAAATCCTCCCTAGGTTTTTTACCGGTTTGGTTTTCCTGAATTATCATATCGTTGTGTTCTTTATTTTCCACATTGTTTACGTGATATGATTTACTTGTGTTAACCTAGAATTGAATAATTTATCTAAGTTAATCACTTGGCTAAATAACTAGATTAATCTGTTTGTGTATAAGGGGTCTAAAAACATATACTTGGATCCCTTGATAACTTGGATAGTATGGATCTCTTGGACCTTTGTATCTCTCTGAGGATCATGGCCCCTTAACAATATTTCTTGGATCTTCCTTAGGAGGATTCCTGGACTTATGATGTCTTGGGATTCTTGACCGTTTTCCGACAGCATCTCCCCCTTGAACGGAGTTTCGATTACTTGCCACAAATTTTATCTTTGCACGATTAGGTGACAGAACCAATCATTGTATGCATGAGTGCCCTTGAAGGGTTGTAAACCCTTAGGGATAGGGTATGGTCTAGCATGTATAAGCAACGGGGTTGCTTTTCCTTGGGCGTTTAATCATGGATATTGTGCAAGCAGGATAGAAGGAACCTGGGGTAGAGTACTATTTCTTTGGCGTAAGCAAAAATGGCGCACCTGTTACAAGACACTTTCCCCTGACCTCTAGCCTAATAAAGGTATCCTTTCCTAGGCTTGGATGCTTGCTCTTTAGGTTTTACCTAGTCCTGATGGGCTCTGGGCTTGATCTAGTTCTCACGGGTTTGACATAACTAGGCCAACTGTATGCAAAGGCTTAGCTGGCAGATGGTTCCTATCCTAAGGTACTCAATTGCCATACCCCTCCCTTCATGGAAGTTATGGGGTAGGAAGGATCGAGGGGGCCTTTTCAGTAACTCTTGTCCACCCATGGACCTAGAAGTGCCTACAACATCAGCCCCGAATCTAACTATGGGTAACACTGCCAATGTTTAGGTCCATACATCTACAGATGGGTGATGAAATCCCCTAAAGAGATGAGACTACACCAGCAGTGCGGAGCCTGGGTTCGGCTCAAAAGGGTGTATATGTCATGCAATCCTTAATGAAGGGGAAAGACTTTTTCAAAGCACAGCAGATATATATATGGAAAGCGAATAAAGGTATAGTGGAAATTAAATTTTGCTACCCTATGTTTACACGTGAGGAAAGCTGTAAAGCCCCATGTGAAAAAACCTTAAAGTTTCCCCTTTTGGAAAGGATTTTTGAAAAAATATTTTTTTGCTCTTTTGAAAATAGCCTACTAGGATATAATAGAAGCTTTTTCCGGAAGGAAAGTCCTAGAGGCCAATGCCAATTTCTGTGTTTTTGAAAGCCAATGTCCAAAGATTATGGTTCTATTAAAAGCTCTAAAGGCTAAACTCTCATCGATCCCTAGTGGAGTCACCAGTCTATTGACGCCCAGTCGCGATCGGCTAAGGTGTGATTGGTCACTTGTTTCTAGTAAATTTTATTATCGATCCTAGGCTAAGAAAAAAAATGTGTTTTTCCTAATCTAATGTGGATGGCAAAAAATCTTGATTCTTAGGCCCGGAAGTTTGGTTATGTGTGAGGAAGGTGTTAGCACCCCACAACGCCTGTCAAAGGATAGTCCTTTGTTTTGATAAAACCTTAATTTTTGGAGATTGGCAGTAAAAACATGATTTTGGCATTGGCTTTCAGGGCATTGTATGCATTTGGAGAAGGGGGGGGGGGGGCTTTGAGGTTTGGCTTTTGAACGGGTGTGGTCCCAATATATGCTTTCCTAAGGCATTCGAGTAAAGTGCTGGATTTCCACTGTGAAAATCCAGCAAGAAGTCACCTTACTTTCGTGGTGGAAATTAGGCATCGCTAGCCTTAAGTGACATAGATCCTGACAATCACACCGAAAAGGGGCAAGCAAGTATATATATACATGCAACTGTAGACACCCGATTTTGCACCCGTGATTTAATCAAGGAGAATGACTTGAATAATCATTCGTGTACCCAAAAAATCATGATTGCATTACATGCATCAATTTGTTCTTGCATTACATACATCAATTTGTTTTGCATTACATGCATTAACTCATTCATTGCATATCATAAAAATAATCTTGAGATTCTAACGGTTGCGATGGTATGTTTGGTTTCCAAATCAGACCATCGGATCAAAAGATATCGCATAATCAAATTTGCACGGTCAGCATGCATTGTGTCTAGGTAGGGTCGACCACACATGATTAATTTAAATTAATTCTAATTGGTTAAAAAATTAAAATTAATTAAATAATTTTGTGATTGGTTGATAATTATTGTTTAAAATAGGATTGCATGTATAGGAATAAAAGGGATGATTGGATAACAATAAAATTGTGGATAATCTGAACTTTATCAAGATTTATTTTAGGGTATTTATCTATAAGATAATTATTCCTGAAAAAGCCCGAATTATCTAGAAAAGAGATAAAAATCATGGACTACAGATGAAAACACGTCTAGGTACAAGGATAGGATACCCTAAAAAGAGAGTCCAAAACGCACCCGAACACAGAAGAACGTTTAGCGTCCAAGAGCATCATTCGGCACTTTTGGAGTGCCGAATGACACTTTAAAAGGGCCGAATGGTCCCCTTTTGGGCTTTGGCTCAACTCCCTTCAGGTGACAATAAGGCACACCCTTTTCGACCTTTTCACCAAAGGATGCATCCGAATCCACGTCCTAATCATCTGTGCCTATTTTTTAGAGTCTTCTAGCCTCTATAAATAGAGACTAAATCTCATAATTCAACACCCTTTTTTTACGCTCTAAGAGGCATATGTTTTGAGGCTCTCAAATTGTTGATATTTGCTAATCCTCTCTGATATTTGATGCTAAAATAAGTGTTTTTAGGTTTCAAAGATAATTGAATAAATTTCTTTGAACCCTAAAACATCCTCTCAAGAACAAGGAGTGCTCATGCAAGAGATTATTTTCAATCACCCTATTCTTTTTTATGCTTCTTGTTTATGATGATGCTTGTTTTTTTTCATAACAAGATTTATTAAGTATTTTTTTTTTTTGTTTAAAGCATGATTTTGAATTTCTTGTATATAATTGTTACAATCTCTTTCTTAATTTCAACTATCTGCATATAACCAATGATTTTTTAAAATAAAAACGGATCTACATCTTTCTTAGATGTAGATCTGAATTTTTCTTAATCAAAAAAAGGATCTGCATCTTCATTAGATGCAAATCTGAATTTTTTCTCAAATCAAAAACTGATTTGTATCTCTTATAGATGCAGATCTGATTTTTTTAAAAACATATTCAGATTTTGAAACAAAGAAAAAGATTATGTATGATTGTGTTTATGGTTATTTTTGTTTTGATTGTTCCATAATGCATAAATTTATGTCATGAGTAAAATTCTCTTCATAAAAAAATAAAAAATAAAAAAATTCATTTTTTAAACATATAAAAACAGATCTGGTTTTTCGGTCATAAAAAAAAAAAAAAAAAAATCTTTTTAGTTCTTAAAAACAGATCTGGTCTTTTATAAATCAAAAACCATTTTTTAAGTTCTTAAAAACAGATTTGATATTTTTCAAATCAAAAGACCTTGTTTTATGTAATAAACACGGATCTGAATTTTTTATCACCAAAAACCATTTTCTCTACATATTACAAAACAGATCTGGCACTTTTAAGAAATCAAAATCAATTTCTTTTATCACAAAAACAAATCTAAATTTTTTTAAAACAAAGAAGAGAATGAATTCATAAAAAAAAAACTTATGTGATTTAATTTTTATTTCACATGTTCAACATATCATTCATAGCATGCATAATGGGTACATAAAGTCACAAGAGGCTAGAAGACCAGACTCTGTCTGGGCAGAATGGGTGTCTAATACCTTCTTATTCCATAACATAGCCTCTGAATTTAGGTCTTTGATTAAGTAGATCTAAGCCTTATCTTTATTTTTATTTTTGGGTAGAATGTAATTAGGACAAAAAGCCAAGTAATTTTCAATTTTTCAATTATGTAAATTTTTTTAATTCAATCAATGAAAGGAAACAATTCAGTCATGTATTTATATTTAGTTTTTCTTATTTTTTGTATTAAAAAAAAATGGTGACTCCACGCCAGTTACCCAAAAGAAAGGTGCCCTAAAAAGCACTCCAAAAATCTCTTTTTTTTTTTAGAGGTCTAATATTCCCCCGTCTCTCACAACATCATGCATAATGCTAGCATACAGAGTAGGAAAGTAAATGCCTACATCCCTAGAGCATGGCCCAAAATGTAGGTATAGGAAAATAAACGAGGGTCGCCATACTCTAGAGATAAGAACGAATGGTACAAAGCATGATATACCTAATACAAACCATCTAAGGGAGAAAGGGAAGAGGAAGGAAAGGGCTTAAAAGAGTATATAACCAAAGGGAAAAGCGAAACCCTAAACCTACTGAACACAGCCGCTCGACTCATGTTGGCAAGCTTGCATCCGCGCCCTTTTTGCTTGCGCCTAAGAGATCGTGCCCCAGCTCCATATGTGTACATGCAAATGCAAAGACAAGAAACCAGTAGACGAGCAATGGAAAGAGAGAGATGCATAGATAATAGTAAAAGGGTGCAAAACGAAGAAGCAAGATAGCAATGACAAACATAGCATATAGGATGTGAGCAAACATACAAGCAAAGGGGTAGACAAGCAAGATAGCAAACAAAAGGTGGTGTCCATGAGGGACAAATGTAGGTTTGGATCGGATGTCCATAGCCTCATTGTGTTGAGGCATGGACGACACACGAACAAGCAAGACTCGTTCATGAACTTGTAAACAAGCATGTAAGATGCACATAAAGCCAACGTGTGGCACAAAAAAACATGGTAAGCAATCGTTGCACGGGGCGGAAAAGGGGATAGGTGTGCACGAAGCAACCGGCATCATGGCAATGCATTGCAAATGGCTACATCCGAACAAGGCCTCATGAGCATTGAATGTAACCACACAACCACGAACCTGCTAAGGGCGCCAAACATGGCAAAGCCTAGAACAAGAGAGGCTAACACAAGCATAAAACATAGATACAAGTAAGCACAGACATGAAATATGGGTGATCCAAACCCTTTGATATGGGCCAAGGTGTATGGACAATGACAAAGACCATAGGGCCTAGATCGAGTTCGAACCAAAAGGCCAAAACATAAGAAAATGCGATAAAAGGACAAAAGGGCTGCAATAGCACATGGCATGATAAACAAGTCTAGGTCTAGGCACACAAGCATGGCATGGAGTGCACAAACACATGGAAGATGGCATAAAGCATGCGAAGAACATAGATCCAAGCACATAAGCATGTGACAACATAGATCTAGGCATATAGGCATAGGAGCATAGAACGTGCATACAAACATGTAGATCTAAGCAAGACATAACCATAGACATGATATCAAGCATGTGCGCATGAAACCCTAACATCAACATAGAGCAAAAAGGGGAACAAAACATTAAAAAAAACATGGCATAAAACCCTAAGCATGTAGATCTAAACATATGAACATGTGGGAGCATGGTTCTAAGCACAAAACATGGCATAAGACATAACAACAAAGAGATTTAAGCTAAAAACACAAATAAAGCAAGAAACATGCTAAAGAAAACAAAAGATCATGTTATTTAAGCAAAAAGAGCAAGATAAATGCTAGAAAAAGATTTAGAAGGTTAGGGTGTCGATAGTAGCTAGAAAGCTACATCCACACCCCTAAACCCCAAATCCAAGATGTAGAACCAAGAAGAAGAATATTGGGTATAAAAACAATACCTTGTATTTTTGGTGAAGAAGGAATAATCAAAAGGCTTTGATGTGGTTTTTGTGTGTGTGTGTGTGTGTGTGTTTGGAAGAGAAGAGAAAAGCCCAAAAATCATCCGGGTAGAGAGAAAAAACCCATAAAAGTTGTCTCCCCAATCAGGGGTGTGCTTGGGGCTATTTATAGCCCCGGGTGTGAATTTCGAGGCAATGGCCCTTAAAGGGCTGCCACTAGCTCTTTAAGGGCCGCCGGCCTCAAAGGCCCTCAAAAAGTGTGGATTTGGGTACCTTTGGAAATATCTTGGCTTCCTATTCTGAAAAGGTGTGGAACCTAAAAATCCAACGGTCAGATCAAAAGTTATGGCTCTCTGAAGTTTGTGATGTATCGATTGGTGCGTCATCCCGGTTTTCATGATATCTCGGCCATTCTAACCCCGATTTCAACCCATGAACAGTTGTTGGAACGAGAATTTGATAATATTTACAATGGCATTGGTTTCAATCCGTTTTGATAGCCGAATGAAAATTAGGGTTTTTGAGCCCACCTCGGGTCAACTTCGGATCAAACTTGATTAAAGTTGTTAAAAATCTCTAAGAAGCTTGGGTTTGGTGTAAATCTATGAAAAATGTTGTTTTGTGGAAGATTGGACCTCGTTTGACTATCAGTTAAACCTAGGGCTGACCAGGGTGTTAGGACATATATGTTTCAACTTGGTTAAGAACATATGTCACTTAATTATGTAAATTGGCTAATCCTTTGACAAAACGCACTTTGCTTGTAGTTGGGTAGTTCTAGGTGTTTTTAATACTTCAAGAAACAATGTTTCAAGGTCAAGTGTTGAAGTCATCAAGTCTGTCCAAGAGAAAGCAAGTTGAAGTGCAGAATTTTTAAAGCTCGACACCTCTCGATAGCTACCTCGACACTTGCTATCTGTCGAGATTTAAAAAGTCATATTTCCAATCTTATTTTCTTGGGATCCCTGAATATGTTTTTGGGCTTTCTTTTCTTCTAACCCTAAACATATAAAAGGATTATTTTAAGACCCGTTTTGGGTGACACAAGTTGCATATTCATTAAGCAATCTCTGTTTAAGCAAATTGTGATCAACAAACGAAGTTCTTGACCTAGTTCATCTTCCATCAAGAAGTTGCTGTGTATTTGCACCATAGGGTTTTGTAACCAAGCATCTTCCTGCTCTTCATCAGAAAGGATGATCTGAAGAACTTTGCAGCCAACCATTCTTCCTCAGTTGGTGTTCTGAAGTTGCATACTTGGATTCGCGCATTAGTTAGTCACGTACTTGGGAGCCGTGCATCAAAGGTGGAGACTGTCACTACAGATCAAGTCCAATTGGGTATTGGGGTAAGGGTTCAACTGTAGGTTGGTAAGATACTTGGGATTCCTTTACTTGTAACCGCTTGATTTGATAATAGTGGAGTTTCGGGAGTGGTGACCTGAAAATCACCCGGTGGGGTTTTTGCCATTAGGGTTTTTGCATGATTAATTGATTAATTAATTACTTAGCTAAATTAATTAATTAGGGTTAATCACAAGGGGTCATTTAGATTGTGACCTATCAAGTGGTATCAGAGCAGGCACACTCTTATTAGGGTTTAATCTTTGTTGTGTTTGATCCATTGACCCCTGTTTGTCATGGATAGAGGACAATCATTAATTATACCTCCTTTATTTGATGGCACTAACTATGCATACTGGAAAGTACGCATGAGAGCTTTCTTGCAGTCTTTAGATGAAAAGGTGTGGCAAGCTGTAGAGATTGGCTGGACTAAGCCAACAGAAGATCCGGCCGATTGGGATGACACTAAGATCAAGGCGGCTAACTTCAACAGCAGAGCGTTAAATGCCCTATTTAGCGCAGTCACAAATGAGGAATTCAAAAAGATATCCTCAACTGAAACTACCAAGGAGGCTTGGATCATCCTCCAGATAGCCTATGAAGGCACAAAGGCTGTCAAAGATTCAAAACTTCAGAGGCTCACTACAAGCTTTGAAGAGATTAAGATGGAGGAGGATGAGTCATTTGATGAGTTCTATGCCAAGCTCAAGGACATAGTGAACTCAGCCTTCAATCTTGGGGAAACCATCCTAGAACCCAAGATTGTAAGGAAGGTGCTCAGATTTCTACCTGAGAGATTCCATGCCAAGATTACGGCGATAGAAGAATCAAAGGACATTGACAAGATTCCTTTGACTGAGCTGGTAGGAAACTTGCAAACCTATGAGATAGGACTATCTAGGATTGGCAAGTCGAGTAAAGGTAAAAGCATGGCCTTGAAGGCAAAGAACAGTGATATAGATGAGTCTTTCGATGATGAAAATTCTAAGATGAAGTCCTACATCACTCGGCAGTTCAAGAAGTTTATGAAGAATGCCAATGGAAGGAGCTTCGACAAGGACCGAAGGCAGTTCAGTTCTTCACAGTCTAAAAGCCAAGACAAAGGGAAGAAGGATGCTAAGGATGGAAGTCAGTACACTGTTCTTGCAGGACCAAAATGCTTTGGATGTCATGGGTTTGGACACATGAAAAATGAGTGTCCTACATATCTCAAGAGCATTGGGAAAAGCAAGGCACTTGATGCAACTTTAAGTGACACTGAGCCTGAAGATGATTCCGACAATGAGGATGACAGAATCTTAAATGCTTTTACCGCCACAGTTAATCCTACTGAAGGGATTGTTGAAGAAGTGGATGAAGAAGAAGAATTGGTGGAATCAAAATTTGAGAAAATGGATGATCAAGATGATATCCATTCAGCCTATGAGAAGATTTATAAGCTCTCTGAAAAGCATGAGAAATTATACAGGCTGGCCACTAAGAAGCTCAGTGATGTGGAACTTGATCGTGAAGAGTTGTCCATAAAGTTTGATGAGGCGAATCAAACTATTGGAGCACTGAGATTTGAAAACACCTTTTTGGCAGAGAAGACCAAGAAGCTTGAAGCAGAGTTGTTTCAAGTCAGAGCTCAACTAGAGAGGACTTCAAGTGCAAGGCTTGATGAGATGCTGAGCAATTAGAAATCTGCTTTGGATCGAACCGGTTTGGGGTATGGTATTTCTTTCTCAAACATTGCTTCTACTAGCAATACTGTTTTTGTTCCTCTTGCTAATAATACTGAAATTGAGAATATTGATGTCAAAACTGAATTAGCTAGTGAGAACTTAGACAAGGGTAAATCTATCTTAGGAGCACCCCCTAAGCAAGATAAGAAAGATGATAAAAACCCTAGGGCTAAGAAGGCTAACTCTCAAAAGCCTAAACAAAAGAAGCAGCATCTCTGTCATCATTGTGGAGCTGCCGGTCATACTAGATCAAATTGCTATAAGTGGTTAGCCACTCAACAGAGCAATGGCATGATAGCATCTGGAAACCATAATCAGCTTCAATCCTCTCCTGCTCCTCTTGGAGATCTTCTGAAAGCCCTCGTGTTCCTTTCGAACTTGAACGGGTTAAATTCTTCCCCCTCACCGCCAGTTCAAGGATTCAATCAAAGGAAAGGCTCTTCCAAGGTGTGGAAGAAAAAGGACTTTAAGTGATTCCATCACTTTCTTTTTCCTTTTTGTTTTTCTGTGTTTTGCATTGCTTGTGTGTTTTGTTTCTTTGCTGAGTCAGTCTAGTTTTTGCATTATTTTTTTTAACATGTTTTGTGTGTTTACTTTCAGTTTTGTTTATTTTGTTTTTGATTTAAAATAAAATTTTAAATTTTTTTTTGAAAAATCAGAAAAATACAAAAACAGTGTGTGTTATGTGTACTTTGGTACTTGTGTACCTTAGATGGCCAATGAATCAAAGTTTTCTAAACTTTGTATCACTTGTAGCTTAGATGACCATCTCTATGTACAACTAAGCAAGTGAGCTTTATGGCTCTTGTTTGTGATGAGTAAGATTAGGTTATCTCTTAAAACTTAATACTCATATCACTCTTTTTGACGGGTAGGAGTAGAAAATCCTAAGAGAAAGGCATAAATAACCATCTCACCACTGGTGCCCGCCAATCATAATATGACACCTGTATGCTTCGGCATAGCAAAAGTGCAGTGTCAAAGACATTCATATGCTTCGGCATAGCAAAAGTGCGATGTCAAATGCTTAACATCTTGGGTATTTCTTTTCTCTTTTTTATATACCCATGTATGATATGCTAAAATAAAAAAAAAAAAAAAAAAAAAAAACATGCAAAGAAAAATAAAAAGCAAAAAGATTAAAAATGCTTTATATATGGTTGCAAGCGTGTATTCTAGGAGATGTGGGAGTTATAGGATGTACCTCGAAGGTGATAGTCCCCATCAAACAGTTATGATTGTGTGTGAGTTAAAAGTTATTTTCTCATATCTCAGATCGTCATAACATCTATACACATATGCAATCTTGCGATGTTTTTCACACACAACACGCAATATTCTTTGCTACTTTTGATACATGTGCAGGTACAATGTGATTTGGCCATCATAAAGGTTTTACATGTGCTAATGTATGCTCACTAAACTGTCATAACTTGTTTTTGAAATATAAAATTGGTTAGACTTGTTTAGTGTGTGTGTGTGTTTTGCATGATCCTTGTGCATATTTTCTTGTTGAGAGATGTTTTGAGAGGTTTTTATGTTAAGTGGATCTTTGGTTGAGATGTATGTCAGATTGCATTCATGTCTATGTTTTTCCCTTCTCGAAAAACTGCATTTTTCTGATGGCTCGACACCTCCTCGATACTTGGTCATCTGTCAAGCTTCTCATATTATTTCTTATCGCAATCTTGATACATCTTCGACACCTGATGGATCGATCGAGAAAGTCTCTGTCCCCTCGATAGATGCTCAACACCTGATGGATCAATCGAGATTCACTTGTGATGTTTGAGTCTTCTTTCTCGACACCTGTCTCGACACCTTGTGGATCGATCGAGATTTCTTCTGTCCTCTCGACAGCTTCTCGATACCTTGTCGATCGATCGAGCTTCATGTATCTGCAATTGGCCTTGTTCCTCGATACCTGCATCTGTCTAAGGCACATTTCCTTGATACCTTCCTCGACAGCTTCCTCGATACCTCTCGACACCGTAGCTGTCGAGAATTACTGAGGTGCCTATTTAAATGTTGTTCGCGATTTTTTCACTCATTTCTCTCGATCTCACTCGATCTGTCCGAGGCTCTTCATCTTCCCAACTTGAATTTCTCACTCAATCTTCAACCCCACTTGGATCTTGCTCTTTCCTTGCTTCAATCTCTTGGCAAGATCACTTTTCCCTTTCATTTTCATGCATTTCATGTTTGAAAACCTAGTTTTTGGGATTTTTCATAAAAATTTGGGGTTTTTCAAAATTGTTTAGTTTTTCTTCAAATTTTGGGTTGGGTTTGTACTTAAATGATTTCAAAATGTCATACATTGCATTTCATTTGCATTATAATGATATTTACATGCATTTAGATATGTGCCTTATGTTTGTGTGCTGCTAGGATTGGATTGGGTTGAGCCCATGATGTTTTTTTTCTTACATGTCACATGCCCATGCATTCCCATGCATACGTACTTGTTGTTCAACATATTTGATATTTGGACTGTGTTTGGGACTTTTCTGATTGTTTCCCCCTCTATCTTTTTCTCATTCTTTTACATTAGTCGTGTCTATGGCACCCAAACGTAAATCTACTCCTGCTCGGAACCCTCTGCATTCTGGAGCTTCTTCCTCTTCAGATACTACTCCATTTAACATCCGGTTCTGTGATGGAGATGCTCATAAGGCATTTTTGGAGAACTTTTCTAAACGAGGTATTCATTCGGAACGCCACGTTATACTGGCGGACTTCGTCGATACTGACCTTCCCTCTGTCATAAATAGTAGGGGATAGGGGTCACTGTGTGACATCCCGGTCACTTGCCCTCTCGTGCTAATACAGGAGTTCTACTCCAACATGCACGGGATTGATCTTTCAGTACCTCATTTTGTCACTCGCGTTCGAGGTATGCGCATTCCTGTCACACCGCAACTTGTTGCGGAGGTGCTTAGGGTACCTAGGATAGAGTTTCCTGATTACCCCTCTTGTGAGCGTCTGAGGACTGTGTCCAAAGATGAGCTCATCTCTGCTTTTTGTGAGCGCCCTGCTGATTGGGGTGAGCATCAGTTCACATCATGTAGGCCTTTTGCTAAAAGTCCTAGATTCATTAACATGGTGATGACCTTTGTTCACCATCCTCTTTCTCATTATAACTCTATCACAGAGCCTCGTGCTCGTTTTTTGCTTTCCCTGCTTGAGCATCTTACTATAGACTTCCCTTCTCACTTCATCCGGTCTATCATAGAGGTCTATCTTAACTCGGCGTCCCATGATAAGCTCATCTTTCCTTCAGCTATCACGCGGATTCTACGCCATTTTTCTGTTCCCTTTCCTGTGTTCGACCACTTCACACACATATCTGCCATAGACGCCGCTACCGTAAAATGTAGTGAGGCGCAGTTCAGGTCGAGACAGCCAGGTGCCACTCCTCCCTCCCGTTCGGCGCCTTCCAAATCCGCTCCATCTACATCTGCTCCTTCTTCCTCTTCGAGCGATGTATCCCTTGGTGATATTATGGCGCAGCTACAACGCATGGACACTTGCCTTGATACACTCTCTGCTGAGTTGTATCAGGTGAATGTTCGTGTGGGTCATATTGCACGATGGCAGGCAATCATAGGTGGATTTGCTCCAGAGGCTACTCCTTCACCATCTACTCCAGCAGCGTCAGATTCTGAGGATGATGAGGATGATGATGATGATGATGATGGGGATGCTAGCTCTGCCGATGAGATGTCTACATGACACTCTACCCTTTGTCACTCGTGACAAAACGGGGGAGTAGTTTTGGACTATGAGAGTAGTCATTTTAGGGGGAGAGTTAGTATAGGACATTTTTGATAGGGGGAGTGTTGTTATTCTTGAGGGATGTAGTGAGGCTATATGTATTTTTTTCTTATCTTTTAGATACATTAGTCTTGTATATGAGGTCCTTTGACCATTTTTACATACATTGTACTTATCTTATCTTTTATATATGTTGATGTATGTTTCTTTCATCTCTATCTTCATGTATTGTTTCTTTTCTATCTTTATACACATGTTCTTTGTACTTGTATGCAATCTATTTATTTCTGTTTCACACAAGATTCCTTGATAAGTTTTGTTTAAAGTGTTTCAGAAATACAGGTTGTCAAAGTCTACTTATCATAAGCTCTCTTCTTGCAAAGTTTTTCAAGAGTTTATGTTAGGATAGATTTTATTGTATTCAACAAGTGAATATGAGTTGAGTGATTTATGACTCCTCTCATATGCTCATTTGTTTGTTGTGGTTTTGTCACGGATTGCCAAATGGGGAGATTGTTAGGACATATATGTTTCAACTTGGTTGAGAACATATGTCACTTAATTATTTAAATTGGCTAATCCTTTGACAAAACGCACTCTGCTTGTAGTTGGGTAGTTCTAGGTGTTTTTAATACTTCAAGAAACAATGTTTCAAGGTCAAGTGTTGAAGTCATCAAGTCTGTCCAAGAGAAAGCAAGTTGAAGTGCAGAATTTTTAAAGCTCGACACCTCTCGATAGCTACCTCGACACCTGCTATCTGTCGAGATTTAAAAAGTCAGATTTCCAATCTGATTTTCTTGGGATCCGTGAATATGTTTTTAGGCTTTCTTTTCTTCTAACCCTAAACATATAAAAGGATTATTTTAAGACCCGTTTTGGGTGACACAAGTTGCATATTCATTAAGCAATCTCTGTTTAAGCAAATTGTGATCAACAGACGAAGTTCTTGACCTAGTTCATCTTCCATCAAGAAGTTGCTGTGTATTTGCACCATAGGGTTTTGTAACCAAGCATCTTCTTGCTCTTCATCAGAAAGGATGATCTGAAGAACTTTGCAGCCAACCATTCTTCCTCAGTTGGTGTTCTGAAGTCGCATACTTGGATCCGCGCATTGGTTAGTCACGTACTTGGGAACCGTGCATCAAAGGTGGAAACTGTCACTACAGATCAAGTCCAATTGGGTATTGGGGTAAGGGTTCAACTGTAGGTTGGTAAGATACTTGGGATTCCTTTACATGTAACTGCTTGATTTGATAATAGTGGAGTTTCGGGAGTGGTGACCTAAAAATCACCCGGTAGGGTTTTTGCCATTTGGGTTTTCCCCATTAGTAAACAAATCACCGTGTTATTTATTTTCCGCTGCTTATTTAGTTGATTGGTGATTTGTTTGTGCTTCCATAAAATTGCATGATTAATTGATTAATTAATTACTTGGCTAAATTAATTAATTAGGGTTAATCACAAGGGGTCATTCAGATTGTGACCTATCACAGGGGTGCTTTGGTCATTTTGGCAGAAATAGGCACTTCAGGTGCTCCAGTGCCCGAACAGGTTGCGCCATGTTGTTCTAGATGTTCTCATGGCCCCGTAAAGAGAAAATAATATTTTTGGATTTTCGGGGCTCCAGCACACAAATCGAAGGTGGGCGAAATACGGTAATAACATGAACCGAATAGAACCAAAATTGGTAGAATGGACCAACGTGGACCAAATGTGACCGATGTGGAACAAATAATACTTTTGAATTTTTATCATTTTTATTTTATTTTTAAGGCTCATATTTCTAATTTCTAATGTTTATTTTGTTTGTATTTTTTAATTCAAAACTAAAGAATTTATCCCAGATATAATAAAATCTCATACTTTTCAACCCAAAAATTAAGAAAAGTAAATGAATTTTTGAGCTAAACTTGAAAAGGAAACTTATAAAAGAATCAATTTAAGTCCTAATTTGTCCAAAATGGACCAAAATTGACCGCGTGGACAAAATTGGACCAAATGGGACCAAAGTGGACAGAAGTAGACCTAATTGGACCGAATAGCAATTGTTTAATTTTTAGGGAGAACAAATTTTACATTATATTACAATTACAATTACAAAATAATTATTTTTTTCCACGCATTGCGTGGGTTTAAGACTAGTTTATATAATAACAGGTGGTATCAACTACATGAAGTTCAACCTCAAGTTGATAAGAGAATACGATGCTAGGATATATGTAGAAGGAAGCAGTGCACAAAGCTTATGAGAAACACATCTAAAGTTATGGTCATTTCGAACAGGGTCTTATATTGTTTTCTTTTGTGAAATAACTAGTTGGATATATCTTATGCTATTTGTAAATGTATTTTTTGAGCAACATTGTGTGATAATACTCTTCTTGTATTAATCTTTTATCCATAAGACTCCAAACTTGAAAAACTTGTGTGTTTTTAGGTCTATGTACGCTAAAGTAAATACACTCATGTTCATACTAGTTTATCTTCTTGGCAATTGGATAGTTACTAAGTTTCTTTGAACTAAAAGCAAGTTATATTTAGTAAAAATAATTTTGGAATATCACGCCAGGGCGCTGATATTTAGTCGGATCAATATTTTACATTCCTCTCTTTTCTTTTTTCAGTTATGCCCTTCATATATTTCCATTGCCTAGACTTTTGGGCTCTTCTTTTTTTTTTCTTTTCTTTTCGACATATTGAAAAAAAATATTATTGATGAAGAGAGCTGTGCAAAGAGTAAAACAGAGGGGTTTATATACAAGTTCTTTTTCTTCTCTTGCTAATTTAATCCAGAATAAAACACTAACAGAATGTGGTTGTTACATAAGCTATTGTACAATTCTTTATCCAGGAAAGCATTAAATCAATTTGATGAAATCCACTATAACCAAACTTCCCCAGAACATTTCAGCACACAAAATTGACTTTCCTCTAAACCCAAATGATACAACTAACCTACAAAATTATCAACACAGAAACATATTTACATGTTGAATATGAATAAAGAAAATCCAAACACCAAAAAGGAACTCCCATGATTAAGTTTCTATATATATATATATATATATATGATTCTAAGTGTTTTTTTTTTTTTTTTTTTTTTTTTTTGAGAAACAACTATGAATCTAAGTTGTTTACTGAAATTATAGTCATTTCTTTTAAAAATCTATCACGCTTTACCAGCCCAATTTCATTATCTGTTAGCATGGTTTCGATCTAACGTAGTATTTCACCACTATGAATCTAAAGTTGTTTTTGGGTTAAACACATTTTGGAAAATAATTTGTGGAACTATGTTTCCCTAAAAGGTGTCATGTTGTGACCCTAATATATATGATTATATATGAAAAGCACATCCTGTTTAACATTTTCATATGGAGAAATGCATGAATATTTGGCGTGGAAAAGACAAGCATCTTTGAATTCCTTTGATAATGGATGTAAGGCCCCTAAAAAGAAAGGCCCAAGCCCATTGAGAATAGTGATACCTTGTCCTTCAAATCAAGCCCGAACAATAGAATTTTTAAGAGAATGGGTCTTTAACTCAAGTGCAATGTAAAAATAAGTCCAAATCTATGACTGTTGAATCCAAAGTAACAAATTAGTGTATTTAGAACAAAATAATATCCTCCTTGGCCAGTCTGAGGATAAATCTCTTATTAATAAGTTAAGCTCCTGTCCCTTTACAAGGTAATCCTTAATTCTCACTTGTTTCTTTTTTCTTAGAAATTGTTCATCCTATTTTTTGGGGGGTCTCTCTCTTTTATAGTCCCTTCCCTAACATTCTAGCCCTCCGCCTATATGTTTCAGGTGGTCCTTCAGGATACTTGTTCCATCAGAACCCTTCTAGAGGTGGTAAAGAGAGTTGCTAGCTATGATGTTGCTGTTCAGGGGTCATTTCCTCATTAATGTAGCTAATTAGGTTGGTGCAGAGCATTACATACAGAGGTAGGAGGTGTCTTCTTTAGGAAACTTCCTCCCACCACCCTCGCAGGTTTCGTTTTCTCCTGTTGTTATCCTTTCCCTTATCTTTAGGCTTAAATAGGGTGCCAGTCATCCTCTCTTGCTTTCCTTGGGTGAGTGCAACTTGGAGTTTGCTTATCTTTCTTTGCTTGAACTGGACAACTTAGTCCTTGGATTGGGCTCCTCAGTCCTCGACTCCCTCACAATAGCCCCCTAAAAACTTGCTCTGAGGTGACATTCTAAGAGCGAGGTTTTAGTAGAAGATTAGGGGGGAGGGGGGGGGGGGGGGGTTGTTACGTGCTAAGTGCGTTCCTATGTGGGGACTTCGTTTTATCTGTCTTGTGAATGCTCTTGATGCTTCAGTATCCACATCGCTGTAATTATTGCAACAAGTGGCTGCTTGTCCCCCTATGTTTTACGATGCGATGGTGATCTAATGGCCCAAATTTCTTGGGATTAATGAGCGGGGAATTTTCTGCCCATTTCCCATCCCTATATAAAGGGGGAGTAGGAGTAAATTTTCCCATTTACACACTGTTGCAATTTTCCTTCGAGGTGGCAGTCCGAGGAGATCTTCTCATAGAGCTCGTAAGTGCCTTTGGCCCTCCACCCATTATTATAAAAGGAACTCATTTTCTTTCTTCCCTTATTATTTTTACCTAATAAGATTACATGAGTAGATTTGCTAAGTTAGTTGATACTCCCGAGGGTATGGCCACCTTTAGGGCCAAGTATAGGATCCCAAAAAACATAGAACTACAACACTACGAGTTAGGAGAGTGGCATGTGAGTAAAACCCCTAAGGCAGTTGTTATCCCTATGATTGCCTTTGTTAAAGGCAGAATGGAGATTCCCATGAGTAAAGTAACTAGGAATTTTCTTATTAATTTCAGGCTTTCCTTTACCTAATGCTCTCACAAACTATTAGGGTCCTTGGTAGTGTGGATATGCTAAACCAAAAAATGGGGACCAACCTCACTTGCAATGATGTGAACTAGGTTTACAATTGCCAAGGGGGGAAGGAAACGGGGTTACTATTTTAAGTGTAGAGTTCCCCCCATTAGATTGATTTCTTGTATTCCCAATTCCAATAAGGGGATGTACAAAGACTTCCTCATCATCTTGGGTGAATGGTACCGGAGGGGTATGGCCACAATCGAGGGAGGCCCCTAAAAATACCTATCCTCAAGGGGCCCTCCAGTCGTCTTTCAACTCTTCACGTTTGGAGAAGGTGGGAAAGCATAGTAGGAGGCAAAATAAGAGCTCATCCCCTAGGAACATGGGAAACAATGCAATGAGTAAAGTTTTGCGTCAAATTTCCAAATCACCCTTTGCACACAGGATTGATAAGGCTAAGCTTCCCTATCGCTTCACTCAACCTACCTTTACTATCTATAATGGAAGGACTAACCCCGTGGAGCATGTAAATCATTTTAACCAAAGAATGGCCATTCACTCAAGGAATGAAGCCTTTATATGTAAAGTGTTTCCTTCCAGCCTTGGGCCTATTGCGATAAGATGGTTCGACAGGCTGAAAGAAGGTTAGATTCAAAGAAAAGCTCCATGATATTGGCTTTCTAAGGAGCAGAAATTGTAAAAGCGCTCCTATTCAGGGCCATATTTATTATGTGTCCACCCTGAGGCAGTGGAGCCCTTATTGGAAAAGTTAAAGGCCTGAGCAACATCCTAAAGCTAGGCAATTAGACTTTGGGCTATCTTGTTCATGCTAGCATCGTATGCAGCTTGCTCAGCCTTCACTTTCTCGGCAACCTTACCTTCTAGCTCCTTCAACTAGAGCTTGATCTACTCTTTCGTCGAGGTTAGCTAGGCTTTGGTCTTCTTTAGTGAGACCCACACATCCTTGGCCTACCTCTCTGCCCTTCCCAAGGCAGCCTCAAAGCTCTTGTGCTCCCTTTCAGCCTTGGCCAGGTGGAAGAGAGAATCCTTATACTTCTCTACCTCAGCCAAGGCCTTGTCTGAGTTTACCAGTTTATTTTCAGCCTCTCGGGACTTAGAAAGAGCATGGTCGACCCATTCCTCGGCAACAAAGGATGCCTGTACTGCTTGTAACATAAAGAAGGGGGTACATTAAGACCGTAGCTCAAAGGAATATGAAAGAATTAGATGACTAGTTTGGTTGTAAGAAATAAACCTTAGTGAGATCCCTCTTCAGTGAGAGGAGCACCTCACGTTTCCTCATGTCCTTCAGTTCTTGCATGTCTTGGGGAAGGAGCAAAGCTTGCTCAAGACATTCAAAGATTAACCCAGATCAGCCCTTTTGGGCATCCCTCAGAGTTGCCCCAGGTGTGAGAGGGTCCCCTGTGCTAAGCACAAAGGCAAGGTTCCAGATGTTCCCCCTTCAGCTCTTCAGCCTGTTACCCTAATATGTTATTTTTGATTCAACAGCCTTAGATTTGGACTTATTTTTACATTTCACTTAAGTTAAAGACCCACTCTAAAAAAATATATTGTTCGGGCTTGATTTGAAGGACAAGGTATCACTATTCTCAATGGGCTTGGGCTCTTCATTTTAGGGTCCTTACAATGGATTTCATGGATTTATGGTATTATTTGAAAATACTAGCTTTATCTTAACTTGTATTATTTGGGAAATTTATGAAAAATATTTTTAACAAGAAATGGTTTTAAGGACTTTGAGAATATTGTTGATATTTGGTTATTGAAATATCTTATGAAACTACTTGGAAGTAAACTATGTATTTTGAATACATTTAACTTGTGAACTTTTGATGTGGGTTTGCCCTTATGCTATGATATTGGTGATTACCCGGTCTTTGTGATGACAAGCCAGGTTAGAGGCTCCCACTTTGCATGACGCGAGTAAATCCTTAAGTGTGTGGGTGAGGCCATTGCCCATAAGGCCAAAAGACTACATGCAAAAGGGGTACTGCGTGACGCATCATTCCTTGCTTCCCACGAGGGGAGAGGTAAATCCTTGAGTGTTTAGGTTCTGACCTGTTTGTGGCGGTATGTCTTGGTGATATTTCCATCTTTATGGCAGTTTCTCATGTAGCCTTGGATGAGGTTTCTGGTTTTGAAATAGTATTGGATATTTTTCTAGTTGACAATGAATAATATGCATTTTCATAGTTATTTTGGAAAGCTTGGTGCTACATTGTTTATTGTTAATGAAATTGATTTTGCAGAAATTAAATAGAAATTCCCAAATTATCGCATGCTTTGTAAAATGCTCATTATCATGAAACTTGCATTTCTTCCACCCCCATTAATTATGCTACTTACTATGCTTTAACTCATCCCACCTTCTAAGAGTATTCACAGTAAGAAAGCCAAAAAATATATAGCTTTTAGCAACTCAAAACACTACTATATCTATTTTAATACTCCACTTTATAATACACCCAGCATCAAAGGTTTTATTTTAATATTCAACACATTAAAATAATATAAACAACACAATAAAATAATATATCTAACACAATAAATAACAATCACAACAATCAACACATTAAAATACTTCCTTCTCGAAAAAAAAAAAAAAAAAAAAAAAACACATTAAAATACTTTTTTTGTTTTAACACCACACATTAAATTTTTTTTTTTTTTTTTTTTTTGGTAGTTTTAAGCTACAGTGAGCTATACTAATACTCATTTTCTTTTACATTTCCCTTCTCTGCTGTGGAACACATTTTAAGATTATTGGTTGCTAAATTGACTTTTTAGTCAATTTAGCAACCTTATAGCAAATGCTCTAATAGTTTTTTTTTTTTTTTTTTTTTTTTTTTAAATCAATTAGCTATACCTATACCTCAAGTATGGAGCTTACTTTATTTGGTAGTGATTGGAGTGCTATGTTAAATTGGGAGACTTTTGCTGTAAATGGTTGGTGCCTCAATCTTGCTATGTTCAACGAGGCTATAATTAATTCTATTGGAGGTTGGGCACTTGAGGTTTGTTAGCATTAGGCATGGTAGGCCTAGATTAGATGTTAAGGTTGCTTATTCTTGATAAGATTGTGACCTTGTGTAATCCATTTGGAGATTTGTAATATATTCATGTATTATATGGAGGCACATGATTTTTAGTTATTGTTTGTAAATATGTTATAGAGCTCTAACTTGTAATGTGGAGATTTCAGTATGATTATATATTCTTTTCATATGGAAAAGAAAAGAAAATAAAAATCTCCTATAGTTTCTCTCTTGATGGTTATTTTCTCATGCTTTGGACCCTTTTGGGTACGGGGTGTACAAGCTGCATCAAAACTAAGCCCTTTAAATGTTTGATTTGCTTCACCTAGCAAGAGGAAAAATTTATTCATACTGGAAAACAAGTGGATAATAAGACACAGCAACAAGAGCAAACTGAGACTAAGAGAAGGATATGTGACGCTGGGGCCTGAGCAAGACATACAGTAGATGAGCATATTATAGTTTGAGAATTTGGTTGGTATCCAAAAATGCATAAAAATGAAAAACACATACTTTTATATATATATATATATATGTATGTATGTATGTATGTATGTATGTATATAGCAAATTATTTGAGACACTAGTTAAGAAATTTTTTTCGTTAGCAGCATATCATTAAAGAGAGAATCATGTAGAGTTTGGTAGAATTAGAAATCACACATTTTATAGAATAACATGTTTTTTTAAAGAAAGAAAGAAAGAAAGATGCTAATTAGAACTAGTTGTATTATATATGCAGGCTTAATGATAAAGTGATTCTATATATGATTCAATTGCTTCCTTAGTACAGAAAGTCAAATCCTAATAGAAGAGCAATGATTTCCAAAATCTAGGTATGTGGCGATGAAAGTAGTCCAGTTTAGCTCATTGTAAATCTAATGTCTCACTTGCATTTGTATGATATCAGCTGGTGTCAACCATATACTTTTCAACCTCAAGTTAGTAAGAGAATATGAGAGGCGCATCTAAAGCTTATGCTTAAGCTTATTCTTAACACCATTGTATATGTATCTATCTTATGCTGCATTATCTGTGAATTCCAATTTCCAAGAGCACCATTGTGTGATAATATTTTTGTTGTTTTTTCTATGTTCAATCTTTTATCGAAAAATTACAAAATTGAAAAAATTGAATGTGTTTATAAGCTCTATGTGTGAACGTCATATCTTTATCTCCTTATTTGAATGCTAAGTAAATACGCTCATGTTCATGCTAGTTTATCTTCTTTATAATCTTATAGTTATTATATCCGAACAAGAAACAAGTTATATTTGGTGCAAATCGATCCTTTAGAGTACTACATTCCCTTCTTTCTTTTTTGGTTGTGCCACCTAGACTCTTAGGCTCTTCTTTTTCCTTTTCTTTTTTTTTGGGATAAATTGGAAAAATTTTACTGGTGAAGAGAGCTATAGAGAGAGTAAAACAGAAGGATTTACATACAATTCCTTTTTCTTCTTTTGTCAATTTAATCCAGAATAGCAAACCAACAGACTGTGGTTGTAACATAAGCTATAGTAGATTACTTTGTCCAGGAAAGCTTTAAATCATTTTGATGAAGTCATGAAACCCAATAATAGCTAAACTTCCCCAGCACATGAAATATTTCAGCATACAAAATTGACTTTGCACTAAAACCAAACAAGACAGCCAACCTACGAAATTATCATAGCCAATGAATTGTGCATAGAAACATATTTACATGTTGAATATGAATAAAAGAAAATCCAAACACCAAAAAGGGAACTCTTTCACCAATATAAAATCTGATTTTGGAATACAAATTGATTGCTGTAAGTTTGTAACCTACATTACAAATACTATTTTCATTCCTAGTTCTATTAGACATCTAACATAATCAGATTATTGGCACTATAGTTTAAACATAAGAAATGAGGATAAAAGACCCAGGTCAACATATGTGACACTGTAGATTGAGACGGCATTAATGCTTAGTGTGATCATTTGATTGGATCAATGAAGTCAAATTTCAAAATAACTTCATCAAGAGGATTTTTGAGCTTCTCATTCCCATAAGGACGGCTAGAGGGAGCTGAGAGCTTGAAGACGAGAGAAATAGTCATATATTGCAAAAAGTAAATGAGCTAATTGCCTGATTTTCAATATACAGTGCATTTGCTGGCGCAAATTATGAACCTAGTAATTGTAACATCTACAGTTACAAGAGAACCAAGTTATGAACAAGCTGCATCAAAACTAACACAAAGCGTTTTAAATTCTTGATTTGCTCCACCTGGCAAGATGACAAAGTTATATACATGTTGAATTGATGGAAGCCATTAAAATGTCTCCAATATTACCACCTAGCTTTTCAGTAATTTGGGCAGCGGTAAATGGGTGATATTTTGTCTCCAACAAAATTACCTTTTGCAAACTATGTTCAATAATCGTAAGTATAACAATGAAAAGATAGAAGACTTCAGGAGAACTAGAATCAGATTCAATCCTCAAGACAAGCATCACATGTTTTTTGCTTATTTGGAAAGAAATACATTTATTTGTTACAATGATGAGACTTAAGAAGAGTACTTGGCTACAATTCAATCACTTCTAAACCCTACATTTAACCATAATAGGAATCATTGCACAAAAGTTGTTCTCAAAAAATGGTTTTATTGAAATGATAATACCATTATTACCCACCCAAGGTAGTGCAACTTATTTTTCAAACGTGGTTCCTGTTTTGAGGAAAACAAATAAGTGGGATCAAACCAAAAAATAAAATTACCGGGTGAAGGAATCCCTCAAAAGTGTTCCAAGCTTTCCCATGGCTGTGGCCATTTGATCCATAGTTTGCCACATATCCAGATGATCCTGATGGGCAAGGTGAGCCATTGGCCACTGTATCAGCCAGGGATTGCTGCAATGCCCACATGCTTTTTGTCAGAGCATCTTCAGCCTACTGGGATGACTGCTGCAAGTTGTAGATGCCTACCGATTGATGCTTAGTTAAAGGCTCAAATTGATTCACAAGAAGCTGCACCATTGGCAATTCAGTTAAAAACATTACAAAACGATTTTAAATATAAAGGAAAAATAATAATAATAATCCTTCCATGATAAAAACAAGATATGAAGAAGAAAATGATTTTTTTTCCCCTTCTTTCTGTCACAACATCTACAATATCATAATGGTTAAGTGTTAGAAAAACTAGAACTTCCATTACTAGAGACATAACTTTATTAGTATCTTCTGTACCAATCTTCACTGTTCTACTACCCATAAATCACCATCACCGTGATAATCAAAATCAAATTCACCACCTTATCCCCCTCAAAATAAAACCCAAAAATCTTAAACCCCTTCACAAAACCAAACTAACCAGGAACTCCAAAATTAGAGACTGCTGTACAGGTATCTTCTCAAGCTAAGTCAAACTACCACTTTCTTCATCACCTCCTATTCCATACCACAAGAGCAAAGATGCAACATTTACCCAAAAAAATACAAGCTAAAACTAAAACCCCGATCCAAAAAACGAACCAAACAACAGAATCAACCTGTGAACCTTAAAAATCACAAAAACAACACAGTTGTCCGTACACCCCACAAATAAAAGCACAATGAAAGACCCTCTAAACCCACAAACTTTTGAGAGCCCACAATCGGAGCAGATAGGAGAAAGGAGAAAAGAAATTCAAGAGCTCAGTATTAATTCAATAGCTAGGGGTAGGACCTGGCTACTTGAATTCATGTGGTTATATAAATCGTTCATGTTATTGTATATTTCACAAAGTATTACAAGAATGCATCACCAAATGGGAATCAAAGCAACTGGGAAAGCAAGGAATGATATATTTGAAAAGAATCAAGCTAAGCTTGAAAAGACTATAACAATGGTGTTCACACAGATAACGCTCAGTGAGAAGCAAGAAAATAGAAGAGAGATGAGAGAGAATAGAAAATTCTGGAAGAATATTCACAGTACTAATTCATTACACTTGATGTACAATATATATAGTCTAAGAAGATCACTAACAGCTCAACTAATATCCCTGAAATCTCGGGATAGATCCGTAAAGATTGGAGGAAAATCCGGAAAGTAATAACTGACATAACTAGCTAATGATCTGTCTAATGAAGCTAAGAAACAACTAAGCAAAGACGACAGCGTTTCACTGAATACAATCACAACACTGTTTTAAATGGAGCGACACCGTTTAGCTTCAAACGGTGTCGTTGGAGAAACTAGCCGTTGAAGCTCTGGAACTCTGAACATTTTGAACATTACTCTGTTCTGTGACTTTACTCTTAACAATATTTTCCTGCAATTATAATTCCTATGATTACTTTGGAGCCGGCTTGGGCTTCTTGAGAGTTCCCATGCTCCCGTGCTCATACAACAATTCCATGAACCCTTCAAATTCAGAAAGAAAGAAACACAGGCTCAATATATTGTTAGGGCAGCGAACAATATATTGCTCAATATTCAAGTAATTCATCACCACTATTGTTGTTCCTCTCTTATCTCTTTTTTCCTCTTATTCGTTTTTCAGGGTTTTTTTTTTTTTTTTTTTTTTTTTTTTTTCACTGGAACAATTTCTCAGTACCTACTCTAGAAAGTGAATCAGTGCTTGCTTACATACCCTTGAGATTGATGTTCAAGAAAGGTAGGGATGCCTGTTAAAGATAAATCATCATTGATTCTTTGTCAAAATGGCCAATCAAGAATTGGATACCTTTCCTTTTTGATGCTTAAGTTAAAGGCATTTACACTGCATACTTAATTACACTTAAAATCGGATCACGGTGCTCTGCGATTGTTGGCTACAATCTCTCTGTTGTAACCTGTTAAATTTCTTTGTTATACACTTCTTTGCTTTGTATAGGAGGTGTGGGTAAGTACTAGAGACTTTTCCTTCTGGTGTTACTCCTAAATTTTATTGAGGTAATGCTTCTCTGATTTGCACATTGGTTTCACAATTCGATTACTTTTCTATTTATTTTATTTTTGTTACTATTTTGTTCTTTAGTTATTATTTTCTACTAGTCGCTAACCCGTGCGATACACGGGAAAATTCCAAAAGAGAGAACTCCAACACTTACACAATCTAGAAACTGTCCTACAGGATATAGGTCCTACCTATTTCACAAAAGCATGAATTTGTTCTAACACATCCGAAATCTCCTTCAAGCATGGTTCCTACAACCCAATTGATGCCAACAACTAAGTTGGCAAACTCCGCAATCAAATCTCCGATCCACAGTTCATGACAGGAGTGTAACACTCAATAGAGCATGGCAGCCATCCATAATGGGTTTCCTTGGCAATGAATTAATTATGGACTATAACAGGAGAACCATGACTATCTCTAAATATAATGCCCAAACCTACATAATAGATGGCTTTGAAAAAGGACCAGTGCCATGTCTAGTTTTGAGATGAGGAGAAACAGGAGCTACAATTGTTAGGCTCACTTAGTATTTTAGCTTATGTTTTTTAGCACAGTAAAGTTTAAAGATATTTTGGGCTGGTAAGCAAATAAAGTTATTTTGGTACACATGGGATAAGAATAAGTTGTCATCGGGAAAAAAAGAGTATTAGTATTGTATTTATCCTTATTTGTGAGTATTAAATATTTGTCCTTATCAATTCCTTTTGAATGGTTCAACAATTTTCTCTTGCTCAAGGCCACATTCCGTCCTTCCTTGAATGGCTCTTCATTCACCTCCTTAAAGAGAAGTTCTAATTTCATACAACATTGGAAATTTCAAGTAGAAAAATAGCAAGCATATCTTTGGAAGTCTATATACAATATCTAAAAAGGCTAGTGTACGCATTGATCTTTAAAATAGAATTACAAAACCTTATACGAAAAACATATTAGTCCAACAACAAATGACAATGCACACTTCAATGCAATGTTCATTTCTTGTATGGCCAAAATAAAATAAACAAACAGCTACTCAAAAACAAAGCAGGATTGCAATAGCATATTAGCTACACTTTTTTATTTTTTTTGCACAAAGCCATAATTGAGACATGTTTTTTTGTTTGGATAAAATTGCCCACCTATAATTTAAATACATACAATATCATAAGCCCTCTGTTTGTTTTTTGTATAGTACTTTGATTATTAAAAGAAATACATAATTTTTCATTGGGATAAATTAAAAATTAAACCTATAGAATTCGAGTCCTTATTTCCTACAATTGGTGAATATATGCAATACCTAGAACGTAACAACCGTTTCAATAACAAAGTGTGAAATATATATATATATATATATATATATTTAAATACACTCACAAACTCCAACTAACAACTAACTTGTCAAACCCTAAAAACATTTATGACCCATTTTCTAAAAACATTCATGCATTTATCGTCAACAACCAAACAGCTCCAACTCTCAATAATCATAACTAACCACAACCTACCAAATTTGGAAAAAAAGAAACTGTTTTCCCATATACTTTTTTCATGAGAAACAAATAAAAGAAAAGTTGTGATCTCTCTCCATAATTTGCTCTTCGATTTGTTATACCAATGACATATATTCAAGCAAAGACAATGTTTTGAGGGATCAAATAGGATTTGTGACACCAAGTGGGTAGAGATTATTTATGACATTGTCATTTACAGACATAGTTTTGAAATCCGGACTGTTCAAAGAACCGTAAAAAGGAAAGATTTAAGGTTTTTAAAGGCAAATTGAGGTCAAATCATAATGACATCATAATTAATTTAATAATTATTTAAAAAAAAAGTAAATATATTAAATTAGTAAAAATATAAAAAATGACGAAAATAATTCAAATAAATATAAATATCTATATTTCAATTTTTTTTTTTTTTATATCATAACTTTCATAAGACAAATAAGTAATATAAAATCAAAAGCAAACATAAATAAACATCGAGTATCTCAATCAATGGATATATATATATATATATGAAATTAATATACTTAAACTTTTGTTAGAGTTTAAAATTCTACTACTTTTTATGCAAGTCTTTATTTAAATGATCTTACATCATGTCTAGTCCATTTAATTACCCAATATTATTTTATTATGCCTAACCCCATTAATCACTTATGAAATTAAATAAAAAATACAAAATCTGAAGAGGGGCAGACATTGGTTTGTCTGCCCATTAAAAAACCAATTAAGTAAAAACACAGCCCAAGACAATTTACAAAAGAAATAAGTGGTTGAATAGGTCAAGCACAACCAGTCCATCTTCTGCAACAGCCAAAACCTTCACCATGACAGCCAAGCAAAGAAGACCTGTAGAAATGAAGAAAATACAGCGAGAGCGAGAGAGACAGAGACAATCTCATGGTTTGATAGCATCTCATGGTGGTTGAAGCTTCATCAATGGCTGTAAGTACACAAAATAATATATATATATATATATATATATATCTGATCTGAACCTGTGAGAACCAAATTACAGATTGTTCAAGCACTTCTTTAATGTTGACAATGTTTTGGTTTGGAGGTTGAAAGGCTTTGATTCTAAAAGATTTTGGGGTTTTTTTTTTTTTTTTTTTTGGGTCTATTTGTTTGCTGAGAACCCCACAACAAATATCCATGGCTTTAAATATGATAATTTTGTGGGTGCTTATTAGTGGGAAGGTTTGGATTCTGCATTGGTATAGGTTAGGCTGATAGGCTCTTTACCTATGGAGGCAAAGAGATTGCAGATATATATATATATATATATATATATATAGAAAAATAAAACAATAGGTGTTCTATTTCCAATAAGCAACAATTGAACGTTTTGAAAAACCTATTGATCGGGAATAGGAAGAATCACCATTAATCAAGAGATAGATTTGAAGAAGGTCTGAATTAATGCTCAATTAGTTGAAAGAATAGCAAAATGTTAATTACAAAAGGAAGAGATAATGCATACCTAGGAGATGAACAGGTATGAAGAAGTGATTTTTTTAGAAAAGTGGCAATTGAACAGGTACGAAGAAGTGACTCAGAGGAGATGAAGAGACCAAGGAGGGAAGAGAGAGAGTTTGGCTTTCTAGAGAGAGAGAGTTTGGCGTTAGAAAGGCGAAATTCTAAAGTTTAGAAAGTGTGAAAGACAAGAAGAGCAAAAGGAGAAGGGGAGACAGAGGGGTTAGCATTAAAGACAACATTAACGTAAGATTGGACTTTATGGTGCAGAGTTGGAAATCATTTCTTTTTAATAGCATTTTAAAATTATGAGAAATATTTAGAAAAATTATTTTTAAATTATGGAAAAAATTTAGAAAAATGAAGGGAAATGACATGGCTGCTGATGTGGCTCAATGAGAGTGTAGCAACATTAAATGCTATGCTTTAGCTTTTAGTAATATATAGATATAGATTAGTTATTAGTTTATAGAAAGAACATGAAGAGAGAGAGAGAGATTTTTCCAAAAAAACTATATAAAATTAAGAAGTGTGAGAATGTAAGTACAAGCTCAAAAAAAAAATTAAATATTCAACCTCTTGCGGGTAACGATGGCAATGGATAACTCCACCCATAAATGCGACACAATTTTTGTAGATTAATGTTAGTATAGATGAGTTTATATCAAAGCGGGGTTAACCCAATTTAATACGGTTAATAAATAGGTCAATTCCATGTTGACCACTTTAACTTGTAATCAAACTCAAAATTACCAGGCTCAAAATTTGTGTCAAGACGAGTAACCCATATAAATACATGACATTTTTGTCCATCATAGGTATGAATTTTTACTAGTTGTATTGTTAATCCTTCATTATTCCCTTAAGTTCCTCACCCCTTTTTTTTTTTAAATTGCAAAATAAAGGAAAAACTATCATGTTCATTGTATTTTGGAACTTATTTGTTTCTAATTGTTAATACTTAGCCCAGATTTGACCCAACCCATAACACATGGCCCATGGATCATCCACATGGGTTATTTATCCATAGGCTATTTGATAAGTGGATTTAAATTCGAGTTTAAATTTTGATCGGTCTGAGTATGAGTTGTCAAGATCAATAGTGGAGTGATATATGATGGATTGAGTGATTATAAGACCACTCATCTTGATAGTATGTTTATTCAGTTTGTATTTAAATACTATTACAACAATTAAAGAGGAAAAAAAAAGGGATCAACAGAGAAATTATGAGAACAAAAACGAACATACAATTCCTAAGTAATCTCTCAAGCAAACGATTTCTTTCTAGGGACACCATCAAGAGTACCTTGGAACTTGGAGTGTGAGAATCTCATAAGAAACTTTGGTAGTCTCTCCAAAGATAAAAAGGTGCTCCAAGAACTGTAGAGGTCGTGTGAAGGAGTTTGTAAAGCAAGGAAGAGAAATATCTAGGAAGTGAGTAATCAGTTCTATTAAGGTATGCAAATATATGGCCTAGCTAATATTTTCAATATTGATATTAGAGCTATGGATGCTCGTTTTCCCTTTTGGATTAATGAACCCAAGATCTTTGTTGCTTTTAAAAAATCCAATATGCATGAATTTTTAGAGGCATGTTATGGCCTGAAATTGAATGAGTAAATCATATGAATATGTTTCTAATGATGATAATAGCATGCTTTTAAAATATGGTAGCGAGTTATGGCATGTAAAGAGAAATACAAAATCTAGTTTTGAAAATTGGTAAAAAGAAAATAGTAAAAAAAACCAAAAAATTGCATACCAATTTTGACTCACTAAAACTCATTTTCTGTCAATTATTTTCATGAATTATAGTATATTTTACAAGCTTCAAAACAATAGTTTTCCGGTTTAATTTGGACTTAAAATGAGTAAGTTATGGTCTTTTAAAGATTAGGGTCAAATTAGGGTTGAAGGTTGAAGATGATGAACATCGTTCATCAAATCCCACTCTTAACTTGAGGTGTAAATGTTCAGCCCAACTTGCAAACACGACTCAAACCTGACATGGATTTTTTCGGGTTAGGGTTAGGCCTTAGTGGGTTTGGGTCATAAACGGGTCAACCCAAAAGTGACACGAGAAGAAACATGTCATAAGTGAGTCAACCTGCGATAAACATGTTTGTTACGCTAATTTATTTGTGTCAACCCAAAATGACCCATTTAACACAACCTGTTTAACTCGTATAAAAAATAAATATTCATTTTATTTTAGATTTTTCAAATAACTTTTATGTCCAACCTATGTTTTAAATTAAAAAGAAAAGTGAGTAATTACAAGAACTTACAAGGGATATAATTGGAAATTGAAATTTTACAAACCCTAGATCTCTAAACCCTGCAAACCCTAAATTTCTAAACTTTCTTGTAATTGGTTTGCACTAGAGATTGGCCGTATGGAGAGAAATTAAGGTAATCTTATTTGTTTCTTTAGTTATTATTACTCTTACATTATTATTATTTAGTTCTTGTAAAACTATTGAGGTGTGATCATATTTTTGTAACTACTAATGCTTATATATATTTTTTGGCATAGAACTTGCACAAAAAAAAAAATTGGATGAGCTTGTGGGAGATGTTATGAATTTGGACATTAACAAAGAATCTATGGATGATAATCGTAGTTATAGTCATGATTAGTCTACTTTTTGCTCCAACTTTTTCAATATTGATACTTAGGGTCCGTTTGGATAGCACTTATTGTTGCTGAAAGTTGATAAAAACTGATTGTTGCTGAAAACACTGTAGCAAAATAATTTTTAAATGTGTAAATAGTATTATGGGACCCACTTTTAATATTTTTTAATACATAAACAGTGTATGAACAGTGTGTGAACAGTGCACGCACTGTTCATGCACAGTAAATTTTGTCCCCCCCCAGTCAACAAGTGCGGCCAAAAAAAAAAAAAAAAAAAAAAAAAAAAGAAGGAGCAAAACGCAACTTAACTTTGAGCAACAAACCCTCCTATCCAAACGCACTCTTAGCATGTGGTGAGTTTTGAGGATATTATATCTTTGTTGAACTGTGTTATTTTGAAATTGGGTTGAAGTGTATGCACTTTTTTTTGGAGTGTAAATAAACTATTTCTAGATGAATGTTATATTTTTGTTGAACTATATTATTTTTTGAATATGGGTTGAAGACTTAAAGTGTATACACTACTTTTGGGATGTAAAATATATATATATATATATATATATATATTTCTAGATTATTAAATGGGTTGGGTTAAGGTTAAGCCATTTAGTTGAATACTCCTACCTCGACAAGACACAAACCTGACACACTAATCCAAATTAACACCCCTACTCAAGGGCAAAGCATGGGATCCACTCTAGTGGCTTAGGGCATATTTTTCCAAATAGCATAATTTTTGGAAATATTTAGGAAAAAAGCATCAGGTTAAAGTCATTTAGTTATGTAACACTTTTTTGGAACTCGAGTGTAACATTTTTTTGGAACTCAAGTTTGTCAAACTCGAGTTCCAAGCATTATGGCAATCTGACATAATGCTTGGAACTCGATTTTAGTAAACTCGAGTTTGACAAACTCAAGTCCAAAAAAGTGCTACATAACTAAATAAATTTGATCAGGTGCTATTTAGCAAATATTTTCTAAATTATGTTATTTAGCAAATATTTTCTAAAATTATGTTATTTAGCAAATATTTCCAGTGGCTTAGTGCCAAGGAAAGTACATTGCTTGAACCACGGCAAAGAAAATACCACTTTTGTGGTGGTCTAGCTAGTAAGAATGGCTTATAAGAGCATTCACAACAAGGTTGCTAAAAATATATATATTTTAGCAACGTAAAATACAATTATATCTATTTTAACACCACACTTTATAATACACCCAACATCAAAGGTTTTATTTTAACATTCAACACATTAAAATAATATAAACAACACAATAAAAATAATATATCCAACACAATAAACAACAACCACAACCATCAACACATTAAATTACTTTTTTTAACACCCCACATTAAAAAATTAGTTTTTGTTTTGAGATTTAGCTACAATGAGCTGTTATCTCTAATTGCTCATTGTAGCTCAAACTCAAAAAATTAAAAAAAAAAAAAAAAAAAAAGTTTGCCTTCTTTGCTGTAGAATACATTTTTAGTGTATTACCTTATCGAGTGTTAACAATATAAAGAGAGAGAGAATGACTGAATAGTCAGTATAATATTATGTGTAAAACAATGTACAAAAGAGAGCCTTATATAGGCTAGGTATGTGTGCAGTACAAGTAATATAAGTGTTGTACAAGTAATATACTGGGCTGAGCCCAATGGGCTAATATAGCCTAATCTATACACTAACATCCCCCCTCAAGCTCAAGGCGGCAAGGAAGAAGCCAACTAGAGTTTGGATATAAGATCTCGAAGACGACCAGGCGGGTGAGACTTGGTGAAGATATCAGCAGGCTGGTCAGCAGATGAGATGGAGAACAACTTGAGATTGCCTTTCTTGAGATGGTGGCGAGTGATGTGGCAGTCGATCTCAATGTGCTTGGTGCGTTCGTGGAAGACATCATTATGAGCAATGTAGATAGCACTACGATTGTCACAATAAAGAGGAGTAGCAGTGGGCTGTGAAGCATCCATGTCAGCCAAGAGCCAGCGAAGCCAGACAAGCTCGCAGGTGGTGTCGGCAAGGGCACGATACTCAACCTCAGTACTGGAACGGGAAACAACATCCTTCCTTTTGCTACGCCATGAGACAAGAGAAGTACCCAACAAGAAACAGAAACCTGTGATAGAGCATCGATCAGTCAGATCACCTGCCCAGTCCGCATCTGAATAAGCATGAAGCTCAAGAGAAGACCGAGAGGAGTAGTGAAGACCATGATAAAGTGTACCCTTGACATATCAGAGAATCCGAAGAATAGCAGCATAGTGGACAGAACGAGGGGCATCCATGAATTTACTAACCATACCTACTGCATGTGAAATATCTGGACGAGTAACAGTGAGATAGATCAGACTACCAACCAACTGACGATAGCGAGTAGCATCAGAGATAGGTTCACCATCCAAGGGTGTGAGCTTTGCATTGTATTCCAAAGGAGTGGAAACAGTCTTGTTGTCAGTGATACCTGCTTTGGAGAGGAGATCAGAAGCATATTTAGCTTGGGAAAGATAGTATCCATCAGAGGATAAGGTAACCTCAAGCCCAAGAAAATAGCTAAGGGTGCCCAAATCTTTCATCTCAAAATGCTGACTAAGGAAGTGCTGAAGAGAGCGGATACCTGCAGAATCATCTCCAGTAATAATCATATCATCAACATAGAGAAGAATAAGAGTGATACCAGCAGAGGATCTTCGGACGAAGAGAGCAGTGTCATGAGGACTCGAAGTGAAACCCTGCTGAGCAACAACTAAGCTGAACTTTTCAAACCAAGCTCGAGAAGCCTGCTTGAGGCCATAAAGAGCACGGCGAAGGCGACAAACTTGACTGCCTGAGTGTGGATAGCGAGGGGGTGGTTGCATGTACACTTCTTCTTGAAGGTCTCCATTGAGGAAAGCATTCTTCACATCCATTTGATAAAGAGGCCAACAACGAATAGCAGCCATAGCAATGAAACATCTGACAGATGTAAGGCGAGCAACAGGAGCAAATGTTTCCTCATAATCAATGCCATACTCTTGGGTAAAGCCCTTAGCAACTAGGCGAGCCTTGTATCGTTCAACAGATCCATCAGCCTTGGTCTTGATCTTGTAAACCCACCTACAACCTACTACAGACTGACCAGGAGGCAAATCAACCATATCCCAAGTGTGATTTTTATGAAGGGTATCTAGTTCATCATTCATAGCTTGCTGCCAAAGAGGGTTAGTATGGGCCTCACGATAGGTATGAGGTTCATAGAGGGTGGCAAAGGCAAAAGAGCAGTGATAATCAGAGAGATAAGAGGGAGGAATGCTTACCCGAGTGGAACGATGAAGTTCAAGACCATCAGGAGACTCAGGAGAGGGTGGTGCCACAGGATCCAAGACAGGCGGGTCATATGCCGGGGACAGAACCGGAGATGAGTCATCTGGAGAGGCAGCTGATGTTGAAGAATCCTCCACAAGTTCAGGATAGAGAGGGAGGAAAAGATCAATAAAAATGGGAGACTCAGAGGAAGAGGATGTGGAAAACTGCTGAAGACTCGTGAAAGGACGATGTTCCCAAAACTCAACATGACGGGAGACACGAAGACGGTGAGAAATAGGATCATAGTAGCGAAACCCCTTTTGAGATACACCATAACCAAGGAAACAACAGAGACGAGCACGAGGTTGGAGCTTTGTTCGTTCATGAGGAGGAAGAGAGACAAAGCAAGCACAACCAAAAACCCGAAGAGAAGAGTAGTCGGGGGTTTGACCATAGAGAAGCTCAAATGGTGATTTATTATGTGTAGTTGGTGAAGGGATACGATTAATGGTGTATACAGCAGTGAGTGCAGCCTCACCCCAGAAGCGCTCAGGAAGAGAGGCAGAAATGAGAAGGGTGCGGACAACATCAAGAATGTGACGATGTTTTCGTTCTGCACGACCATTTTGTTAAGAGGTATAAGGACAAGACCGTTGAGTAAGTGTACCATGATTGTCTAAAAAGGATAGGAAAGATTTATCATTATATTCTTGAGCATTATCTGATCGAAAAACTTTGACGGTGCGATTGAACTGTGTTTCAATCATTTTATGAAATGTTTGGTAAATAGACACAAGTTCAGACCTATGGTGAAGCAGATAAATCCAAGTATAACGAGAAAAATCATCCACAAATATGACAAAATATCTAGATCCCCCCTCAGTAGGAACAGGTGCAGGACCCCAAATATCAGAATGTATAAGATCAAAAGGTGCAGAAGAAAATAAGTCACTATTTTTAAAGGGTAATTTTGTTTGTTTGCCAAAATGACAGGAAGTACAATCAAATTTTTGAAACTGAACTGAACCTAAATGACCTTGAGAAGCTAACAACTGAAGACGAGATAAGGATGGATGACCAAGACGAGCATGCCATAAATCAGGTGAGGAGGTGGCAGTGGTAGTAGCTGCAGAAATAACTTGTGAAGGAATCTTCAAGTCATGAACCTCAAACATGCGACCAACCTTACGGCCTGTCCCAAGTACTTGACCCGTCTGGGGATCTTGCACATCCACACCATGATTAGTAAATAGAAGATCAACGCCTAATTCACAAAGTTGACCAACAGAAAGCAAATTGAGGGATAACTTTGGAATATGAAAAGTGTCACTAAGGGATAAACAAGGAGAAGAGATTGTTCCTTTATGACTAACAGGCATAGGAGTTCCATCAGCAGTGTAAATGGTGACTGGATGTTCTAAAGGTGTCTTATTAGAAAATTGGGATTCATCAGGAGTCATATGGTTACAACATGCAGTATCAAAAAACTAAGGTTGTTTACCTGAGGTGACAGAAAGGGCAGTGGAAGTGCGGGATAAAACCTGTTGAACAACTGCCTCAATATCAGCCGTAGTAAGTGAGGAAGCCAAAGATGGACCTGTAGGAACCGATGGATCGGAAGGACATACAGCAGCTGCCCGAGGAAGAGAAGCTTTATTCTGCTCTTGTATAAATTTCTGCAGTTTGCGACAAACTGAGATGTCATGGCCTTAGCACGGCAAAACTCGTAGCGAATACCTTTGGAAGACTGAAAGGTGGAACGCCTAGAGTTTATCCGTGGAGGAGCAGTGAATGCAGCAATGGGAGGCTGTGGAGATGGTGTAGCCAATTCATGATAAAATGATGACATGTGATAAGCAGGCCGACGGTTTTCCTCAGAGATGAGCTCCTTCACTGCAGCATCAAGAGAAGGAGTAGGAGACTGGCTAAGCAGAGAAGCCCTAGTAGGCTCAAAATCCTCACGCAAACCCATCATGAAGTGTATAAATTTACGGCGATCCCGATATTTGGCAAAGAGCTCAATGTCCTTAGAACACACTAGTGGAGGATCTGCAGCAGAGAGTTGTTCCCACGTAGTAGAAGTCTGAGAATAAAAATCAGAAATGGACTGACCTGTCTCTTGTCGCATTTGATAAAGTTTTGATTCAATGTGGAACTCTAAGCTTGAATCATTAGTACAATTATAGTGATCGGCCAAAAAATTCCAAGCAACCTCAGCAGTCTCAAGACGAGGAAGAAGATTATGAATGGAGGGAATAGAGGTATTAATAAACCAAGACAAGATCTTACTCTGAATACTCTCCCATTCCTCTAGGCGATCTTCATAATCATCTGTTGTAACAGTAGTCGTGGAAGACTCTTCAGCAACTATGACTTTGGACTTAGGGTTTGGTACTGGCTTAGGAATTGAACCAGTCACATATCTCCACAGTTTACGACCCTTGAGAAAAACAGTCATATTCTGAGACCATGCATGATAGCTAGTAGGACCATCCAACATAATGGTGATAGGACGTATGATGTCGCGTTCATTTTGTTGAGCCATAATGAAGAAAATGACCCAAAAAAAAAAAAAAAAAGAGATTTAGAGACCTCAAATGCAGAAACGGAGCTCAAAATCGGAATCTACACAAAAAACTGAGCAAGACAGGTCCTGTTGAAAATTTTTGACCTTGGTCAAAGTCAACAATCAAAGTCAACGGTCAACGGTCTGGTCAACGGTTAACGCTGACGTGGAATGCTGACGCGAGATGCTGACGTGGGATGATGACGTGGCTGAGTGACGTCACCTTAGGGCTGACGTGTCAGTCCGTGAAACGGAGCAGGGCGTGTAAGGCGCGTGGACGTCACGTGGCCGGCGCGTGAGGCACGTGGAAGGGAGAGACGGCGCGTGGAGGCGCGTGGCGGCTCATGCTCGTGAGGCAGAAACTTCTAGCGGCACATGGAGGCGCGTGGGAGGCTGTTTCTGGCAGATTTTTGTTGGGTTTTGCTCGGGACTGTCAGATCTGTCAATGTATGCCTTTACTTTGGCAGTTTGATCAACAAACTGACGAAATCCGAGTGTTCTAGGGTTGTGGGCGTGACGGCGGTGACTCGCTTCTGACAGTGACTACCGGATGAAGGCGAGGGCAGTGGAAGAACGCCAGAGATGTCCACAGGAACCAAAAAATTAGAGGAAAGGCTATGATACCATGTTAACAATATAAAGAGAGAGAGAATGACTGAATAGTCAATATAATATTATGTGTAAAACAATGTACAAAAGAGAGCCTTATATAGGCTAGGTATATGTGCAGTACAAGTAATATAAGTGCTGTACAAGTAATATACTAGGCTAAGCCCAATGGGCTAATGTAGCCTAATCTATACACCAACATTGAGGATACTCTAAGGGTGTTTTGTACTGGTTCGCCTATCGGTATGACAAATTCCAACCATACCAGTTAGTTTGGTACAATATTGACTCCCCTAAATCTAACACTCCTTGTATATTAATAAATGGGTCAAATTGGTTATGTTTGTGTCAATCCAAGATAACATGTTTGTTAAGCATGATATGTGGGTTGGGAAGACTCGCATTGTGTCAACCAGCTTAATAAATGGGTCGTGTTAGTGTTGATATAAGATTATTAAAATAAATCATGTTTGGGTTGACCCATGTAGTTGAATACCCTTCACTCGACACTACATGAACACAACCCAAATAACATGAATTCCCATAAAAATTGCACATAATTTTCTATGAAGGCTTTAGTGTTACACAGTTACACCCGATACTCTTATTCATATATCAATATTGATAGGAATTTTAACTACAATGCCATTTGGATGATAACCATCAATCCCTAACACATTTAAAAAATAATAATGATTGCAGCGCTAAAACTCTCTAACCAGTAGGTCCACTTCAGTGCGACCATCACTTCTGACTTGGTTTTGAATAAATGAAAGTTATGATACTTAAAATTTTGTCTTTTTGGTTTTGAATAAATGAAAGTTAAAACTTTAAATTTCTTCTTTTCTTACAGAGAATCCCGAAGAATAAAGCAAAGAAATGGATGCTGTTTCAGTTGTAGTAACCATTGGAGGATACTTTGTGGGCCCAATCAAAAAACATTGTGGCTATCTGATTCACTACAATAGCAATATCAAGGATCTCGAAATTAAAATTCAGATTTTGCGTGACAAAAGAGATGGGCTGCAATTGGAAATTGGCGCAGTAAAGAGGAACGGACAGGTAATAACACCTGAGGTTGAGAGGTGGGTAGAAAAGGCACGCAACATCCTTGATGAAGATGCTGAAGCAAATAGGAAGGGCTTAGATGGATGGTGTCCACGTTATTCCTTGAGTAGGAAAGCTAAGAAGAAGACTCTGGAAATTGGTGGGCTTCTAAGTGATGCAGCCCCATTTGTTACTAAAGTGTCCTATCCTCCTCTGTTGGGAATAGGATTTTCATCCATAGAAGGTATTATGGATTTTGAGTCAAGAACAAAAATGAGGAAAGAAGTTTTAAAGGCTCTAAGAGCTGACAAGATCAATATGATTGCCATATGCGGTATGGGGGGGATAGGAAAAGCAACAATGGCAAAAGAGGTAGCAAAAAGAGCAAAAGATGATAAGTTATTTGATGAAGTTGTGATGGCAGTGGTGTCCCAGAGTATAGACTTGAGCAAGATTCAAGGTCAAATTGAGGATATGCTAGGTCTGGAACTTAAAAGGGAGAGTGAAGGTGGAAGAGCAGAGCAACTATATTCAAGACTAAAGGATATTAAGAGTGTTCTTGTAATATTAGATGATGTTTGGGATGCACTTGATTTAGATCTTGTAGGAATTCCTTTTGGAGGTCAACACAATAGATGCAAAATCTTGTTGACATCACGAAGTGAAGAAGCCTGCACTCAGATGAAAGCTCAAAAGATTTTTCCAATCAAAGTCTTACCTGATGAAGAAGCATGGAATCTTTTCAAAGGGATGGCAGGTAATTGTATCAATACTCCCGGTCTACATCCAATAGCAAAAGAGGTTGCAAAGGAATGTGGAGGTCTACCTGTTGCTATTGTAACTGTTGGAAGAGCCCTAGAAAACAAAAGTGAATTTGAGTGGAGTGCTGCACTTCAACAGCTTAAAAATGCTATCCCAAAAAATATTCCCGGTCTTGATTCAAAGGTGTATTCTAGCATAGAGCTTAGTTATAGTTACTTAAAAAGTGATGAAGCAAAGTCATGCTTTTTGCTATGCTGTTTATTTGCAGAAGATAGTAATATTCCCATTGAATTTTTAGTGAGGTATGGGGTAGGACAAAGGTTGTTTGCAAAGATTGATAATGTGGCAGATGCAAGAAATAGAGTACATGCAATAGTTAAGAATCTCAAAAGATCATTTCTACTGTTAGATAGTGAGGAAGGAGAAGAACGTGTCAAAATGCATGATGTTGTACGGGATGTTGCAATATCAATTGCAGAAAATAAAGGTTTTCTGGTTCGATGTAATGAAACAATGGAAGAATGGCCAGAAAAAGATTCTTGCGAGAGTTCTACTGCAATTTCGCTTGTATCCAAAGAATTGAAAAGGCATCCCGATGGCTTGGAGTGTCCTAAACTTGAGCTTTTGCAGCTATCATGTGACAAAGGCACTTTGCAGATGCTCCCACCCAATCTCTTTACAGGGATGAATGGTTTAAAGGTTTTGTCTCTGATAAATATGTCCTTTCCATCACTACCACAATCAATCAATGTCCTTCAAAACCTTCGGACCCTGCAATTTGTTAGTTGTAAGATAAGAGATGTGTCAGCAATTGGAGAACTTAGGAAACTAGAAATTCTTAGCTTTATTGGATCTAAAATCAAGGAGCTGCCAGGAGAAATGAGATATCTTAGTTATCTAAAGTTGTTAGAATTGACAGAATGCAGTGATCTTGAGCGAATTCCACCTGATCTCCTATCGAGTTTATCTCACCTAGAAGAGTTGTACATGTTCGGAGTAGATGTGAAGTGGAAACCTATGGAAGAGGAAGAAGAGAAAAAGGGAGCAAATGCAAGCCTTACTGAACTCATGTCTTTGTCCTATTTGGTGGCTTTAAAAATTCAAATACCAAATATTAAGGTCTTGCCAAAAGACTTGCCCTTCAAAAATGAAACGATAAAATTTCAAATATTTGCAGGTAATAATGTGAAAATTGATGAGCATAATTTCAAGGGATATTATGATTATTTAATTAAAAGTAGTTTGGGACTTGCAAGTTGTGACTTAAGTGATATTGTGGAGAGTCGGATGCTTCTTCAACTTTTCAAGAAATCTGAAATTTTAAAGTTGAAAGAAATAAAAGATTTAAAAAACATTGTGTATGAGTTAGACAAAGAGGGTTTTCAATGCTTGAGGGTTCTAGAAGTTGGTGGAAGTGATGATGTAGAATATGTAATGGATGCAACATTAGATCAAAATCCTCGTGCTGCCTTCCCTATCCTAGACTATGTTGCACGGACACGGACACGACACGGACACGGAAACGGAGATACGGCAATTTTTGAAAAATAAGGACACGACACGGCGAGGACACGGCAGTTAAATAATTAATTAAATTTTATATTTAGGCATATTTTTTAATATTTTTAGACATAAAATACATTTATGTCTAGAATTTAAATTATGTAAAAATTACAAATAAATAAATTAACACCCAAATTAATTCAATAATATACATAAAATGTTTATAATACAAACCAAAAATTTAAATAAACTACGTTCAAATACTAATAATAATACTAAAAATAATAGTCAAAATAATAATATATATTATTTTCTCTTGGACCAATGGCATATTAATGACACCATGGCATTGATATATGGTGCTCAAAAGTTTAAATTTGAAGTTGAAAGTTCGAAAGTGACTCTCACGTGAGTTGGCAGTTGACACACAAAACAAAGAGGTAATATATAAAAAAGTATTATAAAAGTTTAAATGAACAAAAGAAGACAGAAGGCAGCTGGTTCTGTGAAGAAAAAGAAAACGAAAAAGAAGCAGAAGAAGAAGAAGAAGGAGAGAGGAGGAGCTCGCCGATTGGAAGGGACAGGGTATGCCGGCACAGCGTCGACGTCTATGGAGTTCTCCGATCGGCCCGATCTAGCTCCGACGAGGGACAAAAGGCAGCGGCAGCGGGCAGAGGTCAGAGAGAGGGTACGCCGGCACATATATTTTTTTTTCATTGCTGGTGTGTCGGACGCGTCGGCGCCGTGTCGGAGAAGTGGAAAAAAAAAAAAAAAAAAAAAAAAAATAGGGACATTGCCGGACACCGGAATTTGGTGCGTCGTGGCCGTTCCAGTGTCTGATACATGTCGGACACCGACACGACGCCAAAAATGGCGTGTCTGTGCAACCTAGATCTTGGAGTCACTGAAAGTGTTTCGACTAAATAATTTAAAAGAGATATATCATGGCCAATTCCCAAAGAGATCCTTTAACAATGCTTGTTTTGGCAACCTCAAATATCTTTGTCTAGAAAAGTGCCAACATTTGAAAAATGTATTTTCATTGTCCATAGCGAGAGGTTTGGTTCAACTCCAAAAGTTAGAAATAGATGAATGTGATGACATGGAAGGATGTTTTCACAAAGAAGGAGAAGATGAGAAGGCACTAAAGGATAACATCATGTTTCCGCAATTAACGTCTATAGAGCTGGACTCTCTACCAAGACTCATTGGCTTTTGTACAAGCGTGGGTCCCATTGAGCTTGTCCAACCATCCTTGAATCGAGAGGTATAGTTAAACTATTCAAAAGCTCGTTGTTTTATGTTTATCAATTTTTTAACATTTCGTTCTGGTCTGAATTTGATGCTAACAAAACTGAAAAAGTTGAACGCTAATGCTAATAATAATTTAATGGATTTATCAGGTCGGAAGGATCAGCACTGATTGAGTGACCAATCTTGAAAAGCATAAGATGACAGACATTCAACAACATACTAGCCCCTTTCCAGAATCAACACCTATTATCTCTCATAAACTCTTCTTATCCAACACCATCTTGTGGCCACCGAATTTAAAATATCTTGAATTGAGGAAAGCTGATTCACAAGAAGTGGTATTTGATCTCAAAGGACTAAACATCAACGATAACCACCAGAGGATCATTGTACTTGCTCAATTGAAAACTTTAGAGGTAAAAGATTTATATAAGTTGACATACGTGTGGAAGAATGTTCCACTAGGAATTCAAGGCTTTCAAAAACTAACATCCATTGAAGTAAGTAAATGTCATCGTCTAAGATATTTATTCCTAACTTCTATTGCAAAACTGCTTGTGGAACTTCAAAGCATTGAGAAGAAGAGGCAACGGATATCATCCTTTTCCCTAGAGTTGGCTCCTTGAAACTACAAGAGCTGCCAAATATGATGAGTCTCTGTATCAAAACTTATTCTTTTGAATGGTCATCCATTAAGGAGATTTATTTGCATCGTTGTCCCAAATTGAAAACAATTGGTTCAGAAATTCAGAGCCCAAGAAAGTCGAAGAAAATCAATAGGGAACTGTATTCAAGACCCAATGAGCATGAACTTCGGTCCCCTGGTTTTCTCTGGCGATGCCTTGAGTGTGTAACACGTCACAAAAATTATGGTTTGATGGCTGTGTCAGACCAAGGCAGCACCAATAAATCCCAAAGAAGCTACTCTGTGAAGAAAGAGGTACGTACAAGTTCTAGATTTATGCACTATCCCGATGGACTATGGTCACCAACTATCATATAGATATCCAATCAATCAATTGCTGGCCATAACCTTAATGCATTTAACAGAGTCAGATAAAAAAAGGCATTGATTGCTTTTCTATTTATTAGTCATCCACTGATCTGTTTATACTTTATACCATCTTTTTCTATTAAAAAAAAATACAAATAATAATTGAAAAGAAATTATTATTTTACTTGTTTATCAGTACTTGGTTTTTGGTAGGGTACTTTGAGTAAGCCGAAGGATCCGAAAGTTAGTAATAGCGACAACCCCTTAGAGATATGGTTGTTTTTTCCATCTCATATAATTGAGTGCCTAAAGAATCTAGAATTGATTGAATTGATTAATGTCCCTTCACTGGAAGTTTTATTTCAACTTGAGGAACTAAATGTTGAGGAAAATCACATGGCACCAGTACTTGATTAGTTAAGGAAATTGATTCTATATGGGTTAGATAATTTGATGCACATATGGAAGAAGGGTCCGGAAAGGATCTTGGGCTTTGGGAACTTGAGATTGTTATATGTATGGAGATGTAACAATCTGACATATTTGTTCTCACCATTCATAGCAAAATTGCTTGTGATGTTAGATGAAATTAAAGTTGGTTACTGTGAAAAGATTGAAGAAATCCTTACAAGAGCAGGAGAAGAAGAGGAAAAAAAGGATATTTTGTTCTACAAAGTGAACTCAATCGCATTTCATAAATTACCAAATCTGAAGTGTTTTTGCTTTGAAACTAATGCTTTAGAGTGGCCATTGCTAAAGGAAATAAGGGTTATTCAATGTCCTAGTTTAAGCACGTTTATTCCATCTAATCTAAATACACCTAAGCTCGAGGGAGTATACAATAGTTATTGGGAAGGAGAAGAAACATGTCATTGGAAGGGAGACCTAAATGCCACCATAGAAAACATCTTCAAAGGAAAGGTATGGCAAATTCTCACCACAAATATCTCACTAATGTGTGAATTTTAACTCTTTTGTATAAACCATCGCACTATATAATTTGCAAATACTTTAAGCTTTTATAACTTAGTATAAAAATTAGACCCACAATTTACATATATGAAAAAAAAAAATGTCTTGACAAACAATAGGTGAGCACATTATATTTTCTTATATCAATTTAGTATTTAGTTAGTATCCAAAAATGCATAAAAATTAAATACATATACAACTGTTTTATATATATACATAAGGCACACCATTTGAAACACTTTTTTTTTTTTTTTTTTTTTGAGATTGATTTTAAACACTTGTTAAGAACTATTTTTGTGGTCAACAATCATCTACAATTTGGTAGAATTAGAAATCACACATTGTTTAGAAAGATCACTTTTTCTTTTCTTCTATTTAAGAAAGAAAGATGCTAATTAGTAGAACTAGTTGTATTATGTAGGCTTAATGATAAAGTGATTCTATATATGATTCAATTGCAATGATTTTCAAAATCTAGATAGGTGGCTTTCTTTTGATCTACCACAATATCATATACTAATGCCATGATTTCCTAACTGTTAAGTTATGGTTTTTCACATAACATTTATATTGGATTTATTCCATGACAAAAAGTGTTGTAATTGCATTAATTTATTTCCTTGTATTTTGTGGGATTTATTTGTAATGGGTTTAGTACTAAGTTGGTGAAGCTTGGTCAAGAAAATTGATTTCGCGACTAGCTCAAGACTGCAACACCTGCAAAAGGCCATGTGAGGAGCACATGAGGAAGTTCAATAGTTGGTATGTTTCATGAGTCACTCACGACTTGGCCAACCCGTGAGATATACTGACCAGCTAGATTTTAAGTGTGACGTTTCCTCTTCTTTACCCTACTGTATATACCCTCATTACCCACATATTATAAGAAGGCTATTTAGAAGAAAACCCTAGAGAAGTTTTTACAACCCACCCACCTTGTTAGAGAGAGCTATTTATCCTCGAGAGAAATCATTATAGTCTCTTCTTCTTCCCTCTCCCATTATTATACCTTGAGAGGAGATTTGTACCCAAACACAACTCACACCTATTCAGAGTGTAGAAAGTGGTTTGGAGCTTGGGAAGTATTGGGGATTTGCCAAAATAAGCCGGTGAAGCTTGGTGGATGCAATTGGGCAATATTTCGGGATCTGGAAAGCCAGTGAAGACAAGACTCTAAGAAGTCTGTTGATAGCTAGATCTTAGAGGGTTCAAGTACTTTGGATAGATTAGGCTTGGAGGGTCTTTTTGGTATCCTTGTACTCCAACTTATTCACCAGTGGACCATTTTAACTTGGAAGGTCATGAAGAGGTTTTTTGCGAGTACTTCGATTTCCTCTTTGATAACATGTCTCGATATTATCTTATGTTTACATCTCTCTTCCCTTACTCTTTAAGCTTTATTATTGTTGTTGCTTGCTTGTGGTTATGGCTTAGAGAGTATTTCCTGTTGGAAATTTAGACCCCTTAAAACACAACTAGATTGAGTAGCCTAGTTAATTAGCCAAGTTGTGACTTAGTCAAATTATGCAATTCTAAGTTAAAACAATCAAACAATCATATCAAGAATATAAAGCAGCGGAAAAATAAATAACACAAGATATGATCACCCAGGAAACCACACGGTAAAAACCTGAGGAGGATTTGACCTAGCTATCCTCAAGGTAAACCTGAATCCACTATGTGAAAGAATCGAAATTCATACAGAAGAATTACAAGCTCCCCGCTTGACTTCCTAATGCTACCCACCAGTAGAACTTACTGACACGATCACATGCAAGCTCTGAATCCACGGACTCCTTCTTTCTTGGATTCTCCAATCAGCTACAAGCACCCACACTTGATATTCTTTAAGCTTCAATGGTAGCAATCTTGTTGATCATCAAGATGTAAATAATATCTCTACCTTGAAAACCCTATGTTTATGTGAAGGAAAGCTCCTCAATGATCTCACAAGAGATTCAAATAAACTGCAAATATGAGCAACAAAGACTGAGAGAGGTTTGGGTAAAAAACCCTAGATACAAAAGAGGCACTCTCTTCTCTCTCTCTAAAAACTCTCTAAAACGTGGCTTAGGGTTTCCTTTATATAGTGGGAGAAGTAGATCTGAAACCCTAATCCTTAATGGGCTTGGGCTGAGTTGGAAATTCTGCAGAAAAAACATTCTGCCCGAGATTCGATCGATCGAGTCTTTCCTTTGATCGATCGAGCCAGGCCGAAATGTACCAATGCATCTTGCAGCTACTCGATTCCAACTTTACATGAAAGCCCAACTTTGAGCAAGTGTAAACAAGACTAAATAACCTGTTTTGATCATGGTTTGCCAACAATACAAATTAGAGTTCTAAATACATAAATTCCTAAATCTTTAGAACCTAACATTTCCGATTATTGTGTATCATTTACTCTTGTTCCACACTTAGATAAATTAGAGTAAAAGCAATTAAGCCATTTTTTTTTTTTAAATTGGGGATCTAAACAAGATATAGTGTTTTACACTATTGAACTTTCACTAACCAATGTTTTCATAACTCAATGCATTGGTGGTGTTGTGGTGCACATTGACTAAGACTCAAATAAGAATCACAACGAACACCATATAAATTGTCTGCAAGCAAGCTTCTGACCATCCACTCAATCAAAAATTATTCAATTGCCCTTATGTTTATACTTATTACCAACTAAATCTCTTAACCATCCTCAGCACACTTGCAAGAAAAAAAAAAAAAAAAAGACACAATCACAATGCAACTTGACTCTAATTATCGAGTTATTGGACAATTGAAACTAATCTATTTACCATAGTTGGCATTCAAAAAAAAGTATTTAATGAACAATGAGTCCAATACTCCAATGCATCTTGTTCAAAATAAAGACACATATATCGTTAATTATTAGACAACTACTTGTGCACTAACTTATTGTGAGCTAACGGTTTTCATTCTCATGTTTTTGGCTTCTCTGTGACGATTCTCATGTTTTTGGCTTCTTTGTGACCTGTATATCCCCTTTTCAGAGTATTTTAATGATAGTTCTATAAAATATAGAAAATCATAATTGGTATAACGTAATATTGTTAATTTTGCTTTAATTTTATACTTATACTATAAGAACAAAACATCACATTCTAGAAATTAAGTTAAAATCTTTAAAAGAGTATACTAATCAAAATCATTATAGTTGGTATCTCGGCTGAACAGTAACCTGTGTTCGAACCTGTTGATAATCTTCAGTGCACCCCCAAACCCAAACCCCAAAACCCCAAAGCCCAAAACCCAAACCCCAAACCCTAAACCCTAAAACCCTAAACCATACAACCCAAACCCCAGACCCCAAACCCTAAAACCCTAAACCCTAAACCCAACACCCTAGAGTTCCTAGACAAGACACACGTTAACTTCTTTTTTAATTCAATTTTTTTTTTTTTTTTATAAAAACGTTTTGATATTTATAACAAAAAAAATAATTATATATATATATATATATATATATATATATCCAAAAAACAAAATACTCGGGCGGTTTGGTCTTCATCGGTGTGGCCACACCGGTTCGACGTCATTAATGAAGGGCTACCACCGACCACCGCCGAAAAATCCGACCGCGAACCCGACCAGCACCGGAAAACCCGCCCCTGAAGAATTTAAAGTTCAACTAGAAATATTGGACAATTTTTTATTTAAAGAAAAATAACATCACCAAAATTTCAAACATTCTTTAGAACCAAAATAGCATCACCAGACTATTTTGGATGGCCTTAACATAACTGGTTGCTGACCTATCCTTAGTAGGTATCAATTTTCTATCCATTGAATTAAATAAATGGTTGAGATTAAAACTATTGCACACCGTGAGATCTCCTTGATTGGATACAAAACGTCCTAGTACGCTTTGAATAGCTCCTTGACTGTGTGTGTTTCAGTTAGATTTTGCTGGTCACGTGAATCATCTCAGGCATCCATGCCCATCATACTTTTTTAGTATTCCTGGATTCAGATCTTTCCAGTTGTAGAAGATTTGTTGAAATGATGTGCCTGCCTCCATTCCTTTATTGATTGAAATGTATTGTCCCATTAATTGAAACGAATGAATGAAGCACGAATTGATATATTTGGGGTAAAAAATTCAATAAAATTCATGTTGTATATAAAATTGTTTCCTAGAAACACTATTTCAAATCTATATATTAGTTGGGATACTAGAAATCCAAACCCTAGTTCTTTAAGGAAAAAAATTCAATATAATTTATGTTATACAAAATGTTGTCTTAGAAGAATTGAATTATATTTGTTATATTTGCATTCTTTTTTCTTAGAATTTTTAAAGAATTGTATTATTTTGCGATTATTTGGGTAACAGTATTGTTTTAATAGTGGCGTTCACCTTCATTCCTTGTTGGTAGATATGAAGTTTTAATAGAGAATTTCAAGATTTTGTTGTTTCTTTCCAAATTATTACTTTTTTTTTATTTATTTATCCTCTTTGAGATCAACATTTCGTTGGTGATTTCAATCTTTTTTTCTCCCCCTAGATCTTTTTCCTTTTCAAAGTGTGATGATATTGTGTTTGCCAGAGTCATGTAATATGGCCACTACCTAACGATCTTTTTTAGTTACGTGATTTAAAAAAAAAAAAATTGAAAGGGGAATATTCATTGAATTAGATAGATAAAATATCAATATACAAAGCATCCATGGCTGGTGGGGGAGAGTCCACCATCAAGTACAAATCCTCATCCAAAGTATGTCTAGCGTGTTGAGCCAAAGCATGGGCTACCCTATTACCAACCCTCCTAATGCAGCAAACCTCAAACCAATGCAATGCCCTTATCAAATGGCGAATATCATCCACTACATTAGCAAATAATGAAGTGTTTTCCTCAGAAGAATCTATAGCTTGAATTACATTACTGTTATCACCCTCAATCAACCTGGAAAATCTAGCATCCACTGCAAATTCCAAGCCACTCCGACAAGCAAGCAATTCTCCTTCATCACTGGTGTGCGATACAATCCCCCGACAGACATAGCAGCCATTACCTCTCCCTTTTCATTTCGAACAATTGCTCCAAACCCAGTTCTGCCTAAGTCCGAAAATAATGCAGCATCAAAATTGAGCTTGTATGCCTCTGATGGTGGTGGTTACCATACCTCTCCATTTAGTTGGTATCTCGGCCGAACAGTAACCTGTGTTTGAGCCTACTGATAATCTTCAGTGCACCTCGAAACCCCAAACCCCAAAACCCAAACCCCAAACCCTAAAACCTTAAACCCTAAACCCTACACCCTAGAGTTCCTAGACAAGACACACGTTAACTTCTTTTTTAATTCAATTTGTTTTTTTTTTTTTAATAAAAATGTTATTATTTTTATAACAAAAAAATAATAATTATATATATATATATATCCAAAAAAAAAAAATGCCCGGGCGGTTTGGTCTTCATCAGTGTGGCCACACCAGTCCGACGTCATTAATGAACGGCTACCACCGACCACCGTGCCAAAAATCCGACCGCGAACTCGACCAAAACCGGAAAACCCGCCCCTGAAGAATTTAAAGTTCAACTAGAAATATTGGACAATTTTTTATTTAAAGAAAAATAGCATCACCAAAATTTAAAACATTCCTTAGAACCAAAATAGCATCACCACACTATTTTGGATGGCCTCAACGCAAATGATTACTGACCTATCCTTAGTAGGTGTCAATTTTCAATCCATTGAATTACATAAATGGTTGAGATTAAAACTATTGAACACCGTGAGATCTCCTTGACTAGATACAAAGCATCGTAATTCGCTTTAAGTAGCTCCTTGACTGTGTGTGTTTCAATTAGATTTTGCTGGTCACGTGAATCATCTCTAGCATCCAAGCCCATCATACTTTTTCAGTATTCCTTGATTCAGATCTTTTCAACTGTAGAAGACTTGATGAATTGATGTATCTGCCTCCATTCCATTATTGATTGAAATGTATTGTCCCTTTAATTGAAACGAATGAATGAAGCACGAATTGATATATCTTGGGTAAAAAATTCAATAAAATTCATGTTATATATAAAATTGTGTCTTAGAAACGCTATTTCAAATCTATATATTAGTTGGGATACTAGAAATCCAAACCCTAGTTCTTTAAGGAAAAAAATTCAATATAATTTATGTCATACAAAATGTTGTCTTAAAAGCATTGAATTATATTTGTTATATTTGCATTCTTTTTGCTTAGAATTTTTAACGAATTGTGTTATTTTGCGATTATTTGGGCAACAATATTGTTTTAATAGTGGCGTTCACCTTCATTCCTTGTTGGCAGGTATGAAGTTTTAATAGAGAATTTCAAGATTTTTTTTTTTCTTTTCAAATTATTCCTTTTATTTATTTATTTACCCTCTTTGAGATCAACATTTCGTTGGTGATTTCAAACTTTTTTTTTCCCCCTTAGATCTTTTTCCTTTTCAAAGTGTGATGATATTGTGTTTGCCGAAGTCATGTAATATGGCCACTACCTAACGATCTTGTTTGGTTATGTGATTGAAATTTTTTTTTTTTGAAAGGGGAATATTCATTCAATTAGATAGATAAAATATCGTGATACAAAGCATCCATGGCTGGTGGGGAAGAGTCAACCATCCCGTACAAATCCTCATCTAAAGTATGTCTAGCATGTCGAGCCAAAGCATGGGCTACCCCATTACCAACCCTCCTAATGCAGCAAACCTCAAACCAATGCAATCCCCTTATCAAATGGTGAATATCATCCACTACATTACCAAATAATGAAGTGTTTTCCTCAGAAGAATCTATAGCTTGAATTACATTACGTTATCACCCTCAATAATCAACCTGGAAAATCCAGCATCCACTGCAAATTCTAAGGCACTCCGACAAGCAAGCAACTCTCCTTCATCATTGGTGTGCACATATGGACCACCAGCAGTCATAGTAGCCATTACCTCTCCCTTTTCATTTTGAACAATTGCTCCAAACCCAATTCTGCCGAAGTCCGATAATAATACAGTGTCAAAATTGAGCTTGTATGCCTTTGATGGTGGTGGTTTCCATACCTCTCCATTTAGTTGGTATCTCGGCTGAACTGTAACCTATGTTTAAGCTCATTGATAATCTTCAGTGCACCCCTAAACCCAAACCCCGAAACCCCAAATCCCAAAACCCAAACCCCAAACCCTAAACCCCAAAACCCTAAACCCTACACCCCAGTCCCCAGAACCAAAACCCTAAAACCCTAAACCCTAAACCCTACACCCTAGCGTTCCTACACGAGACACACGTTAACTTCTTTTTTAATTCAATTTTTTTTTTTTTATAAAAACGTTATGATATTTACAACAAAAAAAAAATAATTATATATATATATATCTACAAAAAAAAAAAATGCCTGGCGGTTTGGTCTTCATCGGCATGGCTGCACCGGTCCGACGTCATTAATGAAGAGCTACCATCGACCACTGTGCCAAAAATCCAACTGTGAACTCGACCAGCACCGGATAACCTGCACCTGAAGAATTTAAAGTTCAACAAGAAATAGTGGAAAATTTTTTATTTAAAGAAAAATGAAACCACTAAAATTTCAAACATTCTTTAAAACCAAAATAGCACCACCAGACTATTTTGGATGGCCCTAACATAAATGGTTGTTGACCTATCCTTAGTAGGTGTCAATTTTCTACCCATTGAATTAAATAAATGGTTGAGATTAAAACTATTGCACACCGTGAGATCTCCTTGACTGGATACAAAACGTCATAGTTCGCTTTGAACAGCTCCTTGATTGTGTGTGTTTCAGTTAGATTTTGCTGGTCACGTGAATCATCTCTGGCATCCATGCCCATCATACGTTTTCAATATTCCTGGATTCAGATCTTTTCAGCTATAGAAGATTTGATGAATTGATGTGCCTGCCTCCATTCCTTTATTGATTGAAATGTATTGTCCCATTAATTGAAACGAATGAATGAAGCACGAATTGATATATCTGGGGTAAAAAAATACAATAAAATTCATATTATATATAAAATTGTTTCTTAGAAACACTATTTCAAATCTATATATTAGTTGGGATACTAGAAATCCAAACCTTAGTTCCTTAAGGAAAAAAATTCAATATAATTTATGTTATACAAAATGTTGTCTTAGAAGCATTGAATTATATTTTTTATATTTGCATTCTTTTTTCTTAGAATTTTTAACAAATTGTGTTATTTTACGATTATTTGGGTAACAGTATTGTTTTAATAGTGGCGTTCACCTTCATTCCATGTTGGTAGGTATGAAGTTTTAATAGAGAGTTTCAAGATTTTATTTTCTCTTTTCAAATTATTCCTTTTTTTTATTTATTTATCCTCTTTGAGATCAACATTTTGTTGGTGATTTCAGTCTTTTTTTCCCCCTTAGATCTTTTTCCTTTTAAAAGTGTGATGATATTGTGATGGTGGTGGTTTCCATACCTCTCCATTTAGTTGGTATCTCGGCTGAACAGTAACCGGTGTTTAAGCCTGTTGATAATCTTCAGTGCACCCCTAAACCCAAACCCCGAAACCCCAAACCCAAAAACCCAAACCCCAAACCCTAAACCCTACACCCCAGACCCCAGACCCCAGACCCTAAATCCTAAACCCTACAACCCAAACCCCAGACCCCAAACCTTAAACCCTACACCCTAGAGTTACTAGACAAGACACATGTTAACTTCTTTTTTAATTCAAATTTTTTTTTTTTTAATAAAAATGTTATGATATTTATAACAAAAACAAAATTATATGTATATATATATATACAAAAAAAAAAAAAAAATGCCCGGCCAATTTGGTCTTCATTAGTGTGGCCGCACCGGCCCGACGTCATTAATGAAGAGCTGCCGCCGACCACTGTGCCGAAAATCTAGCCGCGAACCCGACCAGCGCTGGAAAACCCACCCCCAAAGAATTTAAAGTTCAACTAGAAATATTGGATGATTTTTTATTTAAAGAAAAATAGCATCACCAAAATTTCTAACATTCTTTAGAACCAAAATAGCATCACCAGACTATTTTGGATGACCTTAACATAAATGGTTGCTGACCTATCCTTAGTAGGTGTCAATTTTCTATCCATTGAATTAAATAAATGGTTGAGATTAAAACTATTGCACACTGTGAGATCTCCTTGACTGGATACAAAACGTCCTAGTTCGCTTTGAACAGCTCCTTGACTGTGTGTTTCAATTAGATTTTGCTGGTCACGTGAATCATCTCTAGGATCCATGCCCATCATACTTTTTCAGTATTCCTGGATTCAGATCTTTTAAGCTATAGAAGATTTGATGAATTGATGTGCCTGCCTCCATTCCATTATTGATTGAAATGTATTGTCCCTTTAATTGAAACGAATGAATGAAGCACGAATTGATATATCTTGGGTAAAAAATTCAATAAAATTCATGTTATATATAAAATTGTGTCTTAGAAACACTATTTCAAATCTATATATTAGTTGGGATACTAGAAATCCAAACCCTAGTTCTTTAAGGAAAAAAATTCAATATAATTTATGTTATACAAAATGTTGTCTTAGAAGCATTGAATTATATTTGTTGTATTTGCATTCTTTTTGCTTAGAATTTTTAACGAATTGTGTTATTTTGCGATTATGTGGGTAACAGTATTGTTTTAATAGTGGCGTTCACCTTTATTCCTTGTTGGTAGGTATGAAGTTTTAATTGAGAATTTCAAGATTTTGTTTCTTCTTCTCAAATTATTCCTTTTTTTCATTTATTTATTCTCTTTGAGATCAACATTTCGTTGGTGATTTCAATCTTTTTTTTTTCCCCTTAGATCTTTTCCCTTTTCAAAGTGTGATGATGTTGTGCTTGCCGGAGTCATGTAATATGGCCACTGCCTAATGATCTTGTTTGGTTACGTGATTGAAGAAATTGTTTTTGAAAGGGGAATATTAATTCAATTAGATAGATAAAATATCATCATACAAAACATCCATGGCTGGTTGGGGGGAGTCCTTCATCGAATACAAATCCTCATCTAAAGTATGTCGAGCATGTTGAGCCAAAGCATGGGTACCCTATTACCACCCTTCCTGATGCAGCAAACCTCAAACCAATGCAATCCCCTTATCAAATGGCAGATATCATCCACCACATTACCAAATAATGAAGTGTTTTCCCCAGAAGAATCCATAGCTTGAATTACATTACTGTTATCACCCTCAATAATCAACCTGGAAAATCCAGCATCCACTGCAAATTCTACGGCTCTCCGACAAGCAAGCAACTCTCCTTTATCACTGGTGTGCACATACGGTCCCGCAGTAGTCATTACAGCCATTACCTCTCCCTTTTCATTTCGAACAACTTCTCCAAACCCAATTATTCATAAGTCCAAGTATAATGCAGCATCAAAATTGAGCTTGTATGCCTCTGATGGTGATGGTTTCCATACCTCTCCATTTGGTTGCTACCTCGACTGAACAGTAAGCTGTGTTTGAGCCCGTTGATAAACTTCAATGCACCCCAAGCCCTGAACCCTAAAACCCTAAACCCTACACCCCAAACCCTACACCCCCTACCTAAACCCTGAAACCCTACACCCTAGAGTTACTAGGCAAGACACACATTAACTTCTTTTTAAATTCAATTTTTTTTGTTTTGTTTTGTTTTTTTTTTTTTTTTTTAATAAAAATGTTATGATATTTACAACAAAAAAAATAATTATATATATATATATATATAAATGCTCGGGCAATTTGATCTTCATCGGTGTGGCCGCACTGGTCTGAAGTCATTAATTAAGAGCTACCGCCAACCACCATGCCAAAAATCCGGCCGCGAACCCGACCAGTGCCGGAAAACCCACCCCTTAAGAATTTAAAGTTCAACTAGAAATATCGGCCAATTTTTTATTTAAAGAAAAATAGCATCACCAAAATTTCGAACATTCTTTAGAACCAAAATAGCATCACCACACTATTTTGGATGGCTTTAACATAAATGGTTGCTGACCTATCCTCAGTTGGTGTCAATTTTCTATCCATTGAATTAAATAAATGGTTGAGATTAAAACTATTGCACACCGTGAGATCTCCTTGGCTGGATACAAGACGTCCTAGTTCACTTTGAATAGCTCCTTCACTGTGTGTGTTTCAATTAAATTTTGCTGGTCACGTGAATCATCTCTGGCATCCATGCCCATCATACTTTTTCAGTATTCCTAGACTCAGATCTTTTCAGCTATAGAAGATTTGATGAATTGATGTGCCTGCCTCCATTCCTTTAATGATTGAAATGTATTGTCCCATTAATTGAAATGAATGTACGAAGCACGAATTGATAGATCTGGGGTAAAAAATTCAATAAAATTCATGTTATATATAAAATTGTGTCTTACAAACACTATTTCAAATCTATATATTAGTTTGGATACTAGAAATCCAAACCCTAGTTCTTTAAGGGAAAAAATTCAATATAATTATGTTATACAAAATGTTGTCTTAGAAGCATTGAATTATATTTGTTATATTTGCATTCTTTTTGCTTAGAATTTTTCACGAATTGTGTTATTTTGCAATTATCTGCGTTACAGTATTGTTTTAATAGTGGCGTTCACCTTCATTCCTTGTTTGTAGGTATGAAGTTTTAATAGAGAATTTCAAGATTTTGTTTTTTCCTTCCAAATTATTCCTTCTTTTTTTTTATCCTCTTTGAGATCAACATTTCGTTGGTGATTTCAATCTTTTTTTTCCCCATAGATCTTTTTCCTTTTCAAAGTGTGATGATATTGTGTTCGTCGAAGTCATGTAATGTGGCCACTACCTAACGATGTTGGTTGGTTACGCGATTCAAGAAATTTTTTTTGAAAGGGGAATATTCATTCAATTTGATAGATAAAATATCATGATCCAAAGCGTCCATGGTTGGTGGGGGAGAGTCCTCCATCCTGTACAAATCCTCAGCTAAAGTATGTCTAGCATGTTGAGCCAAAGCATCGGCTACCCCATTCCTCCTAATGCAGCAAACCTTAAACCAATGCAATCTCCTTATCAAATGGCGAATATCAACCACTACATTACCAAATAATGAAGTGTTTTGCTTAGAAGAATCTATAGCTTGAATTACATTACTGTTATCAGTCTCAACAATCAACCAGAAAAATCCAGCATGCACTGCAAATTCTAAGGCTCTCCGACAAGCAAGCAACTCTCCTTCATCGTTAGTGTGCACATACTATCCAGCAGCAGTCATAGCAGCCATTACCTCTCCCTTTTCATTTCGAACAACTGCTCCAAACCCAGTTCTGCCTATGTCCGAAAATAATGCAGCATCAAAATTGAGCTTTTATGCCTCTGAGGGTGGTGGTTTCCATACCTCTCCATTTAGTTGCTATCTCGGCTGAACAGCAAGCTGCGTTTGGGCCCGTAGATAATCTTCAGTACACCCCTAAACCCAAACCCCGAAACCCCAAACCCCAAACACCAAAGCCCAAACCCTAAACCCTAAAGCCTATACCCCAGACCCCAGACCCCAGACCCCAAACCCTAAAACCCTAAACCCTAAACCCGACACCCTAGAGTTACCAGACAAGACACACGTTAACTACTTTTTTAATTCAACTTTTTTTCCTTTTTTTTTTTTTTTTTTTTTTTTTTTCTAAAAACGTTATGATATTTACAACAAAAAAGATAATTATGTGTGTATATATATATATATATATATATATACAAAAAAAAAAAAAAAAAATGCCTGGGCGGTTTGGACTTCATCGGGGTGGCCGCACCGGTCCAACGTCAATAATTAAGAGCTACCGCCAACCACCGTGCCAAAAATTCGGCCGTGAACCCGACCTATGTCGGAAAACCTACCCCTAAAGAATTTAAAGTTCAACTAGAAATATTGGGCAATTTTTTATTTGAAGGAAAATAGCATCACCAAAATTTCAAACATTCTTCAGAACCAAAATAGCATCACCACACTATTTTGGATGGCAGTAACATAAATGGTTGCTGACCTATCCTTAGTAGGTGTCAATTTTCTATCCATTGAATTAAATAAAGGGTTGAGATGAAAACTATTGCACACCGTGAGATCCCCTTGACTGGATACAAAACGTCCTAGTTCGCTTTGAATAGCTCCTTCACTGTATGTGTCTCAGTTTGATTTTGCTGGTTACGTGAATCATCTCTGGCATCCATGCCCATCATACTTTTTCAGTATTCCTGGACTCAGATCTTTTCAGTTGTAGAAGATTTGATGAAATGATGTGCCTGCCTCCATTCCTTTATTGATTGAAATGTATTGTCCCATTAATTGAAATGAATGTACGAAGCACGAATTGATATATCTGGGGTAAAAAATTCAATAAAATTCATGTTATATATAAAATTGTGTCTTACAAACACTATTTCAAATCTATATATTTGTTGGGATACTAGAAATCCAAACCCTAGTTCTTTAAGGAAAAAAATTCAATATAATTTATGTTATACAAAATGTTGTCTTAGAAGCATTGAATTATATTTGTTATATTTGCATTCTTTTGCCTTAGAATTTTTAACAAATTGTGTTATTTTGCGATTATTTGGGTAACAATATTGTTTTAATAGTGGCGTTCACCTTCATTCCTTGTTGGTAGGTATGAAGTTTTAACAGAGAATTTCAAGATTTTGTTTTTTCTTTCCAAATTATTCCTTTTTTTTTTTTATCCTCTTTGAGATCAACATTTCGTTGGTGATTTCAATCTTTTTTTTTCCCCTTAGATCTTTTTCTTTTCAAAGTGTGATGATATTGTGTTTGTCGAAGTCATGTAATGTGGCCACTACCTAACGATGTTGTTTGGTTACGTGATTCAAGAAATTTTTTTTGAAAGGGGAATATTCATTCAATTAGATAGACAAAATATCATGATACAAAGCGTCCATGGCTGGTGGGGGAGAGTCCTCCATCCTGTACAAATCCTCATCTAAAGTATGTCTAGCATGTTGAGCCAAAGCATGGGCTACCCCATTACCAACCCTCCTAATGCAGCAAACCTCAAACCAATGCAATCTCCTTATCAAATGGCGAATATCATCCACTACATTACCAAATACTGAAGTGTTCTACTCAGAAGAATCTATAGCTTGAATTACATTACTGTTATCAGCCTTAACAATCCACCGGGAAAATCCAGCATCCACTGCAAATTCTAAGGCTCTCCAACAAGCAAGCAACTCTCCTTCATCACTGGTGTGTACATACTGTCCAGCAGCAGTCATAGCAGCCATTACCTCTCCCTTTTCATTTCGAACAATTGCTCCAAACCCAGTTCTGCCTAAGTCCGAAAATAATGAGCATCAAAATTGAGCTTTTATGCCTCTGATGGTGGTGGTTTCCATACCTCTCCATTTAGTTGCTATCTCGGCTGAATAGTAAGCCGTGTTTGGGCCCGCAGATAATCTTTGATGCACCCCAAAACCCAAACCCTGAAACCCCAAACCCCAAACACCAAAGCCAAAACCCTAAACCCTAAACCCTACACCCCAGACCCCAAACCCCAAACCCTAAAACCCTTAACCCAAAACCCTACACCCTAGAGTTACTAGACAAGACACTCGTTAACTTCATTTTTAATTCAAATTTTTTTTTTTTTTTTTTTTTTTTTTTTTGTAAAAACGTTACGATATTTACAACAAAAAAGATAATTATATATATATATACATATATATACAAAAAAAAAAAAAAAAAAAAATGCCCGGACGGTTTGGTCTTCATCGAGGTGGCCGCACCGGTCCAACGTCAATAATTAAGAGCTACCACCAACCACCGTGCCAAAAATTCGACCGCGACCCCGACCAGGGCCGGAAAACCTGCCCCTGAACAATTTAAAGTTCAACTAGAAATATTGGGCAATTTTTTATTTGAAGAAAAATAGCACCACCAAAATTTCAAACATTCTTTAGAACCAAAATTGCCTCACCACACCATTTTGGATGGCCGTAACATAAATGGTTGCTGACCTATCCTTAGTAGGTGTCAATTTTCTATCCATTGAATTAAATAAATGCTTGAGATGAAAACTATTGCACACCGTGAGATCCCCTTGACTGGATACAAAACGTCCTAGTTCGCTTTGAATAGCTCCTTCACTGTATGTGTTGCAGTTTGATTTTGCTGGTCACGTGAATCATCTCTGGCATCCATGCCCATCATACTTTTTCGGTATTCCTGGACATAGATCTTTTCAGCTGTAGAAGATTTGATGAAATGATGTTCCTGCCTCCATTCCTTTATTGATTGAAATGTATTGTCCCATTAATTAAAAAGAATGAATGAAGAACGAATTTATATATCTGGGATAAAAAATTCCATAAAATTCATGATATGGATAAAATTGTGTCTTAGAAGCACTATTTCAAATCTATATATTAGTTGGGACACTAGAAATCCAAACCCTAGTTCTTTAAGGAAAAAAATTCAATATAATTTATGTTATACAAAATGTTGTCATAGAAGCATTGAATTATATTTGTTATATTTGCATTCTTTTTGCTTAGAATTTTTAACGAATTGTGTTATTTTGCGATTATTTGGGTAACAGTATTGTTTTAATAGTGGCGTTCACCTTCATTCCTTGTTGGTAGGTATGAGGTTTGAGCAGAGAATTTCAAGATTTTGTTTTTTTTTTTTTTTCAAATTATTCCTTTTTTTTTATTTATTTATCCTCTTTGAGATCAACATTTCGTTGGTGATTTCAGTCTCTTTTTTTCCCCTTAGATCTTTTTCCTTTTCAAAGTGTGATGATATTGTGTTTGCCGAAGTCATGCAATATGGCCACTACCTAACGATGTTGTTTGGTTACGTGATAGAAGAAATTTTTTTTGAAAGGGGAATATTCATTCAATTAGATAGATAAAATATCGTGATACAAAGCATCCATGGCTGGTGGGGGAGAGTCCTCCATCCTGTACAAATCCTCATCTAAAGTATGTCTAGCATGTTGAGCCAAAGCATGGGCTACCCCATTAACAACCCTCCTAATGCAGCAAACCTCAAACCAATGCAATCTCCTTATCAAATGGCGAATATCATCCACTACATTACCAAATAATGAAGTGTTTTGCTCAGAAGAATCTACATCTTGAATTACATTACTATTATCACCCTCAATAATCAACCGGGAAAATCCCGCATCCCCTGCAAATTCTAAGGCTCTCTGACAAGCAAGCAACTCTCCCTCATCACTGGTGTGCACATACAGTCTAGCAGCAGTCATAGCAGCCATTACCTCTCCCTGTTCATTTCGAACAATTGCTCCAAACCCAGTTCTTCCTAAGTCCGAAAATAATGCAACATCAAAATTGAGATTGTATGCCTCTGATGGTGGTGGTTTCCATACCTCTCCATTTAGTTGGTATCTCGGCTGAACAGTAAGCTGTGTTCAAGCCTGTTGATAATCTTCAATACACCCCTAAACCCCAAACCCCAAACCCCAAACCCTAAACCCTGCACCCCAGACCCCATACCCCAAACCCTAAACCCTAAAACCCCAAACCCTAAACCCTACACCCTAAAGTTACCAGACAAGACACATGTTAACTTCTTTTTTAATTCAAATTTTTTTTTTTTTTTTTATAAAAACGTTACGATATTTACAACAAAAAAAGAAAATAATTATATATATATATATATATATATCCAAAAAAAAAATGCCTGGGCGGTTTGGTCTTCATCATTGTGGACGCACCGGTCCGACGTCATTAATTAAGAGCTACCGCCAACCATCGTGCCAGAAATCCGGCCGCGAACCCGACCAATGCCGGAAAACCCACCCCTGAAGAATTTAAAGTTCAAATAGAAATATTGGACAATTTTTTATTTAAAGAAAAACAGCCTCACCGAAATTTCGAACATTCTTTAGAACCAAAATAGCATCACCACACTATTTTGGATGGCCATAACATAAATGGTTGCTGACCTATCCTTAGTAGGTGTCAAATTTCTATCTATTGAATTAAATAAATGGTTGAGATTAAAACTATTGCACACTATGAGATCTCGTTGACTGGATACAAAACGTCCTAGTTTGCTATGAACAGCTCCTTGACTGTGTGTGTTTCAGTTAGATTTTGCTGGTCACATGAATCATCTCTGGCATCCATGCCCATCATACTTTTTCAGTATTCCTGGATTCAGATCATTTCAGTTGTAGAAGATTTGATGAATTGATGTGCCTGCCTCATTCCTTTATTGATTGAAATGTATTGTCCCATTAATTGAAACGAATGAATGAAGCACAAATTGATATATCTGGGGTAAAAAATTCAATAAAATTCATGTTATATATAAAATTGTGTCTTAGAAACAGTATTTCATATCTATATATTAGTTGGGATACTAGAAATCCAAACCCCAGTTCTTTAAGGAAAAAAATTCAATATAATTTATGTTATACAAAATGTTGTCATAGAAGCATTGAATTATATTTGTTATATTTGCATTCTTTTTGCTTAGAATTTTTAACGAATTGCGTTATTTTGCGATTATTTGGGTAACAGTATTGTTTTAATAGTGGCGTTCACCTTCATTCCTTGTTGGTAGGTATGAAGTTTTAATAGAGAATTTCAAGATTTTGTATTTTCTTTTCAAATAATTCCTTTTTTTTATTTATTTATCCTCTTTGAGATTAACATTTCGTTGGTGATTTCAATCTTTTTTTTTCCCCCTTATATCTTTTCCCTTCTCAAAGTGTGATGATATTGTGTTTGCCAGAGTCATGTAATATGGCCACTACCTAACGATTTTGTTCGGTTACGTGATTGAAGAAAATTTTTTTTGAAAGGGGAATATTCATCTTAGATAGATAAAATATCATGATACAAAGCATCCATGGCTGGTGGGGAAGAGTCCACCATCCCGTACAAATCCTCATCTAAAGTATGTCTAGCATGTTGAGCCGAAGCATGGGCTACCCTATTACCAACCCTCCTAATGCAGCAAACCTCAAACCAATGCAATCCCCTTATCAAATGGTGAATATCATCCACTACATTAGCAAATAATGAAGTGTTTTCCTCAAAAGAATCTATAGCTTGAATTACATTACCATTATCACCCTCAATAATCAACCTGGAAAATCCAGCATCCACTGCAAATTCTAAGGCACTCCGACAAGCAAGCAACTCTCCTTCATCATTGGTGTGCACATACGGACCACCAGCAGTCATAGTAGCCATTACCTCTCCCTTTTCATTTTGAACAATTGCTCAAAACCCAGTTCTGCCAAAGTCTGATAATAATGCAGCATCAAAATTAAGCTTGTACACCTTTGATGGTTGTGGTTTCCATACCTCTCCATTTATTTGGTATCTTAGCTGAACTGTAAACTATGTTTGAGCCCATTGATAATCTTCAATGCACCCCTAAACCCAAACCCTGAAACCCCAAGCTCCAAAACCCAAACCCCAAATCCTAAACCCTACACCCTAGAGTTCCTAGACAAGACACACGTTAACTTCTTTTTTGATTCAATTTTTTTTTATAAAAATGTTACGATATTTATAACAAAAAAAAAAAAAAAAAAACAATTATATCCACATATATATCTATATATATATATATATATATATATGTATCTACAAAAAAAAAATATATATATATATATATATATTGCCTGGGCGGTTTGGTCTTCATCGACGTGGCCGTACCGGTCCGACGTCATTAATGAAGAGCTACCACCGACCAGCACCGGATGACCTGCCTCTAAAGAATTTAAAGTTCAACTAGAAATATTGGACAATTTTTTATTTAAAGAAATATAACACCACCAAAATTTCAAACATTCTTTAGAACCAAAATAGCATCACCACACTATTTTGGATGGCTTTAACATAAATGGTTGCTGACCTATCCTTAGTAGGTGTCAATTTTCAATCCATTGAATTAAATAAATGGTTGAGATTAAAACTATAGCACACCGTGACATCTCCTTGACTGGGTACTGTTAGAGATATATATTAAACATATATTAGCCCAATGTAATAGGCCCAAGCCCATTCCTGCTTGTACTAGTAGTCTAGGGTTAGTCGCCTATATATACTCATGTTAGGGTTCATTGTAACATAGGTTATTGTACTACACTCCTACACAATAAAGATGTAGCCCTTAAGGGATTCCTCCGTGGATGTAGGCCGTCAAGGCTGAACCACGTAACTCTCGTGTTCTTGATGTTCCTATTCTATGCTTCCTCTTCCGCATCCACTCTAACATACACAACATGGTATAACACATTGTGTTTGATAATATTCTCCATTTAACATGGTATCAAAGCTAATATTCAACATGGTATCAGAGCCAAACTTCGTTCTTGGCATCAAACAAACATCTCTACACAGCAAAGAAGATTCTCACGTGCATACCACCATCTGAAGTCACACATATTTGTTTGCTGGATCCAGACTCCACAGCATCTCGCAGCCACCATGGCTCTGTGCTGTGTCAAAATCCAACAACCAAGCAAGCCGTGACTCACCTTACAGATCTGCGCAAATCGATGCTTCACCTGATGAAACCAACCAAACAGATGTGCTCCACGGCCTCTCGCGAATAAAACCCAGGAACCTGGAATCTAACGACGGCTGCACGCGCCCCCACGCGCTGACAAAGCCTCCGTTTGCTCCTCCCACGCGCCGCCGAAATTCTGGAATTCAGACTGCATTATGATACACGCGCCGCTCTGTCGGCCTCGTCACCCACCGATCTACAAAACCCAGGAAGCCCGGCAGCCGAAACAAAGACACGCGCCCACACGCGCCGCTAGCGTTTCTGGCATCTCGTTCACGCGCCGGTGGACTTCACACGCTCCTCCACGCGCCGGTGAACTTCCCACGTGCCATCCACGCGCCGGACAACTTCGGCTGATGTCATCATGACGTCATCTTGCCACGTCAGCGCCACGCAAGCTATGCCACATCAGCCCTAGTCCACGTCAGCGACAAGTCAGATGATGACGTCATCGGCTCTGCTGGCCGATCCGTGACCCGACCCGGAAAACCCGGAACCGACCCGGTCCATGTAGCCGTTGACTTTGACCCGGTTCTGTTGACTTTGACCAGTTGACTTTGACTTTTTGCGTTGACCGTTGACCAAAAGTCAAAATTTCTGAAAGGGTCTATCTTGCTCAGTTTTTCGCGTAGATTCCAATTTTGGACTCCGTTTCTTCATTTGAAACTCCGAAATTGGTGAATTGGCACATTCTTCATTGTGGTTTCTTCAAGGCATTCTTCAAGGCATCTCCAAGTGATCTTCTCATGCTTATCCAACCTCAAGCCTTCATCGAACTTCCGCCTTGAGTTTGAGGGAGGGTGTTAGAGATATATATTAAACATATATTAGCCCAATGTAATAGGCCCAAGCCCATTCCTGCTTGTACTAGTAGTCTAGGGTTAGTCGCCTATATATACTCATGTTAGGGTTCATTGTAACATAGGTTATTGTACTACACTCCTACACAATAAAGATGTAGCCCTTAAGGGATTCCTCCGTGGATGTAGGCCGTCAAGGCTGAACCACGTAACTCTCGTGTTCTTGATGTTCCTATTCTATGCTTCCTCTTCCGCATCCACTCTAGCATACACAACATGGTATAACACATTGTGTTTGATAATATTCTCCATTTAACATGGTATCAAAGCTAATATTTAACAGGTACAAAACATCCTAGTTCACTTTGAACAGCTCCTTGACTGTGTGTGCTTCAGTTAGATTTTGCTGGTCACGTGAATCATCTCTGGCATCCATGCCCATCATACTTTTTCAGTATTCCTAGACTCAGATCTTTTCAGCTATAGAAGATTTGATGAATTGATGTGCCTGACTCCATTCCTTTAATGATTGAAATGTATTGTCCCATTAATTGAAATGAATGTACGAAGCACGAATTGATAGATCCGGGGTAAAAAATTCAATAAAATTCATGTTATATATAAAATTGTGTCTTACAAACACTATTTCAAATCTATATATTAGTTTGGATACTAGAAATCCAAACCCTAGTTCTTTAAGGAAAAAATTCAATATAATTTATGTTGTACAAAATGTTGTCTTAGAAGCATTGAATTATATTTTCTATATTTGCATTCTTTTTGCCTAGAATTTTTAACAAATTGTGTTATTTTGCGATTATTTGGGTAACAATATTGTTTTAATAGTGGCGTTCAGCTTCATTCCATGTTGGTAGGTATGAAGTTTTAATAGAGAGTTTCAAGATTTTGTTTTTTCTTTTCAATCTATTCCTTTTTTTTATGTATTTATCCTCTTTGAGATCAACATTTTGTTGGTGATTTCAGTCTTTTTTTTTTCCCCTTAGATCTTTTTCCTTTTCAAAGTGTGATGATATTTTGATGGTGGTGGTTTCCATACCTCTCCATCTAGTTGGTATCTTGGCTAAATAGTAACCTGTGTTAGAGCCTGTTGATAATCTTCAGTGCACCCCTAAACCCAAATCCCGAAACACCAAACCCAAAAACAAAAAACCCCAAACCCTAAACCCTACACCCCAGACCTCGGACCCCAAACCCTAAACCCTAAAACCCTAAACTCTACAACCCAGACCCCAGACCCCAGACCCCAAACCCTAAACCCTACACCCTAGAGTTACTAGATAAGACACACGTTAACTTCTTTTTTAATTCAAAAATTTTTTTTTTGTAAAAACGTTATGGTATTTATAACAAAAACAAATTTATATATATATATATATATATATATATATATATGTATACAAAAAAAAAAAAATGCCCGGGCGGTTTGGTCTTCATCGGTGTGGCCGCACCGGCCCGACGTCATTAATGAAGAGCTGCCGCTGACCACCGTGCCGAAAATCTAGACGCGAACCCGACCAGCGCAGGAAAACCACCCCCAAAGAATTTAAAGTTTAACTAGAAATACTGGATAATTTTTTATTTAAAGAAAAATAGCATCACCAAAATTTCTAACATTCTTTAGAACCAAAATAGCAACACCAGACTATTTTGGATGGCCATAACATAAATGGTTGCTGACCTATCCGTAGTAGGTGTCAATTTTCTATCCATTGAATTAAATAAATGGTTGAGATTAAAACTATTGCACACCGTGAGATCTCCTTGATAGGATACAAAACATCCTAGTTCACTTTGAACAGCTCCTTGACTGCGTGTGCTTCAATTAGATTTTGCTGGTCACGTGAATCATCTCTGGCATCCATGCCCATCATACTTTTTCAGTATTCCTGGATTCAGATCTTTTAAGCTGGAGAAGATTTGATGAATTGATGTGCCTGCCTCCATTCCTTTATTGATTGAAATGTGTTGTCCCATTAATTGAAACGAATGAATGAAACACGAATTGATATATCTTGGGTAAAAAATTCAATAAAATTCATGTTATATATAAAATTGTGCCTTAGAAACACTACTTCAAATCTATATATTAGTTGGGATAATAGAAATCCAAACCCAAGATCTTTAAGGAAAGGAAAAAAATTCAAGAGAATATATGTTATACAAAATGTTGTCTTAGAAGCATTGAATTATATTTGTTGTATTTGCATTCTTTTTGCTTAGAATTTTTAACGAATTGTGTTATTTTGCGATTATTTGGGTAATAGTATTGTTTTAATAGTGGCGTTCACCTTCATTCCTTGTTGAGAGGTATGAAGTTTTAATAGAGAGTTTAAAGATTTTGTTTCTTCTTCTCAAATTATTCCTTTTTTTAATTTATTTATCCTCTTTGAGATCAACATTTCGATGGTGATTTCAATCTTTTATTCCCCCTTAGATCTTTTTCCTTTTCAAAGTGTGATGATGTTGTGCTTGCCGGAGTCATGTAATATGGCCACTGCCTAACGATCTTGTTTGGCTACATGATTGAAGAAATTTCTTTTGAAAGGGGAATATTAATTCAATTAGATAGATAAAACGTCGTCAAACAAAGCATCCATGGCTGGTGGGGGAGAGTCCTTCATCCAGTACAAATCCTCATCTAATGTGTGTCTAGCATGTTGAGCCAAAGCATGGGCTACCCTATTACCCCCCCTCCTAATGCAGTAAACCTCAAACCAATGCGATCCCCTAATCAAATGGCAGATATTGTCCACCACATTACCAAATAATGAAGTGTTTTCCCCAGAAGAATCTATAGCTTGAATTACATTACTGTTATCACCCTCAATAATCAACCCGGAAAATCCAGCATCCACGGCAAATTCTAAGGCTCTCCGACAAGCAAGCAACACTCCTTTATCACTGGTGTGCATATACGGTCTCGCAGTAGTCATTGCAGCCATTACCTCTCCCTTTTCATTCCGAACAACTGCTTTAAACCCAGTTATGCCTAAGTCCAAGAATAATGTAGCATCAAAATTGAGCTTGTATGCCTTTGATGGTGGTGGTTTCCATACCTCTCCATTTGGTTGCTACCTCGGCTGAACAGTAAGCTGTGTTTGAGCCCGTTGATAATCTTCAATGCGCCCTTAAACCCAAACCCTAAAACCCCAAACCTCAAACCCTAAACCCTGCACCCAAGACCCCAGACCCCAGACCCCAAACCCTAAAACCCTAAACCCTAAACCCTACACCCTAAAGTTACTAGACAAGACACATGTTAACTTCTTTTTTAATTAAAATTTTTTTTTTATAAAAACGTTACGATATTTAAAACAAAAAAAAAAAATAATTATATATATATATATATATATATATATACCAAAAAAAAAAAATGCCCGGGCGGTTTGGTGTTCATCGTTGTGGACGCACCAGTCCGACATCATTAATTAAGAGCCGCCGCCAACCACCGTGCCAAAAATCCGGCCGCGAACCCAAGCAGTGCCGGAAAACCCGCCCCTGAAGAATTTAATGTTCAACTGGCAATATTGGACAATTTTTTATTTAAAGAAAAATAGCCTCACCAAAATTTCGAACATTCTTTAGAACCAAAATAGCATCTCCACACCATTTTGGATGGCCTTAACATAAATGGTTGCTGACCTATCCTTAGTAGGTGTCAAATTTCTATCTATTGAATTAAATAAATGGTTGAGATTAAAACTATTGCACACTATGAGATCTCCTTGACTGGATACAAAACGTCCTAGTTCGCTTTGAACAACTCCTTGACTGTGTGTGTTTCAGTTAGATTTTGTTGGTCACGTGAATCATGTCTGGCATCCATGCCCATCATACTTTTTCAATATTCCTGGATTCATATCTTTTCAATTGTAGAAGATTTGATGAATTGATGTGCCTGCCCCATTCCTTTATTGATTGAAATGAATTGTCCCATTAATTGAAACGAATGAATGAAGCACGAATTGATATATCTGGTGTAAAAAATTCAATAAAATTCATGTTATATATAAAATTGTGTCTTAGAAACAGTATTTCATATCTATATATTAGTTGGGATACCAGAAATCCAAACCCCAGTTCTTTAAGGAAAAAAATTCAATATAATTTATGTTACACAAAATGTTGTCATAGAAGCATTGAAATATATTTGTTATATTTGCATTCTTTTTGCTTTGAATTTTTAACGAATTGCGTTATTTTGCAATTATTTGGGTAACAGTATTGTTTTAATAGTGGCGCTCACCTTCATTCCTTGTTGGTAGGTATGAAGTTTTAATAGAGAATTTCAAGATTTTGTTTTTTCTTTTCAAATAATTCCTTTTTTTTATTTATTTATCCTCTTTGAGATCAACATTTCGTTGGTGATTTCAATCTTTTTTTTTTTCCCTTAGATCTTTTCCCTTCTCAAAGTGTGATGATATTGTGTTTGCCAGAGTCATGTAATATGGCCACTACCTAACGATCTTGTTCGATCACGTGATTGAGGAAATTTTTTTTGAAAGGGGAATATTCATCTTAGATAGATAAAATATCATGATACAAAGCATCCATGGCTGGTGGGGAAGAGTCCACCATCCCGTACAAATCCTCATCTAAAGTATGTCTAGCATGTTGAGCCGAAGCATGGGCTACCCTATTACCAACCCTCCTAATGCAGCAAACCTCAAACCAATGCAATCCCTTTATCAAATGGCGAATATCATCCACTACATTAGCAAATAATGAATTGTTTTCCTCAGAAGAATCTATAGCTTGAATTACATTACCGTTATCACCCTCAATAATCAACCCGGAAAGTCCAGCATCCACTAAAAATTCTAAGGCACTCCGACAAGCAAGCAACTCTCCTTCATCATTGGTGTGCACATACGGACCGCCAGCAGTCATAGTAGCCATTACCTCTCCCTTTTCATTTCGAACAATTGCTCGAAACCCAGTTCTGCCTAAGTCCGACAATAATGCAGCATCAAAATTAAGCTTGTATGCCTCTGATGGTGGTGGTTTCCATACCTCTCCATTTAGTTGGTATCTCGGCTGAACTGTAACCTATGTTTGGCCCGTTGATAATCTTCAGTGCACCCCTAAACCCAAACCCCGAAACCCGAAACCTCAAAACCCAAACCCCAAATCCTAAACCCTAAAACCCTAAACCCTATGCCCCAGTCCCCAGAACCCAAACCCTAAAACCCTAAACCCTAAACCCTACACCCCAGAGTTCCTAAACAAGACACACATTAACTTCTTTTTTTATTCAATTTCTTTTAGAAAAACGTTACGATATTTATAACAAAAAAAAAAAAAACAATTATATCTATATATATATATATATATATATATATATCTACAGAAAAAAAAAAAAAAAAAAAATTGCCCGGGCGGTTTGGTGTTCATCGTTGTGGACGCACCGGTCCGACATCATTAATTAAGAGCCGCCGCCAACCACTGTGCCAAAAATCCGACAGCGAACCCGACCCGCACCAGATAACCTGCCCCTGAAGAATTTAAAATTCAACTAGAAATATTGGACAATTTTTTATTTAAAGAAATATAACACCACCAAAATTTCAAACATTCTTTAGAACCAAAATAGCATCACCACACTATTTTGGATGGCTTTAACATAAATGGTTGCTGACCTATCCTTAGTAGGTGTCAATTTTCTATCCATTGAATTAAATAAATGGTTGAGATTAAAACTATCGCACACCGTGAGATCTCCTTGACTGGATACAAAACATCCTAGTTCGCTTTGAACAGCTCCTTGACTGTGTGTGTTTCAGTTAGATTTTGCTGGTCACGTGAATCATCTCTGGCATCCATGCCCATCATACTTTTTCAATATTCATGGATTTAGATCTTTTCAGCTGTAGAAGATTTGATGAGTTGATGTGTCTGCCTCATTCCTTTGTTGATTGAAATGTATTGTCCCATTAATTGAAACGAATGAATGAAGCACGAATTGATATATCTGGGGTAAAAAATTCAATAAAATTCATGTTATATATAAAATTGTGTCTTAGAAATAGTATTTCATATCTATATATTAGTTGGGATACTAGAAATCCAAACCCAGTTCTTTAAGGAAAAAAATTCAATATAATTTATGTTATACAAAATGTTGTCATAGAAGCATTGAATTATATTTGCTATATTTGCAATCTTTTTGCTTAGAATTTTTAGCGAATTGCGTTAATTTGCGATTATTTGGGTAACAGTATTGTTTTAATAATGGCATTCACCTTCATTCCTTGTTGGTAGGTATGAAGTTTTAATAAAGAATTTCAAGATTTTGTTTTTTCTTTTCAAATAATTCCTTTTTTTTTATTTATTTATCCTCTTTGAGATCAACATTTCGTTGGTGATTTCAATCTTTTTTTTTCCCCTTAGATCTTTTCCCTTCTCAAAGTGTGATGATATTGTGTTTGCCAGAGTCATGTAATATGGCCACTACCTAACGATCTTGTTCGGTTACGTGATTGAAGAAATTTTTTTTGAAAGGGGAATATTCATCTTAGATAGATAAAATATCATGATACAAAGCATCCATGGCTGGTGGGGAAGAGTCCACCATCCCGTACAAATCCTCATCCAAAGTATGTCTAGCATGTTGAGCCGAAGCATGGGCTACCCTATTACCAACCTCCTAATGTAGCAAACCTCAAACCAATGCAATCCCCTTATCAAATGGCGAATATCATCCACTACATTAGCAAATAATGAAGTGTTTTCCTCAGAAGAATCTATAACTTGAATTACATTACCATTATCACCCTCAATAATCAACCTGGAAAATCCAGCATCCACTGCAAATTCTAAGGCACTCCGACAAGCAAGCAACTCTCCTTCATCATTGGTGTGCACATACGGACCACCAGCAGTCATAGTAGCCATTACCTCTCCCTTTTCATTTCGAACAATTGCTCGAAACCCAGTTCTGCCTAAGTCCGATAATAATGCAGCATCAAAATTAAGCTTGTATGCCTCTGATGGTGGTGGTTTCCATACCTCTCCATTTTGTTGGTATCTCGGCTGAACTGTAACCTATGTTTGAGCCCATTGATAATCTTCAGTGCACCCCTAAACCCAAACCCCGAAACCCCAAACCCCAAAACCCAAACCCCAAATCCTAAACCCTAAAACCCTAAACCCTACGCCCCAGTCCCCAGAGCCCAAACCCTAAAACCCTAAACCCTAAACCCTACACCCTAGAGTTCCTAAACAAGACACACGTTAACTTCTTTTTTGATTCAATTTTTTTTTAGAAAAACGTTACGATATTTATAACAAAAAAAAAACAATTATATCTATATATATATATATATACAAAAAAAAAAAAAAAAATTGCCCGGGCGGTTTGGTCTTCATCTGCGTGGCCGCACCGGTCCGACGTCATTAATGAAGAGCTACCACCGGCCACTGTGCCAAAAATCCGACAGCGTACCCAACCCGCACCGGATAACCTGTCCCTAAAGAATTTAAAATTCAACTAGAAATATTGGACAATTTTTTATTTAAAGAAATATAACACCACCAAAATTTCAAACATTCTTTAGAACCAAAATAGCATCACCAGACTATTTTGGATGGCTTTAACACAAATGGTTGCTGACCTATCCTTAGTAGGTGACAATTTTCTATCCATTGAATTAAATAAATGGTTCAGATTAAAACTATTGCACACCGTGAGATCTCCTTGACTGGATACAAAACATCCTAGTTCGCTTTGAACAGCTGCTTGACTATGTGTGTTTCAGTTGGATTTTGCTGGTCACATGAATCATCTCTGGCATCCATGCCCATCATACTTTTTCAGTATTCCTAGATTTAGATCTTTTCAGCTGTAGAAGATTTGATGAATTGATGTGTCTGCCTCCATTCCTTTATTGATTGAAATGTATTGTCCCATCAATTGAAATGAATGAATGAAGCACGAATTGATAAATCTGGGGTAAAAAAATTCAATAAAATTCATGTTATATATAAAATTGTTTCTTAGAAACACTATTTCAAATCTATATATTAGTTGGTGATTTCAGTCTTTTTTTTTCCCCCTAGATCTTTTTCCTTTTCAAAGTGTGATGATATTGTGTTTGCCGAAGTCATGTGTTAGGATATATATGTTTTCACTTATTAAGAACATTTGTCACTTATTTATGTAAATTGGCTAATCCTTTGACAAAACGCACTCTACTTGTAATTAGGTAATTCTAGGTGTTTTTAATACTTCAAGAAACAAGATTTCAGGGTTAAGTGTTGAAGTCATCAAGTCTGTCCAAGAAAAAGCAAGGTGCAGTTCAAAGTTTTTAAAGCTCGACACCTTCTCGATAGCTACCTCAACACCTGATTTTCAGATTTCCAATTTGATTTTCTTAGGATCCATGAATATGATTTTCGACATTCTTTTCTTCTAACCCTAAACATATAAAAGGATTGTTTTAAAAGTTGTCAAGTGTGACACAAGTTGCAATATCATTGAGCAATCTCTGTTCAAGCAAATTGTGATCAAAAAATGAAGTTCTTGACCTAGTTCATCTTCCTTCAAGAAGTTGCTGTGTATTTGCACCGTAGGGTTTTGTAACCAAGCATCTTCCTGCTATTCATCATAAAGGATGAACTGAAGAACTTTGCAACCAACCTTTCTTCCTTAGTTGGTGTTCTGAAGTTGCGTACTGGGATCCGCGCATTGGTTAGTCCCGTACTTGGGAGCCATGCATCAAAGGTGGGAACTGTCGCTATAGATCAAGTCCAATTGGGTATAGGGGTAAGGGTTCAACTGTAGGTTAGTAAGGTACTTGGGATTCCCTTACTTGTAACCGCTTGATTTGATAATAGTGGAGTTTCGGGAGTGGTGACCTGAAAATCACCCAGTGGGGTTTTTGCCGTTAGGGTTTTCCCCATTCGTAAACAAATCATCGTGTTATTTAATTTCCGCTGCATATTTAGTTTTTGGTGATTTGTTTGTGCTTCCACGCAATTGCATGTTTAATTGATTAATTAATAACTTGGCTAATTAATTAATTAGAGTTAATCACAAGAGGTCATTCAGATTGTGGCCTATCAAGTGGTATCAGAGCGGGCACACTCTGATTAGGGTTTAATCTTTGCTGTGTTGATCCATTGACCCCTACTTGTCATGGATAAAGGACAATCTTTAATTATACCTTTTTTATTTGATGGCACTAACTATGCATATTGGAAAGTACGCATGAGAGCTTTCTTGCAGTCTTTAGATGAAAAGGTGTGGCAAGCTGTAGAGATTGGCTAGACTAAGCCAAAAGAAGAACCGGCCGATTGGGATGATGCTAAGATCAAGGCGGCGAACTTCAACAGTAGAGTGTTAAATGCCCTATTTAGCGCAGTCACCAATGAGGAGTTCAAAAAGATATCCTCAACTGAAACTGCTAAGGAGGCTTGGACCATCCTTTAGACAACCTATGAAGGAACAAAGGCTGTCAAAGATTCAAAACTTCAGATGCTCATTACTAGCTTTGAAGAAATTAAGATGGAGGAGGATGAGTCGTTTGATGAGTTTTATGCCAAGCTCAAGGACATAGTGAACTCAGCCTTCAATCTTGGGCAAACCATTCTTGAACCCAAGATTGTAAAAAAGGTGCTCAGATCTCTACCGAAGAGATTCTATGCCAAGATTACGGCAATGGAGGAATCAAAGGACATTGACAAGATTCCTTTGACTGAGCTGGTTGGAAACTTGCAAACCTATGAGATAGGGTTATCTAGGATTGGCAAGTCAAGTAAAGGAAAAAGCATGAAAGAGCAGTGATACAGATGAGTCTTCCGATGATGAAGATTCCAAGATGAAGTCCTACATCACCCGGCAGTTCAAGAAGTTTATGAAGAATGCGAATGGAAGGAGTTTCAACAAGGACCGCAAGCAGTTCAGTTCTTCTCAGTTTAAAAGCCAAGACAAAGGGAAGAAGGATGCTAAGGATGGCGGTCAGTACACTGTTCCTGCAGGACCAAAGTGCTTTGGATGTCATGGATTCGGACATATGAAACATGAGTGTCCTACATATCTCAAGAGCATTGGGAAAAGCAAGGCACTTGCTGCAACTCTAAGTGACACTGAGCCTGAAGATGATTCCGACAATAAGGATGACGGAATCTTAAATGCCTTCACTGCCACAATCAATCCTACTGAAGGGATTGTTGAAGAAGTGGATGAAGAAGAAGAACTAGTGGAGTCAAAATTTGAGAAGATGGATGATCAAGATGATATCCATTCAGCCTATGAGAAGCTATACAAGCTCTCTGAAAAGCATGAGAAATTATATAGGCTAGCCACTAAGAAGCTCAGTGATGTGGAACTTGATCGTGAAGAGTTGTCCACAAAGTTTGATGAGGCGAATCAAACTATTGGAGCACTGAGATTTGAAAACAACATTTTGGCTAAGAAGACCAAGAAGCTTGAAGCGGAGCTGGTTCAAGTAAGAGCTTAACTGGAGAGGACTTCAAGTGCAAAGCTTGATGAGATGCTTAGCAATCAGAAATCTGCTTCGGATCGAACAGGTTTGGGGTATGGTCTTTCTTTCTCTAATACTGCTTTTACTAGCAATACTGTTTTTGTTCTTCTTGCTAATAACACTAAAATTGAGAATATTGATGTTAAAACTGAATTAGCGAGTGAGAACTTAGACAAGAGTAAATCTATCTTAGGAGCACCCCCTAAGCAAGATAAGAAAGATGCTAAAAACCTTAGGGCTAAGAAGGCTAACTCTCAAAAGCCTAAACAAAAGAAGCAGCATCTCTGTCATCATTGTGGAGCTGCCGGTCATACTAGACCAAATTGCTATAAGTGGTTAACCACTCAACAGAGCAATGGCATGATAGCATCTAGAAGCCAAAATCAGCTTCAATCCTCTCTTGCTCCTCTTGGAGATCTTCTGAAAGCCCTCATGTTCCTTTCGAACTTGAATGGTTTAAATTCTTCCCCCTCACCGCCGGTTCAAGGATTCAATCAAAGGAAAGGCTCTTCCAAGGTGTGAAGAAAATGGACTTTAAGTGATTTCATCACTTTCTTTTCCCTTCTTGTTTTTCTGTTTGTTGCATTGCTTGTGTGTTTTGCTTTTCTGCTGAGTCAGTCTAGTTTTTGTTTTGCTTTGTTAACATGTTTTGTGTACTTTGGTACTTTTGTACCTTGGATGGCCAATGAAGCAAAGTTTTCTAAACTTTGTATCTTTTGTAACTTAGATAAGCATCTCTATGCACAATTAAGCAAGTGAGTTTTATGACTCTTATTTGTGATGAGTAAGATTAGGTTATCTCTTAAAGATTAACACTCATATCACTCTTTTTGACGAATAGGACTAGAAATCCTAAGAGAAAAGCATAAATAACTATCTCACCACTGTTGCCCGCCAATCATAAAGACACCTGTATGCTTCGGCATAGCAAAAGTGCAGTGTCAAAGACACCTGTATGCTTCAGCATAACAAAAGTGCAGTGTCAAACACATTTGTATGCTTCGGCATAACAAAAGTGCGATGTCAAAAGCTTAACATCTTGGATATTTCTTTTCTCCTTTTTATGCCCATGTATGATATGCTAAAAAATAAAAAGAAAACATGCAAAGAAAATTAAAAGCAAAAAGATTAAAAATGTTTTAAATATGGTTGCAAGCGTATATTCTAGGAGATGTGGGAGTTATAGGATGTACCTTTAAGGTGATAGTCCCCATCAAACAGTTATGATTGTGTGTGAGTTAAAAGTTATTTTCTCATATCTCAGATCGTCATAACATGTACATACATATGTAATCTTGCGATATTTTTCACACACAACACGCAATATTCTTTACTACTTTTGATACATGTGCAGGTACAATGTGATTTGGCCATCACAAAGGTTTTACATGTGCTAATATATACTCACTAAACTGTCATAACTTGTTTTTGAAAAATAAAATTGGTTAGACTTGTTTAGTGTGTGTGTATGTGTGTTTTGGAGGATCCATGTACTTAAATTTTTGTTGAGAGATGTTTTTGAGAGCTTTATATGTTAAGTGGATCTTTGGTTGAGATGTGTGTTGCATTGCATTCATGTTTGTGTTTTTCCCTTCTCGAAAAACTGCTTTTTACTGCTAGCTCGACACCTCCTCGACACCTCCTCAATACCTGGTCATCTGTCGAGCTTCTCAAGCCTTTTCTTATCACATTCTCGACACCTGATGGATCGATCGAGAAATCTTCTGTCTCCTCGATAGATTCTTGACACCTGATGGATCGATCGAGATTCACTTGTTGTGTTTGATGTCTTCTTTCTCGACACCTGTCTCGATACCTTGTGGATCGATCAAGAAATCTTCTGTCTCCTCGATACCTCCTCGACACCTATGCAATCGATCAAGCATCTCGCATCTGAAATTGGTATTACATCTCGATACCTCTTGATACCTCCATCTGTCGACGGCCAAATCATGGATAGCTTTCTTGATAGCTTCCTCGATACCTTTCGACATCTTAGCTGTCGAGAATTACTGAGGTGCCTATATATTGGACTGATAGCGATTTCTGTCATTCTCACGCGATCTCTCTCAATCTCTTCGTGGCTTTTCATCTCCTTTTCACACTCTTCTCACTCAAAGCTTCAAATCTTCATCATTTTCGATCTTCCATTGCATTCCATCACCTAGTATGTTCTTTCTCCCTTCCTTTTTCATGCATTGCATGTTTTAAAACCTAGGTTTTGGAATTTTTGAAATTTTTGCAGTTTTTCAAAATTGATGAGTGTTTCTTGAAATTTTGGGTTGGGTTTTCACTTAAATGCTTTTAAAATGTCATACATTGCATTTCATGTGCATTATAATGATATTTACATGCATTTAAATGTGTGCTATATGCAGTGTGCTGATAGGATTGGATTGGGCTGAGCCCATGATGCAATTTTTGTTTTGCATGTCACATGCTCATGCATTCTCATGCATACGTACTTGTTGTTCAATATATTTGTCATATTTGAACTGTTTTGGGAACTTTTCTGAGTGTTTTCCTCTCTTTCTTTCTAATTCTTTTATGTTAGTAGTGTCTATGGCACCCAAACGTAAATCCACTCTTGCTCGGAACCCTCTGTGTTCTGGAACTTCTACTTCTTCTGATTCTGCTCCCCTTAACCTTCGGTTCCGTGATGGAGATGCCCATAAGGCATTTCGGAGAACTTTTCTCGACGAGGTGTTTATTCGGAACGCCAAGTCATTCTGGCGAATTTCGCCGACATTGACCTCCCCTCTGTCATTCACATAGGGGATGGGGGTCACTGTGTGACATCCCGGTCACTTGCCCTCTCGTGCTGATACAGGAGTTCTACTCCAACATACACGGGATTGATCGTTCAGTACCTCTCTTCTTCACTCGCGTTCGAGGTAGGCACATTCCTGTCACTCCGCAGCTAGTCGCGGATGTGCTTAGGGTACCTAGGATAGAGTTTCCTGATTACCCTTCTTGTGAGCGTCTGAGGACTGTGTCCAAAGATGAGCTCATTTCGGCTTTTTGTGAGTGCCCTGCTATTTGGGGTGAGCATCAGTTCACATTATGTGGGCCTTTTACTAAAGGTCCTAGATTTATCAACATAGTGATGACTTTTGTTCTCCATCCTCTTTCTTACTAAAACTCTATCACAGAGTCTCGTGCTCGATTTTTGCTATCACTTCTAGAGCATCTTACCATAGACTTTACTTCTCACTTCATCCTATCTATCATAGACGTTTATCTTGATTTGGCGTCCCGTGATAAGCTCATCTTTCCTTCCGCTATCACGGGGATCCTATGCCATTTTTCCATTCCCTTTCCTGTTTCCGATCACTTCACACACATATCTGCCATAGATGCCACTATCGTAAAACGTAGTGAGGCGCAGTTCAGGTCGAGACAGCCGGATGCCACTCCTCCCTCTCGTTCGGCTCCATCCAGATCAGCTCCATCTACATCTGCTCCTTCTTCCTCTTCGAGCAATGTATCTTTGGGAGATATTGTGGCGCAGCTGCAATGCATGGACACTCGCCTTGATACACTCTCTGCTGAATTGTATCAAGTGAATGTTCATGTTGGTTGTATTGCACGACGGCAGGCAACCATGGGTGGATTTGCTCCAAAGGCTACTCCTTCACCACCTACTCCAGCAGCTTCAGATTCTGAGGATGATGATGGTGATGATGATGGGGATGCTAGCTCTGCCAATGAGATGTCTACATGACACTCTACCCTTTGTCACTAGTGACAAAAAGAAGGAGTAGTTTTGGGTTATGAGAGTAGTCATCTTAAGGGGAGAGTTAGTATAGGACATTTTTAATAGGGGGAGTGTTGACTTTTCTGAGGGATGTAGTAAGGCTTTATATGTATCTTTTCTTTTCTTACCTTTTAGATACTTTGATCATGTATATGAGGTCCTTTGACCATTTTACATACATTGTACTTATTTTTTATATATGTGGATGTATGTTTCTTTCACCTCTCTCTTCATGAGTTGTTTCTTTTCTATCTTTATACACATGTTCTTTATACTTGTATGCAATCTATTATTTCTGTTTCACACAAGATGCCTTGATGAGTTTTGTTTAAAGTGTTTCAGAAATACAGGTTGTCAAAAGTCTACTAGTCATAAACTCTCTTTTTGCAAAGTTTTTCAAGAGTTTGTGTTAGGATAGATTTTATTGTATTCAACAAGTGAATATGAGTTGAGTGATTTATGACTTCTCTCATATGCTTATTTGTTTGTTGTGGTTTTGTCATGGATTGTCAAAGGGGGAGATTGTTAGGACATATATGTTTTTACTTGTTAAGAACATATGTCACTTATTTATGTAAATTGGCTAATCCTTTGACAAAACCCACTCTACTTGTAATTGGGTAGTTCTAGGTGTTTTTAATACCTCAAGAAACAAAGTTTCAAGGTTAAGTTTTGAAATCATCAAGTCTGTCTAAGAAAAAGCAAGCTAAAGTGCAAAGTTTTTAAAGCTCGACACCTTCTCGATAGCTACCTCGACACCTGCTATCTGTCGAGATTTAAAATTTCAGATTTCCAATCTGATTTTCCTGGGATCCGTGAATATGATTTTGGGCCTTCTTCTCTTCTAACCCTAAACATATAAAAGGATTGTTTTAAGAGCCGTCAAGTGTGACACAAGTTGCAATATCATTGATAATCTTCAATGCACCCCTAAACCTAAACCCTGAAACCCCAAACCCCAAACACCAAACCCTAAACCCCAAAACCCTAAACCCTACACCCCAGACCCCAGACCCTAAACCCTAAAACCCTACACCCTACACCCTAAAGTTACTAGACAAGACACATGTTAACTTCTTTTTTAATTCAATTTTTTTTTTTTAAATAAAAACGTTATGATAATTACAACAAAAAAAAATAATTATATATATATACAAAAAAAAAAAAATGCCCAGGCGGTTTGGTCTTCATTGGTGTGGATGCACCGGTCCGACATCATTAACTAAAAGCTACCGCCGACCACCGTGCCAAAAATCCGATCGCGAACCTGACCAGTGCTGGAAACCTGCCCCTGAAGAATTTAAAGTTCACCTAGAAATATTGGACAATTTTTTATTTAAAGAAAAATAGCATCACCAAAATTTCGAACATTCTTTTGAACCAAAATAACATCACCACACTATTTTGGATGGCCTTAACATAAATGGTTGCTGACCTATCTTTAGTAGGTGTCAATTTTCTATCCATTGAATTAAATAAATGGTTGAGATTAAAACTATTGCACACTGTGAGATCTCCTTGACTAGATACAAAACGTCCTAGTTCGCTTTGAACAGCTCCTTGACTGTGTGTGTATCAATTAGATTTTGCTGGTCACGTGAATCATCTCTGGCATCCATGCCCATCATACTTTTTCAGTATTCTTGGATTCAGATCTTTTCAGCTGTAGAAGATTTGATGAATTGATGTGTCTGCCTCATTCCTTTATTGATTGAAATGTATTGTCCAATTAATTGAAAAGAATGAATGAGGCACGAATTGATATATCTGGGGTAAAAAAATTCAATAAAACTCATGTTATATATGAAATTATGTCTTAGAAACACTATTTCAAATCTATATATTAGTTGGGATACTAGAAATCCAAACCCCAGTTCTTTAAGGAAAAAAATTCAATATAATTTATGTTACACAAAATGTTGTCTTAGAAGCATTGAATTATATTTGTTATATCTGCATTCTTTTTGCTTAGAATAATTAACGAATTGTGTTATTTTGCGATTATTTGGGTAACTGTATTGTTTTAATAGTGGCGTTCACCTTCATTCCTTCTTGGTAGTTATGAAGTTTTAATAGAGTATTTCAAGATTTTGTTTTTTCTTTTCAAATTATTCCTTTTTTTTTTTTTTTTTATTTATCCACTTTGAGATCAACATTTCGTTGGTGATTTCAATTTTTTTTTTTTTCCTCTTAGATCTTTTTCCTTTTCAAAGTGTGATGATATTGTGTTTGCCGGAGTCATGTAATATGGCCACTACCTAACGATCTTCTTCGGTTACGTGATTGAAGAAATTTTTTTTGAAAGGTGAATATTCATTCAATTAGATAAAATATCATGATACAAAGCATCCATGGCTGGTGCGGGAGAGTCCACCATCCTGTACAAATCCTCATCTAAATTATGTCTAGCATGTTAAGCCAAAGCATGGGCTACCCCATTACCAACCCTCCAAATGCAGCAAACCTCAAACCAATGCAATCTCCTAATCAAATGGTGAATATTATCCACTACATTACCAAATAATGAAGTGTTTTGCTAAGAAGAATCTATAGCTTGAATTACACTACTGTTATCACCCTCAATAATCAACCGGGAAAACCCAGCATCCACTACAAATTCTAAGGCTCTCTGACAAGCAAGCAACTCTCCTTCATCACTGGTGTGCACATACTGTCCAGCAGCAGTCATAGCAACCATTACCTCTCCCTTTTCATTTCGAACAATTGCTCCAAACCCAGTTCTGCCTAAGTTTGAAAATAATGCAGCATCAAAACTGAAATTGTATGCCTCTGATGGTGGTGGTTTCCATACCTCTCCATTTAGTTGCTATCTCGGCTGAACAGTAAGCTGTGTTTGAGCACATTCATAATCTTCAATGCACCCCTAAACCTAAACCCTGAAACCCCAAACCCCAAACCCCAAACCCTACACCCCAAACCCCAGATCCCAAACCCTAAAATCCTAAACCCTAAACCCTACACCCTAATGTTACTAGACAAGACACACGTTAACTTCTTTTTTAATTCAAATTTTTTTTTTTTTTTTTTTTTATAAAAACGTTATGATATTTACAACAAAAAAAAAATTATATATATATATATATATATACAAAAAAAAAAAAAAAAAAAATGCCAGGGCGGTTTGGTCTTCATCGGTGTGGACGCACCGGTCCGACGTCATTAATTAAGAGCTACCGCCAACCACCGTCCCAAAAATCCTGACACGAACCCGACCATCACTAGAAAACCCGCCCCTGAAGAATTTAAAGTTCAACTAGAAATATTGGACAATTTTTTATTTAAAGAAAAATAGCATCACCAAAATTTCGAACATTCTTTAGAACCAAAATAGCATCACCACACTATTTTGGATGGCCTTAACATAAATGGTTGCTGACCTATCCTTAGTAGGTGTCAATTTTCTATCCATTGAATTAAATAAATGGTTGAGATTAAAACTATTGCACACCGTGAGATCTCCTTGACTGGATACAAAACGTCCTAGTTCGCTTTGAACAGCTCCTTGACTACGTGTGTTTCAGTTAGATTTTGCTAGTCACGTGAATCATTTCTGGCATCCATGCCCATCATACTTTTTCAGTATTCCTGGATTCAGATCTTTTCAGCTGTAGAAGATTTGATGAATTGATGTGCCTGCCTCCATTCCTTTATTGATTGAAATGTATTGTCCCATTCATTGAAACGAATGAATGAGGCACGAATTGATATATCTAGGGTAAAAAATTCAATAACATTCATGTTGTATATAAAATTGTCTTAGAAACACTATTTCAAATCTATATATTAGTTGGGATACTAGAAATCCAAACCCTAGTTCTTTAAGGAAAAAAATTCAATATAATTTATGTTATACAAAATGTTGTCTTAGAAGCATTGAATTATATTTGTTATATTTGCATTCTTTTTACTTAGAATTTTTAACGAATTGTGTTATTTTGCGATTATTTGGGTAACAGTATTGTTTTAATAGTGGCGTTCACCTTCATTCCTTCTTGGTAAGTATGAAGTTTTAATAGAGAGTTTTAAGATTTTCTCTTTTCTTTTCAAATTATTCCTTTTTATTTATTTGTTTATTCTCTTTGAGATCAACATTTTGTTGGTGATTTAAATCTTTTTTTTTTCCCAGTTAGATCTTTTTCCTTTTCAAAGTGTGATAATATTGTGTTTGCCGGAGTCATGTAATATGGCCACTACCTAACGATCTTGTTCGGTTACGTGATTGAAGAAATTTTTTTTGAAAGGGGAACATTCATTCAATTAGATAGATAAAATATCATGATACAAAGCATCCATGGCTGGTGGGGGAGAGTCCTCCATCCTGTACAAATCCTCATCTAGAGTATGTCTAGCATGTTGAGCCAAAGCATGGGCTACCCCATTACCAACCCTCCTAATGCAGCAAACCTCAAACCAATGTAATCTCCTTATCAAATGGTGAATATCATCCACTACATTACCAAAATACGAAGTGTTTTGCTAAGAAGAATCTATAGCTCGAATTACATTACTGTTATCACCCTCAATAATCAACCGGGAAAACCCAGCATCCACTGCAAATTCTATGGCTCTCCGACAAGCAAGCAACTCCCCTTCATCACTGGTGTGCACATACTGTCCAGCAGCAGTCATAGCAACCATTACCTCTCCCTTTTCATTTTGAACAATTGCTCCAAACCCAGTTCTGCCAAAGTCTGAAAATAATGCAGCATCAAAACTAAGATTGTATGCCTCTGATGGTGGTGGTTTCCACACCTCTCCATTTAGTTGCTATCTTGGCTGAACAGTAAGCTGTGTTTGAGCACATTCATAATCTTCAATGCACCCCTAAACCCAAACCCTGAAACCCCAAACCCCAAACCCTAAACCCTACACCCCAGACCCCAGACCCCAGATCCCAAACCCTAAAACCCTAAATCCTAAACCCTACACCCTAGAGTTACTAGACAAGACACACGTTAACTTCTTTTTTAATGCAATTTTTTTTTTAATAAAAACGTTATGATATTTACAACAAAAAAAAAGTAATTATATATACATATATACAAAAAAAAAAAAAAAATGCCAGGGCGGTTTGGTCTTCATCGGTGTGGATGCACCGGTCAGACGTCATTAATTAAGAGCTACCGCCAACCACCGTGCCAAAAATCCGGACGCGAACCCGACCATTGCCAGAAAACCTACCCTTGAAGAATTTAAAGTTCAACTAGAAATATTGGACAATTTTTTATTTAAAGAAAAATAGAATCACCAAAATTTCGAACATTCTTTAGAGCCAAAATAGCATCACCACACTATTTTGGATGGCCTTAACATAAGTGGTTGCTAACCTATCCTTAGTAGGTGTCAATTTTCTATCCATTGAATTAAATAAATGGTTGAGATTAAAACTATTGCACACCGTGAGATCTCCTTGACTGGATACAAAACGTCCTAGTTCGCTTTGAATAGCTCCTTGACTACGTGTGTTTCAGTTAGATTTTGCTAGTCACGTGAATCATTTCTGGCATCCATGCCCATCATACTTTTTCAGTATTCCTGGATTCAGATCTTTTCAGCTGTAGAAGATTTGATGAATTGATGTGCCTGCCTCCATTCCTTTATTGATTGAAATGTATTGTCCCATTCATTGAAACGAATGAATGAGGCACGAATTGATATATCTAGGGTAAAAAATTCAATAACATTCATGTTGTATATAAAATTGTGTCTTAGAAACACTATTTCAAATCTATATATTAGTTGGGATACTAGAAATCCAAACCCTAGTTCTTTAAGGAAAAAAATTCAATATAATTTATGTTATACAAAATGTTGTCTTAGAAGCATTGAATTATATTTGTTATATTTGCATTCTTTTTACTTAGAATTTTTAACGAATTGTGTTATTTTGCGATTATGTGGGTAACAGTATTGTTTTAATAGTGGCGTTCACCTTCATTCCTTCTTGGTAGGTATGACGTTTTAATAGAGAGTTTCAAGATTTTGTCTTTTCTTTTCAAATTATTCCTTTTTATTTATTTATTTATTCTCTTTGAGATCAACATTTCGATGGTAATTTCAATCTTTTTTTTTTCCCAGTTAGATCTTTTTCCTTTTCAAAGTGTGATAATATTGTGTTTGCCGGAGTCGTGTAATATGGCCACTACCTAACGATCTTGATCGGTTACGTGATTGAAGAAATATTTTTTTGAAAGGGGAATATTCATTCAATTAGATAGATAAAATATCATGATACAAAGCATCCATGGCTGGTGGGGGAGATTCCTCCATCCTATACAAATCCTTATCTAAAGTATGTCTGTCATGTTGAGCCAAAGCATGGGCTACCCCATTACCAACCCTCCTAATGCAGCAAACCTCAAACCAATGCAATCTCCTTATCAAATGGCGAATATCATCCACTACATTACCAAATAATGAAGTGTTTTGCTAAGAAGAATCTATAGCTTGAATTACATTACTGTTATCACCCTCAATAATCAACGGGGAAAATCCAGCATCCACTGCAAATTCTAAGGCTCTCCGACAAGCAAGCAACTCTCCTTTATCACTGGTGTGCACATACAGTCTAGCAGCAGTCATAGCAGCCATTACCTCTCCCTTTTCATTTCAAGCAATTGCTCCAAACCCAGTTCTGCCTAAGTCCGAAAATAATGCAGCATCAAAATTGAGCTTGTATGCCTCTGACGGTGGTGGTTTCCATACCTCTCCATTTAGTTGCTATCTCGGCTGAATAGCAAGCATTGTTTGAGCCCATTGATAATCTTCAGTGCACCCCTAAACCCAAACCCTAAAACGGCAAACCCCAAACCCTAAAACCCTAAACCCTACACCCCAGACCCCAGACCCCAGACCCTAAACCCTAAAACCCTAAACCCTACAGCCTAGAGTTACTAGACAAGACACACGTTAACTTCTTTTTTAATTAAATTTTTTTTTTTTTTTTTATAAAAACGTTATGATTTTTACAACAAAAAAAAAATAATTATATCTATATATATACAAAAAACAAAAAAAAATGCCAGGGCAGTTTGGTCTTCATCGGTGTGGACGCACCGGTCCGACGTCATTAATTAAGAGCTACCGCCAACCACCGTGCCAAAAATTCGGACGCGAACCCGACCATTGCCAGAAAACCTGCCCCTGAAGAATTTAAAGTTCAACTAGAAATATTGGACAATTTTTTATTTGAAGAAAAATAGCATCACCAAAATTTCAAACATTCTTTAAAACCAAAATAGCATCACCATACTATTTTGGATGGCCTTAACATAAATGGTTGCTGACCTATCCTTAGTAGGTGTCAATTTTCTATCCATTGAATTAAATAAATGGTTGAGATTAAAACTATTGCACACCGTGAGATCTCCTTGACTGGATACAAAACGTCCTAGTTCGCTTTGAACAGCTCCTTGACTACGTGCGTTTCAGTTAGATTTTGCTAGTCACGTGAATCATTTCTGGCATCCATGCCCATCATACTTTTTCAGTATTCCTGGATTCAGATCTTTTCAGCTGTAGAAGATTTGATGAATTGATGTGCCTGCCTCCATTCCTTTATTGATTGAAATGTATTGTCCCATTCATTGAAACGAATGAATGAGGCACGAATTTATATATCTAGGGTAAAAAATTCAATAACATTCATGTTGTATATAAAATTGTGTCTTAGAAACACTATTTCAAATCTATATATTAGTTGGGATACTAGAAATCCAAACCCTAGTTCTTTAAGGAAAAAAATTCAATATAATTTATGTTATACAAAATGTTGTCTTAGAAGCATTGAATTATATTTGTTATATTTGCATTCTTTTTACTTAGAATTTTTAACGAATTGTGTTATTTTGCGATTATTTGGGTAACAGTATTGTTTTAATAGTGGCGTTCACCTTCATTCCTTCTTGGTAGGTATGAAGTTTTAATAGAGAGTTTCAAGATTTTGTTTTTTCTTTTCAAATTATTCCTTTTTTTTTTTTTTTATTCTCTTTGAGATCAACATTTCGTTGGTGATTTCAATCTTTTTTTTTTTCCGAGTTAGATCTTTTTCCTTTTCAAAGTGTGATAATATTGTGTTTGCCGGAGTCATGTAATATGGCCACCACCTAACGATCTTGATCGGTTACGTGATTGAAGAAATTTTTGTTGAAAGGGGAATATTCATTCAATTAGATAGATAAAATATCATGATACAAAGCATCCATGGCTGGTGGGGGAGAGTCCTCCATCCTGTACAAATCCTTATCTAAAGTATGTCTGTCATGTTGAGCCAAAGCATGGGCTACCCCATTACCAACCCTCCTAATGCAGCAAACCTCATACCAATGCAATCTCCTTATCAAATGGCGAATATCATCCACTACATTACCAAATAATGAAGTGTTTTGCTAAGAAGAATCTATAGCTTGAATTACATTACCGTTATCACCCTCAATAATCAACGGGGAAAATCCAGCATCCACTGCAAATTCTAAGGTTCTCCGACAAGCAAGCAACTCTCCTTTATCACTGGTGTGCACATACAGTGTAGCAGCAGTCATAGCAGCCATTACCTCTCCCTTTTCATTTCGAACAATTGCTCCAAACCCTGTTCTGCCTAAGTCCGAAAATAATGCAGCATCAAAATTGAGCTTGTATGCCTCTGACGGTGGTGGTTTCCATACCTCTCCATTTAGTTACTATCTCGGCTGAATAGTAAGCTTTGTTTGGGCCCATTGATAATTTTCAATGCACCCCTAAACCCAAACCCTGAAACCCCATACCCCAAACCCTAAAACCCTAAACCCTACACCCCAGACCCCAGACCCCAGACCCCAAACCCTAAAACCCTAAACCCTACAGCCTAGAGTTACTAGACAAGACACACGTTAACTTCTTTTTTAATTCAATTTTTTTTTTATAAAAACGTTATGATATTTACAACAAAAAAAAAATAGTTATATATATATATATACAAAAAAAAAAAAAAAAAAAAAAAGCCCGGGCAGTTTGGTCTTCATCGGTGTGGCCGCACCAGTCCGACGTCATTAATTAAGAGCTACCACCAACCACCGTGCCAAAAATCCGGCCGCGAACCCGACCAGTGCCAGAAAACCCGCCCCTGAAAAATTTAAAGTTCAACTAGAAATATTGGACAATTTTTTATTTAAAGCAAAATAGCATCACCAAAATTTCAAACATTCTTTAGAACCAAAATAGCATCAGCACACTATTTTGGATGGCCTTAACATAAATGGTTGCTGACCTATCCTTAGTAGGTGTCAATTTTCTATCCATTGAATTAAATAAATGGTTGAGATTAAAACTATTGCACACCGTGAGATCTCCTTGACTGGATACAAAACGTCCTAGTTTGCTTTGAACAGCTCCTTGACTGTGTGTGTTTCAGTTAGATTTTGCTGGTCACGTGAATAATCTCTGGCATCCATGCCTATCATTCTATTTCTGTATTCCTGGATTTAGATCTTTTCAGCTGTAGGAGATTTGATGAATTGATGTGCCTGCCTCCATTCCTTTATTGATTGAAATGTATTGTCCCATTAATTGAAACGAATGAATGAAGCACGAATTGATATATCTTGGGTAAAAAATTCAATAAAATTCATGTTATATATAAAATTGTGCCTTAGAAACACTATTTCAAATCTATATATTATTTGGGATACTAGAAATCCAAACCCTAGTTCTTTAAGGAAAAATATTCAATATAATTTATGTTATACAAAATGTTGTCTTAGAAGCATTGAATTATATTTGTTATATTTGCATTCTTTTTGCTTAGAATTTTTAACGAATTGTGTTATTTTGTGATTATTTGGGTAACAGTATTGTTTTAATAGTGGCGTTCACCTTCATTCCTTGTTGGTAAGTATGAAGTTTTAATAGAGAATTTCAAGATTTTGTTTTTTCTTTTCAAATTATTCCTTTTTTTTTTATTTATTTATCCTCTTTGAGATCAACATTTCGTTGGTGATTTCAATCTTTTTTTTTTTTTTCCACTTAGATCTTTTTCCTTTTCAAAGTGTGATGATATTGTGTTTGCCGGAGTCATGTAATATGGCCACTACCTAACAATCTTGTTTGGTTATGTGATTGAAGAAATTTTTTTTGAAAGGGGAATATTCATTCAATTAGATAGATAAAATATCATGATACAAAGCATCCATGGCTGGTGGGGGAGAGTCCTCCATCCTATACAAATCCTCATCTAAAGTATGTCTAGCATGTTGAGCCAAAGCATGGGCTACCCCATTACCAACCCTCCTAATGCAGCAAACCTCAAACCAATGTAATCTCCTTATCAAATGGCGAATATCGTCCACTACATTACCAAATAATGAAGTGTTTTGCTAAGAAGAATCTATAGCTTGAATTACATTACTGTTATCATCCTCAATAATCAACCGGGAAAATCCAGCGTCCCCTGGAAATTCTAAGGCTCTCCGACGAGCAAGCAACTCTCCTTCATCACTGGTGTGCACAGACGGTCCAGCAGTAGTCATAGCAGCCATTATCTCTCCCTTTTCATTTCGAACAATTGCTCCAAACCCAGTTCTACCTAAGTCCGAAAATAATGCATCATCAAAATTGAGCTTGTATGCCTTTAATGGTGGTGGTTTCCATACCTCTCCATTTAGTTGCTATCTCGGCTGAACAATAAGCTGTGTTTGAGCCCGTTGATTATCTTCAATGCACTCCTCAGCACGTTTGTTCTGGCAAATCAGACTCTTCATTTTTCCTCCATGCAGCAATGAATTTCACTGGTTCCAGATCAGCCATACTTGGGTCCTGAACAGTTCAATCTCTTCTAAACTCAACCGCTCCAAAATTTCCTCCATCGATTGCAATAAATCATACTGACCATGCTTGTATTTTTGCGATTTACGGACACTACCGGCCCAAATATCTTGAGCCACTGCACAATCCCACAGAGCATGGATTGTGGATTCCAATTCTCTTGTACATATGGAACATTTGTCTTCATGGATTACCCTTCTTCTTGTTAGGTTCACCACTGTTGGCAAAATCTCATGGCAAGCTCGCCATGCAAAAACTTTAATTTTATTATGGATCCATAGCTTCCAAATTGCCGTCCAAACCTTTTTTGCAACATAGCCCCCAGATGTTCCAACCCGATCTGCATCATTAAGGGTACTTCTCGCCACATGATAAGCAGACTTGACAGTAAACTTACCCCTTGGATTTGGCCTCAAAACTATGGTATTAGTTACATATCTTCAACTCAATGGGATTTGGCAGATTGCATCAGCTTCTTCTTTATGAAAGATGGTTTGAATGTCCTCATATCTCCATATATTCCGCTCCGGATTTATTAGCTCACACACCATCAGATCACCCCAATCTTCTTGGATCGGATATAGGACCTTGTTTGTGGGAAAATTTGGGATCCACTTATCCTTCAAGGCGTTGATTGAAATTCCATTACCAACCCTCCAACAGTGGCCAGCTTGGATAATAGGCATTGCAGCCATTAAACTTCTCCACACATATGAGCAATTAGGTGATTCTCTAGCCTCTAGGAAATTTGATCTCAGAAAGTACCCTGCTTTAAAACACTGGTAGAGCAGTGAATCATTGCCTATAACCATCCTCCACCCTTGTTTGCCCAACATGGCTAGATTAAAAGCTCTCAAATCTTGAAAACCCATTCCACCATTTTTCTTTGAAACAGTCAGCTTATCCCAACTCTTCCAATGAATTTTTTGTTCATTGCCCACTTGTCCCCACCAAAATTTTGCACATAATGCATCTAATTCATCACATAGTCTCAAAGGGATTTGAAACACACTTATAGTGTAGGTTGGTATGGATTGTGCCACAGCCTTGATGAGGATTTCTTTTCCAGCTCTAGACAATAACATGCCCTTCCATCCTTGAAGCTTCTTCCAAATTCTATCTTTCAAAAATGAAAAGGTGTTATACTTAGCCCTCCCAATCAAAGTTGGTAGACCAAGATATGTTTCAAACCGGTCAACCTCCTTCACTCCCAAAGCTTCCAAAATCTGACCCTTCTACCTATCTAAAGTGTTGCTGCTGAAATAAACTGAAGACTTTTCCAAATTAATACTCTGCCCAGAAGCTCTTTCATATGTTTGGAGGATCTCTGCTATGGTTTCCCCTTCGGCCTGAATTGCCTGGTAAAACAGCAATGAGTCATCAGCAAACATAAGGTTCCTGACCTTTGGTGCCCCTTTGCAAATGGAAACTCCCTTAATCCACCCTTCTGATTCTGCTTTATTCGACAGTGCTATAAAGCCTTCGGCACACAATAGGAAAAGGTAGGGCGATAGTGGATCTCCCTGGTGGATTCCTCTAGATGGATGGATCATTCCATAGGGCTTCCCATTTATCAGAATAGAAAAGGATGGTGTTGTCACACAACTCATCACCCTTTCTATCCAATTGATCGGAAACCCCAACTTCTCCATACCTGTTGAAGAAAGTGCCACTCCACACAATCATAGGCTTTACTGATATCCAGCTTCAATGCCATGGAACCCTTCTTCCCTTTTTTCCTGGAGTGCTTGGTGTGAAGTGTCTCATATGCAACCAGCACATTATCAGTGATCAACCTTTCGGGTACAAAAGCACTCTGAGTGGGTGAGATGATCTGAGGCTGAACCTGTTTCAACCTGTTTGCCAACACCTTGGAAATAATTTTATAAATAACATTACACAGGCTTATTAGTCTAAACTCAGATATTCTCTCTAGATTTTTAACTTTAGGGATAAGTACAATATTTGTATGGTTAATATCAGGAAGCATATTACCATTATTTAAAAAATCCAGAACAGCAAGAACAACATAATCACCCACAACATGCCAAAATTTTTGATAAAAAAGTGCATTCATACCATCAAGTCCTGGAGATTTTGTTGGTCCCATTTGAAACAGAGCCACCTTCACTTCTTCAGCAGTAAACTCAGAAGAGAGAAATTCTCGTATGTCTTCAGTCACCATACACTGCACTGCATTCAAGCACTCTTCCATCTGATCCCCCCATCCTGCATGAAAAAGGTTGTCAAAGTAGGCTGAAGCTACCCCAACCATCTCCTCCAACTCCTCTACCCACTGCCCCTGATCATTGTGGATACCCCTTATATAATTTTTCCTTCTTCTTTGTGTTGCTTTGGCATGGAAAAATTTGGTGTTCTTATCGCCATGTTTTAGCCAATTTGTTCTAGACTGTTGGGCCCAATAAATTTCTTGCTTTTGTAGAAGTTCATCCATCCTTTTGCTCAACCCCAAAAATTCAGCTTTTGTAGCTTTAGTCACTTTGGCCTCAGTCAATCTATCCAGTTGTTTTTGAATTTCTTTGATAGCAATGGTATCTGGATCAGTTATAGGAGAACCCCAAGCCATAAGCTCCACTCTACAAACCTTTATTTTTTCCTGGATTGCTGCGAAGCCAACCCTTTCCTCCCCTACCTTCCCCCAAGCCTCCTAAACAACCTCCTCACAATCAGTCCGAAGCAACCAAGATTCCTTAAACTTAAAGTTTCTTCCACCTTGCTGCCTTGGTTTTGAAAAGGATTGAACATCTAATAAAATTGGTAAATGATCCGAAGCATGAGTTAACAAATGCACAATCTTACTAAACTGAAATTTATCTGACCATTCCTTATTTGCAACACCTCTATCGAGCCGAATCTTGGTATTAGCTTCCCCAGGTCTCTTATTGCTCCAAGTGAATGGAAACCCCTTATATCCTAGGTCTTGAAGATGACAAAAATTTTACGCCTCTCTAAAGGCTTCAATCTAAGAAAACTGTGGCTGCCTGGCACTTTTCTTTTCAGAAGCATGTAAATAAGTATTAAAGTCTCCAATTACCATCCATGGTCCCACTATGAAGGATTGTAAGTATTTCAACAATTTCCAAGAATTTTCTTTCTGCTATGCTTCCGGCCACCCATAGAATCCAGTCAAGTACCACACGAAACCATCTTCCTCTGTGACTTTTGCTAAAACATGGTTAATAGTAAAATTAATTACCTCCAAACTATCTTCATTCCTCCACAAAAAAGCTAACCCTCTTCCAGAGTCCAGATGTTTCACGATGATCTTATTCTGAAACGATAAATTTCCATATAAATTATCAAAACCGTCTTTATCAAGTCTTGTCTCCATTAGAAAACATACCATGGGAACTTGCTCCCTCACAATCTTGAGAAGGTTTTGACCTGTCCAAGGGTTCCCAAGCCCTTGGTAGTTCCAGCTTAGCAACCTCATTGCTCCCAGCAAGGGTGGCTCTCCACCCCTGCCGATACATAGTCTTTGATTTCCTCATCTTTGCTCAGTTTACCTCTCTTCCAATTCTGCTCTTCAAGCTGCCCTCCCTGTGTTTCATGTTTATCTCTCTTGCGCAGGCCAAGTAATGCAATGGACTTAGTGAATCCACTTAAGTCGAAGTCCATTCTATTAATACGGGTCCATGAACCCTTAGGCTTGTTGTTACTAGGCCCAATCAAGTCCAAGGTTGAAGTAATACTCCCAGGTTCACAATTCTTAGCTTTTAGCGACAAAGGCTTCTCATGATCTACACTTGTAATATTATCAAATACTAATGTTTCCTCCACTCTAGAAAAATCCGTGTCTAGCTGTTTAGAATGCTAGATTTTAGGGCTGGTTTCCACTAATGCAATCTTTATGGCCATCATGTTTGCATGGCAATTAATATCCAAGTTGTCAACGTGCAAAATTTCCTCCCCTTCTCCTTGAATCTCGGCATTACCCTTATCTGTTACACTAGGGTTTCCAGGGCTGAAAACGTGTGCCTCCATCTTCCCCAACGAACCTCCTTGCTTCGCCTGAACACCACTTTTCTCTGCCTCACAGCCCGTACCTTCCTCTGAGACAGAGCTCAGACCTGCTGCTTTAGTACCTGGATCTCTTGGACGACCCCCCGTTGTTCTAAGAAAATCTCCATACTGATATTCTATGTGGCCCCCTTTTTTCTCCATAGCATAATGGACTGCACAGTGCTTCAGGTCATGGCCTAAAATTCCACAGTAATGACAGAACATGGGCAATCTCTCATACTTAAAAGACACCCATAACTTCACACCATCTGAACCAGCTATAAAACCACCCCTTCGAATAGGGTTGGAGATTGGTAAGGCCACTCGAACTCGCATAAACTTACTGAGATCGTCCTTTTTTTTCCTCCATTCCACCTCCTCAACCTCTCCCAAACGGCTCCCCACTTCCTTTGCCACTTGAGGGGAAACCATATCAAATGGTGCCCCATATTTGGACCCAAAGTGATGCAACCTCCATTCGAATATTTCCCACAGTCATGCCCTTTTTCCATCATTGCAATAACAGTAATTGATTATCAAAAGTCCAGAGACCTCCTCTCAAAATCCGATCCAAATCGAACTCAGATTGAAATTTGAACTGGAAGAGATTCAGCCCTACTTCAAGGGTTTGCATTGATTCATTCAAGCCCCAAGCTCTCCTTATTGTGTTCTTCGCAGCCAGTTTATTGTAAGACTTACATGTAAGAAATTTGCCAATCAAACTCAGATTACAGCTTTCAATAGCTTCCCTTCTTCCTTCATCCGAGATAGCAATAATTTCTTCCTCTTCAGTTGTTAACTTCATCTTGTCAAGACTATCACACACCTCATCCTCCATTTTTTATTAGGATATTGAAACTGTTACCCTTCGCACATAGCCAAGGGAGGGAGTACTCGTCCTAGAACGAGAGAGAGAGAGCTCCACGAGAGGGAGAGAACGTATTTTGTATTTTAATGACTGCTATTTTGTCTTCACCGTGATTGAAGAAATTCAATTGCTTTTGACAAACTATCGTTCTTATTATAAGTTTGTTTTTGTGCATAGAAATAGGATGAGTGGCTAGATTAATGGTCCACATGTATTTTTTTTATTCTACTAAGTTATTTTATTTCTCACAAAAAAAAATTTTGTTTTATTAGTAACTAAATCTTCTGAAATCTTCTACCCCTTAGAAAAGAAATTATTTTGCAAGACAGTTTCAAAAATATTATGCTATCATTTTTTAATAAACAAGTAGGTCCCACATGTGAATAAGAAAGTGCCAAAGTAAAATAAAATGAAAAAAGGAAGGTAATTTTGTTTTGATATCATAAATAAATTTCAAATCCTATGGTAACTTATTAAATTTAAAAAAATAAAAAATAAACATCTCAGGTATTATTATATATAAATATTTTAGTTAAAAATAAAAAATTGGGCCAAACTTGCGGTCCATTGGTTGAGTGAGTGGTTGCGGTGGTACAAGTAACGACAATTATTCACTCTCCAAAAACAAAAAAACGACAATTAGAAATACTGTAGAGCCCAAAGGCAAAAGGCAAAAGGGTCATTTAGTTTAGCATATGGGGAGCGAAGATTAGATGAGGATGGGAATGGCCCACCGAAGCGTTGTTTGTGTGTTTGTATTGGATTTGTGTAGTAGTGTCAAGTGTGTGCGTGTACATATGATATATCGGTGGTGGTGAATAATTTAAAGTCCCATCCCATCGCATCCTATATAGGGTTTTGGATTTCTCTCTCTCTATATACTCTTGTCTATATTCTATTTCTCTATTCTGAAGCAAAGGGCAAGGCACAACTGTTGTTTCATTTCAATCTATCAGGTTTGATTGAATTCTCTCTCAAACCCAAAGGGGTTTTGTTTCTTTGTTTCTTTCACTTACTCTATCAATATCAATTTTCATCAATTTCCCCTTTCAGCTTTGCTATTCCGATGGCTTCGAATTCGCCCAAGGATCTTCCACCAGCTGGTAAGCTGCAAGCTTTACCTTGCCATTTCCTGCAGTCTCTGTCTGTATGTATGTTTTTATATATGTAAAGGCGGGATGGGGTTTTAATTGGTATATATGATTATGATTAGTCTCTGTCGTCTATGCACTTGTGTGAATTTCAATTTCATTGGATACCAATACTGCCTACCAAGATTTTAATGGGTGTTCAGTCTATAATAATTAATTACCATATGATATTTTTACTCCTAATTAATTCTTAGTTCAACTGTTGCTCATTGTTATGGTGATCTCTTTGTGGGAGATTTTGAGGTTTAAGACATGACTAGTACATTTATTTATTAGTCCGAATAATGAAGCGGCAAGTAAGACCCCTATTTGGTTAGACTATCCCAGTTACAAATCTGAATAGCTATATTTTATCAACAAAATATGATTGGAGTCAGATCTGTATCCTCATCAGCAGACAGATCTATAAGAGTCATCATACTAAACCCTTTCTGGCGTATGTCTCCACTCTCTCTTGGAAACAACAAGAGGTGCCAATTGAGTTACAAGCCTCTTGCCACTCTGGATGCTATTAATCATAGATAATAGGAAACCAAAAAAAAAAAAAAAAAATTCTTAGGAGAATGGGAAAAGAAGTTATGCATATCCTCAAGGTTTGCTTGAGAAAATGTACTCGTAGAAGTTTGTGGAATTCCATGCTCCCAAAGAGAGTCAATCTGTTAAACCAATACAAAACCAAATGGTTATGAGATGCCTATCTATGAGCCTAATAGTTAGTCACATCCTGTGTACTTGAACATTCTCCTCTTACTAACGAAATGGTTCTTTACTTATCAAAAGAAAATTGTATAAACCTAACAGTTATGAAAAATGTACTCAAGGAATAGGATTCAAAGTAGATCAAGCTAAAGGCTGTACTTAAGAGGCCCAACAGGTGCAGCGAAATTGGTTTTTTTTTTTTTTTTTTTTTTTTTTTTTTTTTTTTTTAATTATTAATTTTAAAATTTTACAATAAAGAAAGACTACAATGGTGTGTCTTTTGTGTGCGGTCAGTGTACAAATGACACTTCTTAAAAAAACTAACATCTAAAGTTGCAGTGAGATCAATTCACTAGTCAAAGAAGATCCATAGCCATTTTTTGCATCCTTTCTTGACCTAATATGCAAGGTATCAGAATGGTTATGCCAAATATTAGAGAAAATTCAAATAATATGGACAAGCTTGACAACAAAAAACTTAAATGTCAAACTCAATAACTGTAATATAATGCAAGGTGACAAGTTTGCCCAACACCACATATGATTTCTTTTTGATAAGTAATAAAGCTTTTACTAGAAATAAAGAAGATACAAAGCACCCTTGTACACAGGCAGCAGTGTACTAGCGTAACTACAGTACCTTCACTGAAATTTAGATACATCTAGAAACTCATCTGAAGTAGAGAAGGAATGACTACTCCATATAGCCATCCGATCATACAAAGTACCACGTGCTTTTGAGTCCCTATTAGTCCAGGTCTGACAGATTCTTTTATTACGTTCCTTTGGTTACATGTATGTATTTGTTTGTGCAAATATAGTAGAAAAATTCAATACAATTTTGTGACTTAAAATATATATATATATATATATATATAAAAGATTTTTTTCCCCCTTTCCATCCCGCAACCAAAAATGGGGAATGATGCCTATTCCTGCTGTCCCTTCCCCCTTATTCTCTCTTCCTCTGTCCCTCTAAACTCTCAAACAAAGTGTAAAGGTTTGTTAGATTTTTTATTTTATTTTATTTTAATAACGTAGGGAACCTTTCTAAAGAAGAGCCCTTTGGAGTTGTCTCTAGTCAATTTCTCGTTGTAGATGTATATGTGCGTAATTAAAATCCCTTGTAGCTTTTGGCATCTAGGGTTCAAATCCCCTTCCTCCAACTATCATATTTAGACTGTTTTCTTGTAAAACAACCCATTTCTTGGAGGTCCAGGTATCTGCTCAGTGATTAAGTTTTTTTATTTTTATTTTATAATATATATATATATATATATATCTATATATTGTTTTCACTTCTAGTGCAGTGAGTTTACTATTGTAAACACGTTGTACTTTTCTTATCAATAAAACTTTTATTACCTATTAAAAAAAATGTTTTTTTATTATTGGTAGTTACCCACGCCCCCAATGGGCCTTGAACCCACAACCTCACCCTCCACCTACAACTTACAAGGGGAGGAGGTGGCAGTTGAGCTAGAGCTCATTGGCCTGCTCAGCATATATGTTTGAATGAGTAATTTTGATTTCAGATCCTTTTTACAGCACTAAAATGATGACTTCCTTAAGATTTTTGGTATACTATTCTCACATACATCTTATGCTGCTTAGATGAGAAAGCAGGTTCAGCTGAGAACAAAAATTCCAAATCTGAAACATCCTCTGGGGAGGCACAGTCAGAACACAGAAGAGATGCCTCTCCACCAGGAGCTGGGATTCCAGCCAATCCTTTTGATTTCTCAGCCATGACTGGCCTGCTTAATGTACGATATCTTTTTTTTTTTTTTTTTTTTACTTCTTGAATCCAATAAGGTATTTCAGCTAACAATTGTTGTTTCATTTGATACCCATAATTCTTTATTTTTTTTCCAGATAATTTTCATTCTGTGATTATATGGTTTAATTGTTCATGAAAAAAGAACTAACATCTGACATATGAAAAGGGAAGAAAGAAATATAGGTGATTTGGTTACAATTGCTCATTTATCAGATTACCCTTGGCATAATAAAACTCTAGAAAACTTAATTAAAACTAAACTAGCAACTTTCTAACCTATAGAAAATCAATACTAAGAATCAATAGTAACTAAAGTAGCTTGTTGATGGTGCCAATGAGTTCCTACATTGTAATCTGACTGCAACACTTGAATATCGTTTTCCTTGAACTCTTTGCTGGCTGCATCAGGTTGCACTCAGCATGATGCATAGCCACCCAAAAGTCCAATGAGTCCAGGAAACCACAGTTTGACTAGATTGTTGAAAACATGGATTTCATGCTAGGGAAAAGGTTTCATCTTTAATGTTGCTTTTGAATATGACTAATTAGTAAATAAAAAAAAAAGTTTAGAATTTGTTCAAGTTAAAGATGTTTGATTTTGTGAAACAGCACAAGAGCAGTTACAAATATAACATTTAATATTCCGTCCTCACCCCCCCCCCCCCCCTTCTCTCTCCCTGTTCTCTCTTTTCTTTGACATTAGACTTGATCTTGAATTTCAAATTTTAATCACGGTCACTTCTGTTATTTCTCACATAGGATCCAAGCATTAAGGAACTGGCTGAACAGATATCAAGAGATCCTTCATTCAACCAGATGGCAGAGCAGCTCCAGAAGACTTTCCAGGGTGCATCAGTTGAAGAGGGTCTCCCTCAGTTTGATTCTCAGCAGTATTACAACACCATGCAACAGGTTATGCAGAATCCTCAATTTATGACCATGGCCGAGCGCCTTGGTAATGCATTAATGCAGGTACTTATGACCATTTTCCTTGCATAAGCTTTCAGTGGATGTCTTTATTATAAAAGAATGTCATTCAGTGGAGATATTAAGTCTTATCTCTTCTCAGGATCCATCAATGTCTAATGTGCTGGAGAGTTTTACAAATCCATCAAACAAAGACCAGCTTGAGGAACGAATGGCACGCATTAAAGAAGATCCATCTCTGAAGCCTATTTTAGAAGAGATAGAGACTGGTGGTCCAGCTGCCATGATGAGGTTGGAAATATTTAGATATCATTGTATCAAGCTTTGATATTTTCAGCCTTACAGCGACAGTGGTTGCATGCTACAAACCTTCATTCTTTAAAGAGGGTAAATTCCGGTATTGCAGGTACTGGAATGATAAAGAGGTTCTACAAAAGCTGGGTGAAGCAATGGGTCTGGCAGTTTCAGGAGATGCAGCCACTTCTGCTGAACATTCTGGGCCAGATGAAGCTGAAGATCTGAGTAATGAGGATGAGTCAATTGTTCATCACACTGCAAGTGTTGGTGATGTAGAGGTATTGCACTCCACATTTGCTTTTATCCCCTTGGTCAGGTTTTGTTTTGATAAATTAAGATCAATAAATATTGGTGGAATAATAACGAGTCACCAGTCGGGCTTATGGTCCCTAGAACCATTTTACTGGCTTTGAGAATCACCTCCACCTATCTACTACCTTCCCTTTGGCTTAGCCATACCAACCATTTTGGACAAAAGCCATAAATTCTCACTAAATTAAAATAAGTATTACTGTATTAGTGCCGATTCGCTGGCCCAACCATATCTTAGTATTGGCCCACATCTTGGACATGCCACAGACAGTCTGTACAGCCCCCACTAGAGCTTTGTAATAGGGCTTGACATCGAATTTTTGCTTTTCATTCTTGTCACTCTGTGGACTTTGATTGGATCCCTCTAGAACAGTTTCTTCCCTTCATTCCTTCCCTCAAGTTTTCTTTTCATTCTTCCTTTGAACGGTTCTTCCTTGCCTCTAGTACTGTAATATGAGAGAGCTCTAAGAGGAAGAAGTCTTTAGTCCTATTGCTTTTTTTATTGGAGTAAAAGTCCTATTACATCTATAAGATAGAGGGTTAAAGTCCTTACTCAATTCCTTCAGTAAAGCAGGATGAGATAGAAGTCAACTTCTTCAATCAACTGTAAGTAGATAGAACTAGAACTCTCATAACTCTATGTCCCCATCCCTTGCCTTTCTCTCTGGGTAATTGCATCTACTCCTTTTCTATTGCCTCCTTAAGTGTATCAAATGGAAGGTCTTTATGCAGTCCATTAAGGTTAGGCTAAGGATACGTTACATTAACTCACTTGAAGAGTATACCCCATATTCAATTGATATAACACGCTCAACGCTCTAACCCCATAATCATGGACTCCTTTGCTGACATTTGTGAAATGCAGTTTGCACTTTGCACAGCTCAATAGGCAAATATAAACAGTTTGAAAAGCATTAAGCACACTGGCTTTTGAACCCTAGGGGCAAAGTACAAGTACATGCCTAATTGGAGTAAAGTGCACATTTTTCAAATTTAATGTTTAATAACTTCTAGCAGAAAGATCTGTAACATATAATTAAAAAAGTTCATAAACTCAAAATAGTAATATATTTCACAAATTAGCTCAAATGGATTGTTTAATTGCTCAAAGTTTGAAATTTCAAATTATAATTAAAATTAGTGTCAATGTCTTAAAAATTTTAGGTAGTAAATTTGAAAACATTTATCTATGTACAATATGATAATAATCTAGTCCTATAAAGTTTGAATAAAACATTTTATATAATTCTCTTATGCCTTAAAAAATACATAACTGTTATTTTTTAATAAATATCTTTACTTATATATCTTTACACAGAGCGTGACCTAAAAGAATAACAAAATTGCTATGATCAAAATGAAGTACATGGTTCAATCAAAGTATATTCAAAATGCAAAGACCAAAAAGCACAAGAATAGTAAATTATCCTTATTAGTGTCTTTTCATATGTAAATAAAAAATTATTTGTATAATATAATACAAAATCTTAAGAATCGTATCTGTTTAATAAATTAATGGTCATGTCATTTCCTTCAAGATCAAGCAACTAATATAATGATTATTTATTATTTAGCAAAAATAATAATAATAATAATAATAATAATAAATTGCAGCTGCACTTTCTTTTGTGCTTCTTCAAAAAGAACGGAAAAAGTGTGCCTGAGGCATACTCCATTAAGCGAGTTTCGCTTCAATCAAGCAATGTGCTTAGACCTTGGGGCTTTGAGTTTGAGTTTTAAATTCATCTACACACTTTTAACAACATTCTTTTTAATTATTTGGAATGATTTAGTATTCAGCTAAATATGTACTCTTTGCAATGTTTTCTGTTATACATTTTAAAAACTTTTCTGCAGTTTCTATCTTGATGATAGAAAGATGAGTACAAGCATTGTGTACCTTCTTCCATATATTTGAACTTGGCTCAAATATAATACAAAGTTCATTCAACTAGTAGAATTGCCATCCATACTTATATGAAATCGTTATCAATTTTTAGGCATTAGATTTTGTACCATGATTTTTACGTGCATTTGTACCACCTCTTCAAATGATTGGAATGAAAAGAAAGTTGGGAAGGGGGGAGGGGGAACTTGAAAATATGTACTTTTCAGTGTATTAAACATTCAATATCAGTTGCTCTGTCTTTGAGTTGAATTGCTAAATGAGATGCGGTATGTTTGTTTTCTTTAATTTAATTCAATTGAGCAGATATGCTAGAATTGAAGCCCCTTCACTTTGTATGTCAATTAGGGCTTGAAAAATGCACTAGCCTCGGGTGCGGACAAGGATGAAGAAGATTCAGAGGGAAGGACAGCATTGCATTTTGCATGTGGATATGGTGAGGTATGACATTCTTCTGCAATGTTCTCACCATTTTTATTAATTCTCCCATTCGTAACAGCTCTTTTCTTTTTCATTTCTTTTTTTTTTTTTTTTTCCCTTTTAAATATTAATAATTTCTGGATGATGGACTTTTTAAAGCCTTAGTTAGAATGGTTGGGCTTTTTTGAACTGTGGAAGTGCTTTTCTTTTTTTTCTTTTTTTTTAAAGAATTCCACTCAAGAAAGAGTATTTAACTATTTATACTAGGGAAATCTGGTAGATTTTATTACTTCCTATATGAGCCCCAAAGGTATTGTAGACTACGTGTACCTTGCATAGCTAATTGGAACAGACATTTTGTGGTAACCCATTAATGTCCCTTTTGGTTCACCTGGATTCAGTGGAATGGGTGTCTATTCATGATTCCTTTGTTTAGTGTTTAGTACCTCAATTTAAATTGAAATCTTAAACTTATCAAAAAACTAAATAAGTAAGTTGAAATCTTGCAGTGAAACAAAAAACAACAAAAATCTTGTACCAACTTGGGTTTGCGATAAAGATTCTGTGGAACCCCAAAATTGAATAAATGAAGCAATAATCTAATATCTAGCCTTTCTAGCCTTACTCTTTTGAAGAGTACCCTTTCTAGCCTTCCTACATACTACCTATCCTTATTTACCATACCTATAGCTGTGGTTGATAGATTAGAGCATATTCAAAGGAATTTTTTATGGGGGTCTTCAAAGGAGTGTTTCAAACAATCTTTGGTGGCTTGAGAGAAGGTGTGTTCACCTTTAGAGATGGGTGGTTTGCAAATTAGGAAGTTAGTTCACTTTAATCAAGCCCTATTAGGAAAATGGTTATGGAGGTTTGGCCAAGAAGGAACTCATCTCTAGTGGAGGGTTATTGCCACCAAATATGGAGAGGGTCAAGGGGGGTGGAATACTAAAGTTTGCAGACGGGCCCATGGGTGTGGTCTTTGGCGTGGTATTAATGACGGTTGGGAGAGGTTCTCTAAACATTTGGCTCTAGTGGTGGATGATGGCTCTCGCATTCTTTTTTGGCATGATAGGTGGATTGGGGATACCTCACTTAAAATGCTCTATCCTCAATTATATACGTGTTCAAATGACAAGGAAGCTTGCGTTTTTGATGTATTGTGGCATCAGGAGGGTGGAAATGATAGATTTTGGAACTTGAGATTTTATAGGGATTTTCATGAGAGGGAATTAGAAGCTGCCTTCTCTTTCCTTGATTTCATTCAGTCTCGGATTCCAAGGGGCATTGGGTGTGATAGTCCCCATTGGTGTCTTAATGGGAATGGTAAGTTCGATATTTGGTCTTTTTACAATAAGATCAGGGGTACTTCTATCCCTAGCTTCCCTTGGAAGGGTATTTGGAAAGTCAAGGTTCCTAAAAGGGTGGCTTTCTTCATGTGGACTGCAGCTCATGGTCGGATACTTACCTTGAATAATTTGATGCTCCAGGATCTCCCTTTGGCGAATTGGTGTTGTATGTGTTGCTGTAATGAGGAATTTGTGGATCTTCTCCTCCTACACTGTCCTGTAGCTCACTCTTTGTGGGTGCAAATGCTACAAGTTTTTGGGATCCAATGGGTTATGCTAGGTTCAGTGGAGAATTTGGTGTTTTGTTGGAGTAATTGGCTGGGAAAATTTTCTTCGAACACATGGAATATGGTTCCTGGCTGTTTGATGTGGGTTGTTTGGATGGAAAGAAATCAGTGCTCTTTTGAGGCTAAAGAGAAATCGCTTGTTCAGTTACAAGCTCTATGCCAAAGTACTCTTTTTGAATGGGCAAGGTGCTGGGGTTCTTCAAATTGTTCTTCTATTTTGGAGTTTCTTACTTCCCTTAGAATTGTCCTTGAAGTTGTTTTTTATATCTTTGTTGTTTTTTTTTTTTTTGCTGTTTCTTGTGTTCACAATCAAGAACATGTTGTATTTGCTATTTTCGCTTTTTCTTCATAATTAATACGGTTGTTATTACTTATCAAAAAAATAATCTAATATCTAATCCTATATATAATAGCAGAAGCTTTTACCTACAATTAAGGTTGTTCTGCCATGTAAGGAAAAAGGGCTATCTAAAAATCTGCCACATTTACATTTTAAAAGAGAAAACTCAGAAAAGTCAGAGTGTTTTGCGCATCTAGAAACTCAAACCCAAACACCACCGGTTTGGTATTAACTGTTTACTTAACACAGTTTCACCAAGCATAAGAGATTAAAAAAAAAAAAAAAAAAAATCAAAAACCCAAACTGAGACAGTCCGTTAAAGATAATAATAAAGGAAAAAGAGATTCCCTAGCTTTGCTTAAAAGGGATCTCTGATCGTTGGCCAAAGTCAGTTGAGTTGATAGAAGTTGACTTGGTTGCAACCCTGACATAAGGCCATTTGTGTATTGGACCATTGGTGATTGCTTCTGAATCAAAACAAGGCACAATTGTTTCATGGAGTTAAATGCTATGTTTGGAAGTTTGGAGAGAGAGGAGAGTAGAAGGAAATGGTTATCCTTCATCTTGTTTGGATGTTTTTAAAATTAAGGAGGAGAGAAATAGTTAGCCTTTTCATAGTTTGTATTTCTATGCTCTACTCTCTCTCCAAATCTCTCCAATTTGGAGGAGTTAAAAATGAGAGGTTAGAAGTAGTTAGAATCCCTTTAAACCCCTCCAAATTCCTCTCCCTCTTCCCTTAAAAAACATCCAAACAAGGTAATTTAGCTTACTCTCCCTCCCTCTACTTTACTCCCCCTCCATCCAAACAAGCTATAAGTTGGCTTATCAGATGGTGCCTATATCAGATGGGTGTCTCTATTTGGTTTGCTCATTCACCAGCCTGACCCAACCTTGGTTTTTACAGTGCTTATGAAGCCTCATTTGGGAATAATTGCTTGCATGATTGGGTGCTATCAGATACCGCTTTGTCTCTATAGGTGTTCATTGTATGAATTCTACACTATTTAGATGGTGCTAATTCAATTGTTCTAGAAGTTTATTGAAGCAATTGAGATACTAAACCTCTCTCTCTCTCTCTCTCTTTCGGATGATGGTTGAGGAGAAGAACTGGGTTTTTGAATTTTCCCTAAGAAATTGGCCGATTTTAAGCAGATGCACTTAATTTCATTTCAGGTGAAGTGTGCTCAGGTCCTTCTTGAGGCTGGTGCAACAGTGGATTCTTTAGACAAGAACAAAAATACTGCACTTCATTATGCAGCTGGCTATGGAAGGAAGGAATGTGTGGCTCTACTGCTGGAGAATGGTGCCGCTGTGTGAGTCAACTAATTAAACCTTCTGTTACTACTACTTTTTTTTTTTTTTTTTTTTTTTTGGCTAGATGCCAAATGTGTACTTTCTTTTTTTCTTCAATTTTTTCCTCCCTTTCTGCAGGACTCTACAAAACATGGATGGTAAGACCCCCATCGATGTTGCCAAGCTAAACAACCAACATGAGGTATTGAAGCTGCTTGAAAAGGATGCTTTCCTGTAACTTCTGTAAAAGTGGTGCCTTATGTATGCCTTGGTTCTAGGCTTTTCATTGTGTGTTAAACCAATTTGCTTTGACCAGCATGAGGATGTAGTTACTACAATTTGATGCCTTGTCTATCCTATAATTACTGTGATTGCTACATTGCATGAATTTCATAGTAACATCAACAGGCTTCCTTGGGACAGTATATGCAGGATTTTACAATGTGCCATACCTCCTATCTGTTACTATTACTGAGCTTTACCTCGACAAACAAAGAAGGAAAATAAATCACTTTTGTGCATAAACTGTTACTCTTGCTTTGATCAGCAGTATTAACCAAAGGGTAGGGAAAAGAAATCATGAAGCATTTGAAAGGTTGTTATAATCGGTGGTTATTGAACTTAAGTCTATGGCTTTAAGCCAACTACCAATTTTCATAATAGTTATTAACATCCGAAGTCCATGCAAATAATTCATAATACTTATTGAGGAGAAAGAAAAATAAAATGGATATTTAATAGGCAAAAATATTATTTTGGTCCTTACATTTTAAGGTCATAATCAATTTGGTCTCTACATTTTGATAGCAGTCAATTTGGTCTCTGTTATTTTTAATATGCAATCAATTTAATTTCTATCGTTAAGTCACTAACGGAAAATACTTACATGACAAATAGCTTGCATTGTTGGCATGCTTAATATTAAAAAATTAAATAAGATGCTGACTTGTATAAATTTTATGGTCACATTAGCGCTGAGATGGCAAAAAAAAACCACATCATCTTTTAAAAATAATTCTCTCTTATTTACTAATTTTTTTCCTTTCTTTACTTTTTCTTTTATCTTTTTGACAATTTCTTTAAAACTTCATTTTATTTTCTAACATTTTTTACCGTTCTTCCAAACCTAGATAAAGCCTCTGTCTCTCTCAATCTCCTTCTCCTCACCCTCACCTTAATCACCGGTCAATAGCATTTATATAGGATACTCCTTTTTTTTTTTTTTTTTTTTTTTTTTTTTTTTTTTTTGGGGATAAACTTTAAAACTTTATTGAGTCAAGGAATCAAAAACAGTAGAGGAGTCTTCCTTAGGAGATCTCTATAAGAAAAACAAAAACTACTAGGAGAGCATAAAGCCAATTTTGCAGTCTCATGTGCTGCAACATTACAAGTTCTACGGACCCAGGAAAACATAATTTACTCAAAGGAGGATGCTGAGGTACGGATGTTATCGATAGTTGTGTTAATCAGCCAACTCGGGATAGGGGTTCCAAGCATAACTTAGTGTCTCCTTCAATGATGATCGAGCTCCATCTCTCTTAGATAGCTAGCTGCATAGCCCACAGGATGGTCGTGACTTCTACTTGCAAAGGCGAGCAGAGGAGATGCTCCTTGCCCCAAATGAAAATGACGTCCCTCTGTTGATCTCTTGCTACAACTGCTAGAGCAAATTTGATGCTACTAAGTGCAGCGTCCACATTGATTTTGATCCAACTATGAGGAGAGGGAGTCCAAGAAGCAATAGTTGGCTCTACTGAAGTATGGGGTTTTGGAGTGAAAACCTTGGTGATCTCCTTGAACTTGGCATGCACATTGCTGCTAGCTTTGGTCGGGTCAGCTTTCTCTTTTTGGAAAAGGGTGAGGTTCCTAGTCCTCCCTATCTCATCAACGATGAGGGCCATATTTAGTGATATAGTCCAATGTTCCTCTGCAGGAATGGGGGCTTTTGGAGGATCCATAATCAGCTTTATGATGTCTTCATTTAAGGCTAGTGCTGATGTGTCAACTCTTAGACCCCAACCTGCAATGGTCCATAGAGCTCTAACAAAAGGGCAATAAAAAAATAGATGGATGCAAGATTCATATGCTAAGTTACAGAAAATGCATGATGGTTCAATGTGATGTATTTTGTGCTAAAGGTTCACTCTTGTTGGGATAGTATTGGCCCCAATCCTCCAAAGAAGCATTTTGAGGCGCTTTGGGAACTTGGCTTTCCAAAGTTTCTTCCAGTGTGGTTGAGCTTAATCTGAGATGTTTGACTGACTAAAAGAAGTTTTATAAGCTTATTTAACTGAAAAAAGAAAAAATACCTTTAGCATCTGGAAGCCAGATCAGCCTATCTTGTCTAGTACAAAATGGAATTGGGATGGTGAGAATGGCTTGTGTAGAATCAGGTGCAAACAGCTCCTTGATCAAATTAACTTTCCATGATCTTGACTCAGGGTCAAAAAGTTGGTGAACTTTGATAGGTAGCTGTGTGAATACTGTATCTTGGAGCTAAGTCTGGCGACTAGAAATTGAGCGATCTTGTGAATACTGTATTCACAAGATCAAATTAACATTCCATGATCAATATTTATATTCCTCACCACCATCGCAACTTCTCACAGATCGATCGGAAATTGCAACCCTATGTGGGCAGCGATTGGAATATGGGCTAAGCACAAAAGTCGCACAGATCGCACAATGGCATAGGCGATGATGGGATTGATAGGGTAGACTCATTAGATCAGCATAAGCTTGTGACCCACTTAGGTTTTGTGCTTTGATAGGAGTGGGATAGGATCTACTATGCACTCGGGTATTAGAACCCAGATCTATAAATTTTTTGGGCAAATGGGGGATGTGGGTTTTTGGTCACAATGGCAAGAATAGAGTAACCAACAGAAGAGTGAAGTGGGGGTTGAGCAATTTATGGTAATGGGGTTGGCCTTGTTGGGAAAGTATCTACAAGCTTGGATTCCATGAAAGATAGCTTCTTGTGCTCATGAGTTTTTTCTCTTTTCAACTATTGACTAATGCATTGAAATTTTTTTTAGCTAAAAAAATCCAAGCTTTTTAATGGACTCTAAAGTGATAAGACATTAAGCTCACACTTTCATAATATAAAAAAGAGAAATTTGGAGTTGGGTTCACTGAGTAATTTGAGTTGGTACGCTGGAGAAACTTTAGTAGAGGTTTGATAGCTTTCTCAACCAAATCATCTCTATACAAAGAAGAGTATGAGTGCATGCAGTTAATGAGAGAGACGACGACCTTATCTGAGTTTGGAGAAGAACAGTGAAGAATGTGAGAAAATAAAATGAAATTTTAAGGAAATCATGAGAAAACTAAAAGAAAAAATAAAGAAAAGGAAAAAAATTTGGTAAATAAAAGAAAATTATTTTTGAAAGATGATGTTGCTTTTTTTACCATCTCAATACTAATATGGCCATAAAATTTTAACAAGTCAGCATCTTATTTAATTTTTTAATATTAAGCATGCCAACAATGCAAACCTTTTGCCATGTAGGTATTTTCCATTAGTGACTTAACGGTAGGTACCAAATTCATTACAGGATGAAAATAACAAGGACCAGATTAACTACAATCAAAATATAGAGACCAAATTGATTATGATCTCAAAATGTAAGGACCAAAATAATGTTTTTGCCTTTTTAATATTGAGGAAAGAAATATTATAAATTCAAGACTTATTAGATTGATGAGATCTGATAAGAAGAGGAAAATCATCCTTGCAAGCTGCCTGCATAAGTGCATAGGTTTTGACTTTCGAGAGGGAAGAGTTTTTTTTTTTTTTTTTTTTTTAACCATTAACTGTGACTGAGAAATTGAAACCCAAATTCTTCCCATTGACATGGTGTTGGAGAGTTGTTCAATAGAAGAAAGTTATGAATTGCCAATCAAATGCGTCTCTGAATTTCTAATTGTTGCGAAGTTTAAGTCGATGAATTCAACATGCTAATTCTGGTTTGGTTAAAAATCAAGTTGAAACCTTTGAAATAGTTTTTTAGCATGAATTTTTTTATGGGGGGCCAAATGCTTTTTACTTCACCCTTGCTTTATGTTGTCGATGTTAACACTACTGTGAAGACAATGGAAAGTCAGCCCAACTGGATTGATTTGTAAGGAAGAGATCATCTACTTTTCCAATAGTCAATGGTTGGGAAGGAGGGAAGAAAAGAAACAGAATGAAGGGAAGAGGGAGTAGGAGTGGGAGTGGGGAAATTATCCAATAGTCAACACTTAAAAGTACTAACGTAAAGGTGTAAAAAAGAGAATGATGGATTATCCCCACCCTCACTTCATGTTTATATTTGTTTATGAATTGATCATGTGGGGTTTGAGACTTGGGCTAACATGCTCTAACATGCTGATTGCTGTGAGAGACAGCAACAAAAGGAATATGAACTATGAAGCCAGCCAAATAAAATTTAGAAACAACAAAGCACTATCAATTACGAAATCAAAATATAAATCTAGGAGTAAAGTAACTGTAGTGTACTGATTTCTCATCTTAGAAATAAGTTTGTGTTACAAAATACTGAGTGGCACTATACTAAACTGTTGTCCTTCATCTGTGTGAGCGATTTGTGAAATTGTAAATGGAGGAGAGAAAATCATCGTCTGTAAATGTAGTAGTGTCGGATCTAGGAGCATGGGGTATGAACATAATAAGCTCGGTGGGCATTATCATGGCCAACAAGCAGCTTATGTCCCCATCCGGTTTTGCTTTTGCCTTTGGTCAGTTCCTCTCCCTCTTCTTTTCTTTTTTACTTTTATTTGTTCTGATCTATTATCACATAAGATTTAATAACCTTCTGAAGCTTGTAAATTTTTCATTAGCTTATTATCACATAAGATTTAATGTTTTTATGGAAATAAAAGCTGTGACTAACAAGTGATAATTAAACAATCAGAAGCATCCTCATTATCTTCTACATTTTGAAATGACATACAAATGCTACTTGCAAATTGCAAGTTATGCTAGTGGTTTTCAAATTCAGTAGCTAATAAATATGACTTTGCATCAACTGAAATGCTACAATTCATGAACTTAAAAATAGTATCAAAGCCCTAAAATGCCAATTAGTGCTTTAATGAGTTCACTATAACTGCACTGGTCAAGTGCATGCCGAATTAATATTTAGGAAATTTAACACCATTGTTTTCCTGTAATTCTGTAAAATAATTGATATTGGTTTGTTTCTGATTTCCAGCAACTACTTTAACTGGTTTCCACTTTTCCGTGACTGCATTGGTCGGTTTGGTGTCAAATGGCGCCGGTTACTCCGCATCAAAGCATGTCCCTATGTGGGAGCTTCTTTGGTTCTCAATTGTTGCAAATATGTCAATCACAGGAATGAACTTCAGCCTCATGCTGAACACTGTTGGATTTTATCAGGCACATAACTGACTCTTAACCATTTTTCTTCTGAAAATTAAGAAAGTATACTTGCCTTATTATTAATCTGGTGCAGATTTCAAAGTTGAGCATGATTCCTGTGGTTTGTGTGATGGAATGGATTCTTCATGGAAAACACTATTCAAAGGAAGTTAAGATGGCTGTCACAGTGGTTGTCGTCGGTGTGGGCATCTGTACGGTGACTGACTTGAATGTCAATGCAAAAGGCTTTCTCTGTGCCTGTGTGGCAATATTGTCTACATCCTTTCAACAAATTGTGAGTGTCACTCAAATTTGTTTTCAGTTTGCTTTGTAATTATAAATTTATAGTGAAATATGCATACATGTCTTGAACAACCTTGCATTTCAATCATTACAACAAGAATGGATTTCCATGCTCCAAGAAAATTTTTAATCTTGATCACCGAAATGCCACCTGATTCCAGCTTTGAAAATTACTCAACAATTAAAGTAAAAGAGGAGAAAACTACTGCATTTTTGAAGCGTTGCATTGCATTTTAAGGGCCCCAAAAGTGACCCACTTATATTAACGCATTGAATTTAGAACCCCCCACAACACCCCCCCCCCCCCCCCCCAACCCCTCCCCCTTTTTTTGTTGTTGTTAAGTTTGTTACCCAAGACGTACAGATACAATATGATTGAAAAGGGTTCCCTATACCCTGCATGTCAAGACCTGCCTGGCACATACTTGGAGGATATATATATATATATATATATAAGATACAAGTGGCAGCCCAGCCAAAGCACCTTTTATATCCCAAGAGGCTGGGAAGCAACACCCAATCAATAGATCCAACAAGATACTAATTTTAAATCCGAGGTTTAAGAAGTGCTCTCACAACCGGAGAGCATATCTTATCAATTAATAACTATGAAGGAGCCTGAAATTTTCCCCCTTGTGCATTGTAGCTACTTAATTTAAACCCAAAATTCTCATTTTGGTGAATAAAAGAGGCACATTTAAGGAGTGCAGACATCAGTCATAATATTAATACTCTACCAGCAAACTGTTTGCCAACTGCACTCTTGTATTTTTCAATATTTATCATCTTTACTTTTTCTGATTCTTCGTCCAACTCTCCAAGTACTCAGTTTTGAAATAAGCAGAATATCATAATTATATTTCATTTTTTTTCAAATTGTGACCTATCATCCAATCCTTGGTCCTCCACATCATAGCTTTAATAAAGACAGGCTTTAAACTTGTAAACAGAGTGCTGGTTGCACTTGGACAAGTTGAAATTTACCTCTTCCCTCTTTGTTAGTCTGTGTGATGCATGTCCTAATGCATGTGTTAGCATGCAGTTGCGTTCTAACTACCAATGGCTATTAACATTTGTAGTCATATATAAAGTGGAGTTCATATCCAAGACTTGTTTAAAAAAAAAAAAAAAAAAACCAATGCATTTGTAACTAATATATGTATTGTTGCAAGAGCTTAGGTTTCTGTTTTTTCACATGTTTGAGTTTGTGGGGAGTGGAGACACATATTATATAGAAGTCTGTGCCATTAGTTATTTTACATCAATACCTTAAATAATTGATCTCTGATTTGTATTGTTTAATTATCTTTGAGGAACAGTCGATTGGTTCCTTACAGAAAAGGTACTCCGTGAGCTCTTTTGAATTGCTGAGTAAGACAGCTCCAATACAAGCTCTCTCCCTTCTCATTCTTGGTCCAGTCATTGATTATTACCTTACCGGAAAACTTTTATCAAATTATAAGTTGTCTTCAGGCGCATTTGTAAGTGCTTCTTAAGTTTCTTTAGATCCATGTGCAACCTAATTGTTATTCATTGACTTAGTTCATCAAAAGTTTCTTATGAATCTTTGGAATTTATACAGTTTTTTATACTACTCTCTTGCTCTCTGGCTGTGTTCTGCAATGTGAGTCAATATCTCTGCATTGGACGCTTCTCTGCCGTCTCTTTCCAGGTTTTGGGCCACATGAAAACAGTATGTGTCTTGACATTGGGATGGCTACTCTTTGATTCAGAGTTGACTCTGAAAAACATACTTGGTGTGGTTCTCGCTGTTGTTGGCATGGTAGTATATAGTTCGGCAGTGGAGGTTGAGAAGAAAGCTAATTCTAAGATTATTCCTGGGAAAGAAAGTCTGTCAGAAGAGGATTCACAACTGTTGGAGGAGGAAAATGGGGAGGGTGGAGTGAACGATGCAGAGCTTGGCAAGTCTATAGGATAGCTTGGCATTTTCACAAACCCAAAAGTATAGCTTCAATTTTTTTTCTTCGAATGGTAAAAAGTATAACTTAACCTTTTTTTTAATCTTCTTTGTTGGCCATATATAATAAATCACATGTGAGAGCATATATAATCTGCAGATTTGTATTCATAGAAAATGTTAATAATCTATTACTAGTTTTATTGGTCTGTATTATTTTGGTATATGTCAGGTATTGAAGTTTAGTTGGATTTTGTTTTGAAGTTGTATAACATTTGTTCATCTATAGCTAGCATGAGCCATCGTAGATAGATTTTATGAAAGTCTTTATACCAATCATTTATGCCTCCCATGGCTAATATGCCAACGTAGGTTCCAATGGATTGTTTGATTAATTTTCAGTAATGTTTCATAAATATGGCGTATGCGTATCTATACTCTCACATGTATATTTTATCAGATTCTTCAGAAGGACAACAAAAATGCAAAAAAAAGTAACTAATAAATTATTCTGTAATGATTAAAACAATAAGGAACAAATTGAAGGCAGACCAAAGATAAAAGGTGATGATCCGAATGCTTGACTTCAGAACCTGGTATGCAAAGAGACCTCTAGCTACTAACCTGCCAGCGCAGGAACAGCAAACCAAGGACCCTCCCAAACCTAAAAGGCTTATACACACCAGCCAGCTAAAAACTTATAAACTATCCTGTTGAACTCTCATTTCAAAAAGACAAAACTAACAAAAGCAAGATAAGCCCAAGATCCCAACAAGCACCAAAAAGTGCAGACAAGTTAAACTGTCCCAAAGACAGCGCCAGCTAGACCCGAGTTGACTGGTTCACAAAGGCACTTAGGAGCCTGGTTGTTCTCTTCCTCTGAAGCTTCATTCGCTCTCAAGCGCTTTGCTCCAAACTTCAACATCTGGGCGAGAGTTTGATCATCACTAACTTTTCCTTTCGCACGAGCAACTTTTTTCAGATTGCCCTTTACCCAAAATATGTTTTCCTTTTCCATGAGCTTTGGCCTGAAAAATTACACCAACTTGGACAGCATTGGCCGGATTCTTCTTCTCTGGGTTGTCTTTCTCATTTTTATCTAAAGGGGCTTTAGTAGTTGGGCTCCCTTGAGAAATAGAGCCTTTTGGGCTTTGTGAAGCAGGGCTTTTTGGCCCATGGGAGAAAGAGCCTCTATGCTCAATTAAAGAATCCTGCCTTAGATGATCACATGACTTTTCACAGGAACCCAAAACACTCAAGTCCTGTCTTGTCGCTACACTCATTATCTGCTCTGTAGGTCTACTAAAGGCTTGTACGTCACCAGCAAGTTGTCCATCCGCACATGTGGTGTTATCGCTTCCCTAGGCATCACCTTTCTCCAAGCTTTGTTTCCTGCCCACAAGACTTGTAGCCTTAAGCCATGTTGAAGCATAACCAGTCACCGACCGGGTCATTTGCTACACTTCTTACTCATCGGAGCTCACTCAGATTGTGTCCTAGCTCGAGTTCCTTTCTTTGGCTGCCACTTTTGCGGTCCACCCCGCCCTTAACTAGTCTCCATATTGATGGCAAGCAATTTGCCAAACCCCAAATGTTGGGCAATGTTTTTTATCATGCCAAGCTTCCCACAGATGAAGCAAACAGTAGGTAGCCTTTCATATTTGAACGTAAACCACAGTCGTTCACCTTCAAAGCTTGCAATATAAGCTCCTCTTGTTAGTGGCTTATCAATCTCCAACTCCACACGAACTCTCATGAATTTTTCCTGATTAGATTGCCATGAATGCCTATCGACTTCAATGAATTTACCTAACTTGTTACCAATTTCTTCCCCAACATCCTGAGACATATGCTCAAAAGAAAGACCCCAAATTTGGACCCAAAAGGGAGAATGGGTGAAAGAAATATTTGTGGAAGTCAGCCCTTTTTTCCATCTACAGAGCAAGAGGAGGTTGTTATCAAAGCTCCAAAGCCCACACCTCTCAACCCACTCCATTTGATATTTTGAGCTAAACTTGAATTGGAGTATATTATTTCTAGCTTCCACAATTCTCATGTCTGAACCCATTTTTCATGCTGATCTAAGGGTGTTTTTCAAAGCACGTTGGTTCTATTGCCGATCAAAGAGAAGCCACCCAAAAAGACTTGGGGAACATTCTTCCAAGAGGCCGGAGCAATTTGTGACTGTGATAGGAATGGCTTCTTCTTCTTCTTTTGTGAGTTGCAGGTTCTGTAAGCTAGAGAGAATACTTGGATCCATGACTAGAGATTATTGGCTCTTGCCTAAAGAGAACAAAAGAAAACTATACAACCCCTAAAATGGAAGATTAGGGATGGAACAACTCGTATTCAAACTAGAGGGAAAAAACTCCTACTAGGGAGAGAGAAGAGAAGAGAGTTGTGTACATTAAACTTCCATAATGTGGTTAGGTGATACAGAATCTTAATTAGTTTGGAAACATGATATCCTGAACTTTGTATCTTAGATATCCACCATTTGAAAGTTTGGATACCTCACATTCAAGATATTTTCAACATGGTGTATATCTAACATCCACCTTTGGTAAGGTAATACAAAATTCTAATTAGTTTGAAAATCTAATATCTAGACCTTCTAGGGAATTTCTAGAAGATTGTATATTAGATATCCACTATTTGGAGGTTTGGACACCTTATATCTAAGAAATTTTCAGTATTGTGTATATCAAACATCCACCATTTGGTAAAGTGATACACAATCATAATTAGTTTGGAAACCTAATATCCAGAAATTCTAGAGAATTTTTAGAATTGTGTATATTAGATATTCACTATTTAGAGGTTTGGACACCTCACATTCAGTAGATTTCTAGCATTGTGTATATAGAACATCCACCATTTTTAAGGTGATACGCAATCCTAATTAGTTTGGAAGCCTAATATATGAACTTCTCAGGCAAAACCTTTTAGAGGATTTCTAGAAGTTCGTATATTAGACACCCATTATTTAGAGGTTTGGACACCTCACATTGGGGAGATTTCCAATATTCTGTATTTTAAACATCCACAAGTTGGTTGGGGGTTTGAAAACTAAATATCCACTATTTACTTGGGTGATATGAAATCATACGTAAATTTGAAGTAGGAGTGTGCATGAGCTGGGTTCAAGAGTTTTTCAATCCAACCCACTATGGTTGGGTTGAAAAAAAATTCTCAATCCAACCCAACCTATCATAAGGGTCCAACCTAACACAACCCACGTGGATTGGGTTGGACCCGAGGGTTGGACATTTAAAAAAAAGAAGAAGATAAGCATAAGAAAAGCAAATTTATTAGATTATCAACACAAATAACAACAAATTTACTAATCAAACTTGAGCATAGCACCAAATTGACACAAACTATTTGATTAGTGCATCAATCCAACACAAATAAAAGTAGATTTATCTATACTATTAATAAGAGGATTCTCCTGTTTCATCTTCAATTTTTGGCATACCAAAATAACCTTATACAAATTTTGAAATAACATACCCTTTAGTTCAATTTTTTTCTTACAAAAAAGCCACGCAAAAAAATGTAAAAACAATAATACTATCTCACATACAAAAGGGGAAAAAAAACCGTTATTCTCATCACCCATTTGTATTCAAATTTCTGATTCTTATCTATATTTGTTATCTATTTGAATTCAAATACTTCAATTATCTTTATAAAAAAATACAAAATTACTGCTTCCAAAAAAAAAAAAAAAAAAAAAACATACCTCATGTAAAAAGTAAAAACTACTCATTTTTATCCTAAAATTTCTATGGTTTTTTTTTTTTAATTCTTTATAACATTTCAAAAATTTTGTTATCCAAATTCTATATAGTTATCACAAATCTTCACCCATCCACACTAATGTATATCGTCTTTCTTTTGTTCAAATCTCAACTTTTTTTTTCTTATCTCAATCAATAAATTCAAATGTCTCTTTGAGTTTTAACTTCTTACTATTCTCTATCTCATTTTTAAACATTATTCCACATTACCTTATCTCCTTCTTTAAAAAACAAAATACATACAGTTATTTATATATCACTTTTAAGCATTATAACACAAAACCAAAAAAAACAAATAAAAAAAAGTATTATTGCACACGCAAAGTGCATGTAATGAGTCTAGTATTCTTATAAATATGTTGGTAGTTCATCAAACCAAAAGAATAAATAATAAAACTATATAATATATATTTTAAATATTTAACAAATATAGGTGGGTCAAGCTGGGTTTAGCGGATTTGTAAACCTGCTAACTTGCACCCAACCCAACCCACCATAAAATAAAAAGTTAGCAACCCAACCCACTAACCCCTAAAATCTAACTCAACTTAACGGGTTGAATTGGAATGGGTTGGTTTTGGAAGATTGATGGGTTAGCTGCACACTCCTAATTTGGAAACTTAATATACAGACCATCCATGAGATTTTTAGTATTGTGTACATTAAATATCCACGAGATTTGGAAACAACCCAATGGATGCTCAGGTACCTAAGATCATGACCTTTCTAGAGATTTCCATTATTTTCAAGTCAAATATGCACTATTTACACAATACTAATTAGTTTGAAAACTTATATCCAAACCTTTTAGGGGATTTCCAGAAATATGTATATTGGATATCCACTATTGCTAGATTTGGACACTTCACATCCTAGATTTCCAAGGAATTTCTAGTTATGTGTAAATCAAACATCCACAATTTGCTTAGATTCTACACGATCCAAGGGAGGGTTAGAAACCTAATATCCAAATCTTCCATGAGATTTATAGTACTATGTATATCAAACATCCATGATATGGGTAGGTAATACACTATTCAAAAGTTTGGATACCAATAACTAAACCTTCTAGGTGATTTATAGGGAAAAAAAAAACCGTTATTCTCACCACCCATTTGTATTCAAATTTCTGATTCTTATCTGTATTTGTTATCTATTTGAATCCAAAAAAAAAAAAAAAAAAAAAAACCTACCTCATGTAAAAAGTAAAAGCTACTCATTTTTATCCTAAAATTTCTATGGTTTTTTTATTTATTTTAAATTCTTTATAACATTTCAAAAAATTTGTTATCCAAATTCTATACAGTTATCACAAATCTTCACCCATCCACACTAATGTATATCGTCTTTCTTTTGTTCAAATCTTAATTTTTTTTACTTATCACAATTCTTATCCCAATCAATAAATTCAAATGTTTTTTTGAGTTTTAACTTCTTACTATTCTATATCTCATTGGTGGGTTAGCTGCACACTCCTAATTTGGAAACTTAATATACAGACTATCCATGAGATTTTTAGTATTGTGTACATTAAATATACACAAGATTTGGAAACAACCCATTGGATGTTCGGGTACCTAAGATCATGACCTTTCTAGAGATTTCCATTATTTTCAAGTCAAATATGCACCATTTGATTAGGTACACACAATACTTTGAAAACTTATATCCAAACCTTTTAGAGGATTTCCAGAATTATGTATATTGGATATCCACTATTGCAAGATTTGGACACTTCACATCCTAGACTTCCAAGGAATTTCTAGTTATGTGTAAATCAAACATCCAAGGGAGGACCAGAAACCTAATATCCAAATCTTCCATGAGATTATAGTATTATGTATATCAAACATCCATGATATGGGTAGGTAATACACTATTCAAAAGTTTGGATACCTGATAACTAAACCTTCCAGGTGATTTACAGTATTGTGCATATCAAATATTCAGGATTTTGGTAGGTCATACACAATGCGAAGGAGGTTTAAATGTCTAATATCCAAACATTCTAGGTGATTTCCAATGTTGTGTAAATCAAACATCCATGATTTGGGTAGGGAATATACAATCCTATAGAGGTTTGGATATATTTAATATCCAAACATTCTAGGACATTATCAGTATTGTATATATCAAATGTTTACGATTTAGGTAGGTGATACACAATTCTTAGAAGATATGGATATTTGACACTAGACATTCTAGAGAATTTGCAGATTTGTATACATCAACATCCATGATTTGGTTAGGTATCAAACTCATGAGTTATCCTGCTAAGTAATACGTAACTACAGAGACAATTAGACCAAAAATTCATCACACTAGTTTACAACAACTCAAATAATATATAGAAGAATGACCATTTGCCAAAAAAATACATCATCACAATCCTCAAATGGTGATACATTAACTAAAAAAATATAAAATACATCAACATACATTATAAATGCATTCACAACAAAACAACATCACAACTCTCAAAAGTCAATACATCAAATTAATACATATTTTCCACATGGTAATTTCTTCTTTGGAAACCTCACACTACACAAATGTACAAGAGGTTAGGAAACCTAATCTCAATACCTTCCAAAGAATATCCGATATTGTTGGTATTAAATATCCACTATTGGGAGGTTTGGATACCCCACACTACACATTGCAAAAGCTTGGAATTTGATCTCCGACACTCCATAGAATACCAATATTCAGGAAAAAAGAAGTTTTATTCATTTTCAAAAGTTCATCTCCATGTGGTATAAAGTAGTGGGAAAAATATAAGTATTCTCATTTTCACATGTTCATCTCCATATGATGCGGAGCAGTTGGAAAAATGAAGGTTTTTACATTTTCAAAGGTTCATCTCCATTAAAAAAAAATGTTTCTTCGGTTTCAAAAATTGATCATCATATAGCTTACATTACAAGCAAAGCATGTAAAGCACCCCAATACTACGGCTCAACTATAAGGGTTTGTTTGGTATGTTGTAATAACTCCTGTAATAAAATAATTATTTATGTATAATAGTAATTCGGTTATTTGGTTGCATCATTATTAAATTTACTAGTCACAAACCCGTGCGTTGCGCATGATAATTTTTTAGATAAAATATTATTTTAGTCCCTAGACATTATAAAGAGTTTTTTTTTTTTTTTTTAAATAGATTTTTCATATTTTTCATAATCTTGTCTACAACATTTTTTACCATTATCATATATTTATTGGTTGATGATTTGCATAACATAAACATTAAATAAGAGGTAGAACTATTCAATAATTTTTTTTTAAGTCATGGTGTATGAAGATTATGATTATATATATATATATATATATATATATATAAAATCCCTAGTTAGAGTTTGATTAGTTTTAATTTTAAATTTTTATTATTATATTTAATTATTGATTTTATTGCTCTATAAAGTTTTCAATGTCCTCTGTATAGCCATTTCTATTTTATTTTTTACCACCCTTTTAATTTCCAAATAACAGTTATTAATTGACATTTGATTTCATTTTTTTTTCTTCCTTCATTTATTCTTTATTACTTTGTATGTTCTCTTACTAGTTGTAAATTTTATGGTTATAAATAAGAAATAGATATCATGGATGGCTTAAATAGTTATAGATATAGTTACGTTAGTGATATGTTAAAGGGTCTTTTTTCTTTTTTTCCTTCTGAATTTTCAAGGAAATATGAAAGACATTTCTCTAGTTTAGTCTCAATTAATTAAGATATCCACAATATATTAACGGAAGTAATAATGAGCCTTAAATTTTATTTTTAATGTATGAAGTGGTTAGGTTAGTGGTATGTCAAAGGTTTTTTAAAAATAATTCCAAGGAAATGTAAAAGGCCTTTATTTGAAAAAAGAAATTGTGACTTTTTAAATTGTAAAAATATGATTGTTTTAATTACCTTGTTTATACATTTCGTTATTAAGTTATAAATATCTAAATTAAAGTAGATGAATATATAAATGCAAAATTATATGTAAAGTTACAACCGCATAAGATAAATATGTATAGAATTTTTTTTTTTTTTTTCATGAATCATTATTTCGTTGTTTACTTATAAATATCTTAATTAAAGTTTTTTTTTTTTTTTGAAAAAAAAAATCTAAATTAAAATAGATGAATGTGTAAAGGTAAAATTATATGAAAAGTTAAAACTACCTAAGATGAACGTTCAACCACTTGTAGATGTGTGTTTTTTGAAGTCTAAAAGTATACACAATTGCTTTAGCTAGAACTATATAACCATGCAAATATTGTTGCGAGTGATTCCATCATTTGCAAATCATCAAATTTGGTGGCCTTACAAAACAGATATTTCATATTGCAATAAACTTTACATGAACTCCTCTTTTATGACAACCTTTTTTTTTTCTTTTTGCCGAAACAACTTAAGAATATTAAAACTTAAGTTAACACATGTGATAGTTGTAAAACACGTCAGTGATATGAAAAATAGAAAGGTTTAAATATTTAAAAAACATTTTTAGTAGATTGTAATATAAAACATTTTTTTTCTCAATATTTTATGTAACTTTTCCCATAAGATCAATATTGTTGACATCCTTCAAAAATGATACATCATATTTTTGAGAAGAAGAAGAAGAAGAAGAAGCAGAGACGACGCTAACACATAATATAAAATTATTAAGTTTGTGTGATTTAAATATGTGGCAAAAAAATATTAATGTATATGATAAAAGTTTTTATCTAAATGATATATAGTAGTTCATATTTTTTTAGACTTGATTCAAAATTTTCATTCTCAATAACCTTTTTAAGTCTACAAATTGCTCAATCTATGGGCCTAGACACATTCAAAGGGTGCTATCTAAATTATAAATTATATGACCATTTATCACACAAATATATTGATTTCCCTAATGTATGGTAAAGGAAAGCAGGTTTGTATCTAGCCATTTTCTTGATTTGTGCCGCATAATTTAATAGTATGGAGGATGTGACTGGATTCAAATGTTGAATAAAATAAGATGAAAGGAAAAAAGAGTAAAAATAAACTATATAAAAATAAACATCAAATTATCCAAGTTATTATATGTAATATAATAACATTATATTATTATACAGTACTATATGTATAATGCAGTAGGATAATATTTAATCAATATAATATAAAAGATAACAACTTAAAACACAGAACTAAATTGCATCAACCCAAAATAGAATTCTAATTAACACAAAAATTCATCAACCTAAAGAATTGATGCAATGAAAGAAAAAAAAATCAGAAAAAAAAAAAATGAAAAACAAATTGAGAGAGAGAGAGAGGTAACCTTTTTTGTGTGAGAAAGCTATGCATAGAATGAAAAGGGAAATGTCAAATTTATAGTAAGATGTTGAGAATAAGAAGAGTCAAAATAAAGGAAGACAAAAAGGTAGAGAAAGAATGATATTAAGGTAGAAAGTAGTAGGAAGATGAAGAAGTAAAAGGGATGAAGAGTTTAGAAAATTAATAATAAAAATAATGGTTAAAAGATATTTAAATTTTTAAATAATGGAGTTTTTAAGTCATCTTAATTGATTAAATGTTTAAAAATATATATATATAACAAAAATTGGAAATAAAAAATGATAACGTAGCTGCTGATGTGGCTCAATGTGAGCGTAGCAACATTAAACACTTTCAGCTTTTAATAATATATAGATATAGATATAGATATAATTATAATAGCTATTTCTTAGTGCTTATAATAGGTGTGGGGATGAAAGCCCAAGTTCATATATTGGGCCTTAGGCCCTATTTGAGGATGTGGGTATGTCCGACGAGTAGTAAAATGATTGGGAGAGGTCCCAGAGTAGAAAATCACGTAAGTGAAGGATGGAAGAATATAGTCCGAGGAGTGTATCCTTCTCGGATACGATGAATATTGGCCAAGCAGGTACTTGGGCAATTTAGGTGACCTTGTAGGAAGCTCAAACGATAAGGATGAACTTCATGTACACACACAAAGGTGATAAGAATATAGAAATGTCTACAAGTAAAAGCTGTTACAATTGCATTAAATGCACTGCAGCAACTTTTCTGGCCGCATTTATGCGGAGAAGACTCCTGAACAGTGCAGTCTTAACTACCACCACTCATAAAGAACCAAAGAAGATGTTGGATGGGACATGTACTCAAGTGAAAACTTGGATGATGAACAAGTGTACGATCAATATGGTCTGAAAAGGAGCTATATAATGTAAAAGATCTCCCATATTCATTACAAGCATTTGGCATTTAGCCATATTCATTTCTTATATATTTTTCCTTCCGTTTGCTTTACAATGGTATATATAAATGTTTGTTATTTTAATGGGAGGTCAAAACATCAAATATACAATATTGGTATATTATTATGATCAACACGTTCTAATATGGGCTATTTATTTATAATAGCATTATGACCATTAAGGGTCTATTTGGATACCGCTTATTGCTGAAAACTAAAAACTAAAAATACTGTAGCAAAATAATTTTTAAATGTGTAAATAGTGCTGTAGGACCCAGTTTTAAAGAAAAATTTGCTAAAATCTGTACTTACAAGTCTCATGAACAGTGCACAGGACCCACACAAAAAAAGACAGACACACACATCTGCTATTTTCAGTGCAATCCACACATACACTAAAATGAACTAGTATAATTATTCAATTAAAGTAATGAGAGGAGAAAAAAAAAAAAAAAAAAAAAAAAAAACAACAACAACAACAACAACAACAATGGAGGAATATTATAGAATAAAAATTGATATAGAATGTGCCTTTTTTTTTTTTTCTCCTTAATTTTAAAACAAAATACACTTCCTAAACACCAACAGTTAATTACGTCATTTACAAAATTTACCAATCCATAATGTTCAACCTTAACATGAAAATTGTAATTTCCATTGTCACTCTATATAAACTGCAGGCCCTCCTTTCTTGGTTGTAACCAACTAATACGGGTTAAGATTAGATGAAACAACAAAGTGAGAGCTAGATAGGGGTCGTCAAAAGATCGATAGTAATTGACATCATTTTTGGTCTGTGTGTATTTAACATGAGATTACATGAAGGGTTATGGGTAGGTATATATAATAGGCTAGAAGTGCAAGAGGTGAAATGGTAAATTAAAATGCAAAGAGTTTTGTGCGTATGTGTGAAAGATGAAAAATTTTGAAACATTGAATCAAAGGATACAAAGAATATTTCTTTTTTAATTAGAAAAGTCTTGAAACATTGAATTAAATGAAACAAAAAGTCAATATTTTAATTTGTTCTTATCTCTGATGTGACACTTGAAAATATTACAATTTTCTTTGCATAAAATGCGTCACTTAGCAAAATCTCATAAGTTTAGAATTGAAATAAGCCCACAATATTGTTTAACACTTTTATCTTTATTTTCTTTTACTTGGGGTTTTCATAAGGTTTGGTCTAATTTTAAATTAATGTTGAACTATAACCCATCTTTTAGATAACAAATTAAAAAAAAAAAAAAAAATTGTTAATGTGATCTTTTGGATAATAGTAAAAAAATAAATAAATAAACCTTAATGAAAAGAGGTTAAAAAATGCTAAATGAAATATTAGAGCGCCCGCATGAAGTCTCTGCTTATATATATATATATATATATATATATATATATTGATTTCAAATGAATTAATTACTTAGCATATTTAGAGGCTCTCATGCCCAGCCAATGAAAGATATATAGAAAAAGTATAGAAAGAAAGTTAGTGCTTATCTTCTTTTCTTCTTCTTCTTACTTTGAAAAATATATTATCTTCATAATTCTATATTTCTGGGTAAAAGAAAATTATATTTAAAGCTTCTGATCAAACAAGCTATGTAAGCTTGTAAGGATAATCAATAAGGTGACTAAACTACTGTATCCTAGAGGTGGCATGCATAATCTTATTAGTCTACTATGCCGAAGATTCCTTAAATAACATGTATCATCTCAAGAAAGTGATTTGGTCCATACCTCAACTCCACCGCCTAAAAACTCATGAATATGGTAAATTTTTTGACATGTTATCTGTGGAGGTCAAAAACAAAATATAATGAAAGCAGTATTTGGGCTCTTAATCAACACAACTAATTTCTAACTAAAAAGGGATTTGATTCCACAATGGGAAGACCGGTCAAGAAATTGAAGGCAAAGATTACAAAAAAAGACACTTAGATTGATAAAAATCGGTTTCCCGAGGTACAAATGATTGTTCTAGAGGAAAATACAAGCTCTTGCTCTCACTATTTCTCTCTCTTGTTCTTCTTACCTAAATTTTTTGGATCTCCTCTTTGTTGGCCACATCCTCCCTTTTTTCCTCTGTCAAAGCTCTAAACATCAGAACAAGATAGAAGAAGAGGATCAAGAGAAAGAGTTAGTGTTGAAGACTAAGTCTGCAGCTAAACGACACAAGTAGCACTTAAATGACAGAAGCTAGTGTAAACTACAAGTAGTTTAGAGTTTTAATTAATTCACACATGTACACACACGTGGACTGCGTTCACACGTGCTATAACTAATTTTATAGAGTTAGTTTTTTACTTAGTGTATATAAATACTATTAGTGTAAATGATTATGTAATTAATTAATACAATTTTTTCAGATATTTTCCAATCTCTCTCTCTCTCTCTCTCTCTCTCTCTCTCTCTCTCTCTCTCTCAATTCTATTACAATTTTCTTATGGTATTAGAGCTCGAGCTCTAACAGCTCTGATGGTGTCCAATTCTAATTCATTTGCTAATGCTAATCCTAATTCACTCTTCACATCTTCCTTCCTCTTCTCCAGCTTCATTGCATACTAATTCTGCAAATATTGCAACTAGTACTGCTAATCTTATTCCTGTTGAACCTAGTTCTCTTCCTACATCTCTTGATTTAGTTCCTTCTATTCTTGTTCTTTCTTCCTCTCCACCACCTCTCAAAAGGTATCAAAGAATATCTAAACCTGCTTCTTATTTGCAACTTAATAAATGTAGTGCTATTACTTGTGACAAGTCTACTCATTCTAGTTCCTCCATCAACTCAGGTACTCCTTATCCTATCTCTCATTATCTTGATTCTTCCAAATTGTCCCCTTCCTATTCTCATTTATGTTCTCTTATTACAAATGTTGTTTAGCCCCAGTCTTATCATGAGGCTATTAAGGATCCTAAATAGCAAGAGGCTATAGCAGCTGAAATTTCAGCATTAGAGCCTAACAATACCTGGACGCTTACTCATTTGCCACCCAACAAGAATTCCTTAGATGCAAATGGGTGTACAAGATCAATCATAAGTCAACATAGAAAGGTACAAGGCTAGATTGTTGTCAAAGGGGTTTACTAAACAAGAAAGTTTAGATTTCACAGAAACCTTCTCTCCTATAGCCAAAATGGCCACTGCCAGAGCTCTTCTTGCTATCTCTATTTTGAAGGGTTGGCATTTGACTCAATTAGATGTCAATAATGTCTTCCTTCATGTTTAACTCCATAAAGATGTGTATATGCAACTATCTCAAGGTTTTTACAACAAGAGGGAGTTAGTTTGCAAGGTCAATAAGTCCTTGTATAGACTCAAACAGGCTTCTAGACAATGGTATTCCAAGTTTTCAAGTACTATTTTGCAGTGTGGCTTTCAACAATCCAAGTCAAACTACTCACACTTTACTAGGAGTTCTAACAGTTCATTCATAGCATTGCTTGTCTATGTGGATGATGTCCTAATAGCTAGTAATGACAATCTCAAGCCGTTGACAATCTCAAGCAATCTTTGGATCAGCAATTCAAGTTAAAAGATCTTGACAATCTGAAATTTTTCATTGGCTTAGAAGTGGCTAGATTAGATGAAAGGATAAGCCTTTGCCAAAGGAAATATGCATTGGAGATATTGAAAGATGTAGGTCTCACAGGCTATAAGCCATCTAAAGTTCCAATGGAGCAGAATTTAAGGTTGAATAAGTTTGAAGGTGAGCTTCTACCTAATCCAGGTTTGTATAGATTAGTTGGGAGATTGTTGTACCTCACAATCACTAGACCTGATATAACCTACTCAGTCCATAAGCTCAGTCAATTTATGGATAAGCCTAGAAAGCCTTATCTAGATGTAGCCTGTAAGGTTTTGTAGTACATAAAAGGAAGTCCAGGTCAAGGTGTTTGCCTATCTTCTAAATCAAATCTTCACCTAAAGGCCTTCACAAACTCAAATTGGGCAACTTGTGTGGATACCAAAAGGTCCACTACTAGTTACTAAATTTTCTTGGGAGATTCTTTGATCTCATGGAAGTCTAAGAAGTAGTCCATTGTATCCAGGTCATTTGTAGAGGTAGAGTATAGGGCCTTGGCAATGACTGTGTGGGAAGTTGTTTGGTTACTAGCTCTGCTCAAGGACTTAGAGGTTTCTTATTATCAACCAGTGTTGTTTTTCTGTGATAATTAGGCAACAATGCACATAGGTGAAAATCCTGTGTTCCATGAGAGGACTAAATACATAGAGATAGATTGTCATGTGGTTCGAGATAGGGTACAAGACAATACCATCAAGCTATTCTACACATCAACATGTTCATAACTAGCAAACCTACTCACTAAAGCACTTAGTTTCCAACAACTCTCTTCTTTGCTTTCCAAGATAGAGTGTTATAAACATACATAGTTTTGGTTCTCACCTTGAGGGAGAGTGTCAAAGCTCTAAACATCAAAACAAGAGAGAAGAAGAGGATCAGAAGCAAGAATTAGTGTTGAAGACTAAGTCTGCAACTAAACGACACAAGTAGCATCTAAACGACAGAAGCTAGTATAAACTACAAGTAGTTTAGTGTTTTAATTAATTCACACATGTACATACACATGGACTATGTTCACATGTACTATAACTAATTGGATAGAGTTAGTTAGTTTTGTACTTAGTGTATATAAATATTGTTAGTGTAAATGATTATGCAATTAATTGAATACAATCTTTTAGATATTTTCCAATCTCTCTCTCTCTCTCTCTCTCTCTCTCTCTCTCTCTCTCTCTCTCTCTCTCTCTCAGTTTCTTTCAATTCTGTTATCCTCTGATCCTCTTCCTCTCCAACTGTCTTTCTTAGCGAGATTTGGGGGGATACTTGTCCCATCAGACTCCTCCAACTATTTCTTGATCATGAAGATAGACTTTTCGAGCAACTACATCAACTCATCTATAATCTTCTAAAATAGGAAAAAGTACCAATTTTACACATTCTAACCCAAAAAACACCCACATCAGTCTTTGTAAAGATGTGCAAATATACGCCATGTTCGTGTAAATGAACAATAACCGTGCATATATGCACGGTTACTGTTCACCGAGTAAATTATTTTTTAATTCTTTTTTTCTCTCTCCTCTATCAAACTACAACAAACTAGCGTGGTAGAATAAGAAGGAAGAAGAAATCTCATACCAAGACAAACCCAAAATCAACGACAACAAACTATCCCAAAATCAACAGAAAATTAACCCAAAATCAACGGAAAAGCAATTAGAAAATCCAACTCAAAATCAAAACAAACCCACTAGAAAACCCAACTCAAAATCAATTAAAACTCACTAGGAAACCCAACCCAAAAATAGTCCAAACCCACCGAAAAATCCAGCCCAAACCATACTCAACGAAAAACTCACATGAAATGCCCAATGGAGTCAAATCTGCCGCCTGATCTACTACCACTGCTGCCGTTGGGTCTTCCATTGCTACTACCGGATCTTCCATTACTATCGTCGGTTAGGGGTGGGAGGCAAAGGGTCAGTGGTGGAGGAGAGAGGGAAGGTGAAAGCAAAAGAGAGGCTGAATCAGCTGATGGCTGAGGCAGTGGCAGCAGAAAGCTAGATCGACAAGCTGAGAGTAAGTAAGGGAAAGAGAGAAACGAGAGAGTGAGCTGAAAAAGGAAAATAGAATATGAGGGAAAGAGAGAAAGGGTGAGGGAAAGAGAGAAATGGTTATTAATAAATAATAATAAAAAAACAATAAATAATATTATTTAATTAGAATAGATTTGTAAAATAGATTAGTTAATGTAGGTGTTTTGGAAATGTGGTAGTGTAAAATTTAAAAAGTAGGTTTTTAGTGTAAAATAGATGGAAATTTTTAGACGAACTGATGTGGTTGCTCTTAGGATGTCTCCATTGTTCAAACCAGTCATCTAGCATTTAATGAAGCTAACATTAGGTAGGAACAACTCATTAATGCGGAGGTGACCTTTACGATGGGCTTTGCGTTGTCTTCTTCACATTCCTTGAGACGTGAACCAAAGCTGTATCTTCAGCTATTCAACTAGCGCTTCTCAGTTAGGCTGTCACATGTCAAGATACACATGTTCCTCAAATTACTTCGGCAACTAGTCCAGTTGATCCATTCTCTTCCAAACTTGGGTTTTTTTGGTTTATAGTTGGGTCAGATCCTTACTTCGGGAATATCTCTTTGGTCTTTCTTCTTCGGCCTAAGGACCATGAGGTAGCTGTGCTCCAACCCACCCCCACCCCCCAACCACCACCACATTATGAGATGCACTTTAAGCACTGATGAGGTAATATCTCCTAATTTATTTATTTTTTTGTGGTGAAATCTAATTTATGTGAAATTTTATTATTTAAATGATAATTTGAAGATTATTTATTTATCAATTATTGTTCTTAGTAACAACAAAAACTACCAAAAACATGACAACCAAAATGGATATACTTAACCAATTAATAATGGGTAATCAAAAAACCATAAAATTTAACTCATAATAGTGGAAAAAGTACCAATATTTACATTTTCAGAATTTCTTCAGCATATGGTGCTCAAAAAGCACAATAAATTTCCAAGCAGATCAAAACTGTTGCTTAGCCCAACTAGAGATGACAAAAGCAACAATGAAAGGGAATGAAGGCAGAAAGTTTTGCTCAGCACACCAGAACAGATGTCATATTACATCGTTGATGTTGGTGTTCTTATGTAGAAAGATTAGATCAAAGGAACAAAGGCAGGGGAATATAGAATAGCATATTGTGGGAATTTGGGTATTGGACTCTGGAGAGGGGAGACAATGAATGTGTATTGCATTTGTTAATGGCTTTTTGGTTATGAAGATAGTGACGTGGCTTAATATATTTGGGGGAAAACATGTGGCAATGCCACATTGGCAACGTGTACAGGATTATTTAATAAGGAGTGTGGGAAAAGATTTTTTCATCCACATTTATATGAGAACACCGTGAGTTGTAGAAATATCTAAAACAATAATTCCTCCTCTATTTGGGAATTGTGATTGATAATGTAAAATAATAATAATAATAATAATAATTATTATTATTATTATTATATAAGCATGCAAGCCTCCGTGAGTGGGGTCGGACCACGTAACTTAACAGTAACCTAGTGTTTTTTTTTTTTTTTTTTTTTTTTTTTAACTAAGATATGGATAAGGTCGTTAGTTTTTAGATACAGGGCTGTTGCTGTTAGTTTTTGGTTCCAACTTACCAGTAGTGTAGTACTGTGGTCTGTCTGTATAAATCCATTAATATTACTGAGAATTAATAAATTAAGGGCTAAATAAGTGTGTATTATATAGAGAGAGAGAGAGAGAGAAGAGAAAAGATGACTGATGAGGGAGAGAGAGAGAGAGAGAGGTGTTAATAAATAAGAGAGTAGAAGAAGATAATGCAATGGGGAGTTTGGAATGTGCAAAGTGCAACGCCAACGCCAACGCTAACGCCAACGCGCTTCCTGAATTTGAATCAGAGATATAATGAGCTGCTTCCATTTCCAGATGCTTACAAAATTTCACACAAAAACTCATTACTATTATTATTCAGGGGGAGAAGGAGGAGGAAGAGGACAGGGTTTGGGTTTGGGTTTCCTACTCTTAATCCTTGTGCTCTGCCGCCTCCTCAAACTGGACAGTCCGAATCCGAATCCGAATCCGATGACAAGGATAACGATGAACCAGAAACAACTACAACTCCTGTGAAAGAAACTAATAATTCGGCAACAATAATCTCCTCATGCTTGGTTGGTCTTCTTACCGGCATCGCTGTCGTTCTCTTCAATAACACTGTATGTAGCAAACACTAACTTCATTCTTTTCTTTTTAATTTACTACTACTGTACTGTACTGTACTAGATTGGTGTATCTATGATAATAATAATTAATTAATTAATTGAAGGTTCTTGAGATACGTGAGTTTTGCTGGGATGGGATTCCCTTACGAGGTGCGTCCTGGTTGAGAGAAGAACCCATTCAACTCATATGGAAGCAAGTCATTTTGGTCCCTGCTTCTGGTGGCTTCATTGTTACCTTGTTGACTCTGCTTCGAACTACTACTGAGCAACCTCCTTCTCTTCTGGACCAACACCAACACTCTTCATCTTCCCTATCTAATCATCTTAAGGCTGCCTTCCGACCATTCATAAAGGCCCTCTCTGCTTGTGTCACTCTCGGCACTGGCAATTCCTTGGGCCCTGAAGGTCCTAGTGTTGAGATAGGCACTTCCATTGCCAAGGGTGTTGCCACTTTGTTCGACAAATATCCCCACAGAAATCTCTCCCTTGTTGCTGCCGGATCAGCCGCTGGAATCTCTTCTGGTTTGTCATTTCTCCTCTTTTTTTTTTTTTTCTTTTTTCTTTTACACAGTATACGTCATTATGGAAAACTTTCTTAAATTTGTTTATCTACTCTTATTTCTACTTTGGTATCACAAGACCTATGTCTTTTTGCAAATTCCTATGCATGAAATCTGCATTTTATTACCAAATAGAAAGAAATTATTTGGTAGTGATTCCTAAAATTGCCATATAATACCATTTGCTAACATTCTGTACATCTAAGAGATCAGGAACAATAAGTTTAATCACACAACAAAATGCACAACATTTTTCATAACTGCCAAGGTTGCAGGTTGTAATTGGCATATAATAAAGTGATGTTACTCATTATCCCAGTAAAAGTGACGTTACACCAATCACAATTTGCCACACCTCAATAACTATGAAATTTATTGTGTATGTAGCATTGCTGGAACAAGAAAGATCTTTTCTATATCTCGTGATTTGGATTTTCTGTTTTATTTTATGATCATTAACATACTGCTGATATATTGATTGACCCACTATGTAGCAAGCAATGTTCTCATGCTACCGATTTATCATTATCTAATTTGGGTTACTGAACTTCATTTTTGCTTACACAGGGTTCAATGCTGCTTTTGCTGGTTGTTTTTTTGCCGTAGAGTCAGTGTTGTGGCCATCACCAAAAGAGCCTTCTGTATCACTTACAAATACCACTTCCATGGTTATACTTAGCGCTGTGATTGCTTCTGTAGTTTCAGAAGTCGGTCTTGGTTCTGAACCGGCATTTAAGGTCCCAGAATATGACTTCCGCTCACCCAGTGGTAATATATAAATGCTGTGTTGAACCCAGCACACAGAAGCACACACTTAAGTTACTAAATGTACTGTCACTTTAATATTGGGAAATTCTTTCATTCCACATCTGCCTCTGCCAGCATGACAAAGAGTGTGTGCCTGCACGTGTTTCATTACCAGCCTCCTTCCTCTCTTTGAAATTAGTATAAGTACCTCAATACATCTAATGGGACCAGATGTTCTACCTAAATTTCAGCTTCTATTTGGGGATCAGTTGTTCTATACCAGGGTTTTAACAAGTCAAATGAAGAACTGAGAAGAGATGAGGAAAAGGAGATAGAAATATCCAAAATTCTATTTTAGTCTTAAAACATATATACATATGACCCTAAACGTTTATATAGTTTCCAACAGATGAGTAAAATCTTACAACTTTTAGTTGGTGCATGCAACTTTCTAGAAAAACAGGTAGTTTCTTTTAGTTAAGATTTCACCTAGCTGATCCCCACTTGTCATGGTAAAATATTTCAGAAATAAAATGTCCAACCACCTCAATATTCTTAGTCCTAATATGTCAAATATGTGTTTCTGTTTAGAGTATATGGGCATGCCAGGCTAGTTTCGGAATTGAACAACTCAGGTTGTCTGTGCCTGGATTTTATCCCTGCTCTAACATGATCTAATTTGAAGCAGACCATAGGCGAATTGACGAATACTTAAATCAAACTGTATATTAAGCTCTGCTCTAAAGAAACAAATAAGGGTGTTGCTTTGCATTATGAATATTGTACATAAAATGCATTTTCTATGACTCTCTCTCTCTCTCTCTCTCTTGTTTCACTTGGACTTCATTTGGGATGACTGATTGAATTGATTTTTGTCTTCTTTAGTGAAGTTCCTTAAATTTTTAGAACCAAATGAAGAATAGGGTTTCTCTTTGCACGTCCATAAACATCATAGAGATAAAGAATACATAAAAAAATCCCACTCCTTCACATTTGTGAATAGTCCATTGATAAGAAAGTCTTGGCTGAAGGTTGAAGCCAACCGAATTCCAAATGTTACGAATCACGTCCCCCACAACCACTACCACCATTGATTTTGTATATCCTCTACAGCTAAGACTATTGCAACTGTTACTACACCATCATTACCATTATTACCACAGCAACTACTGCTATGGCCTTCGCCACATCTTCTGCCATTAGCCCATTGGAATCACTTCCTTCTTCACCATACTGGCATCAATTGATTTTAAATACTTGCTTAGAGGAATTGGTATTGCTTTAATCATTTTAGTCCATGCTTCAATGATAAGCATAATTTTCTATACTGAATATCGTTTCCACTCTTTAATCCATTAATTAGTCAGAGGTTAAGTTTTAAATTGCATATACCAAGTGCCATCTTCATGTTCAATGTTGTTACTAGAACTACATTCATTCATTCTATTACATGGATATTTTTCCAAAAAAACAGCCTCAGTACAGGTGCTATCAAGTATTTATTTGAACAGTAAGATGTTTATTATAAAAGCTATTTTAATTGTCTTTCAGAGCTCCCACTTTATTTGTTGCTGGGTATCCTATGCGGCTTAGTTTCATTGGCCTTATCTAGGTGCACGTCATACATGTTGGTAATTGTCGACAATATTCACAATTCCTTTGGCATACCAAGAGCCCTGTTCCCTGTAATGGGTGGCATAACCGTTGGGTTGATAGCCTTGGCATATCCAGAAATCCTTTACTGGGGCTTTCAGAATGTTGACATTTTGTTGGAATCTCGTCCATTTGTGAAAGGTTTGTCAGCTGATCTATTGGTTCAGTTGGTAGCAGTCAAGATAGTAGCAACCTCTTTGTGCCGGGCCTCTGGATTAGTGGGAGGCTACTATGCGCCATCCCTCTTTATTGGTGCTGCAACAGGAATGGCATATGGGAAATTCATCAGTTTGGCAGTTGCTCAGTCCAATTCTATGATTCCTCCCTCCATCTTGGAAGTGGCATCACCACAAGCATATGGACTGGTACTGCTCTATGTCATTTTCATCTGAGGAAGATATTAGTCTACCTATGATATTTTGAGTTCTGGCATATATTTGAAGTGTTCTACGGGATACTCCATGATCATCCAGTACACAAACCTACTTTGCTTCTGGAAGTAGCTATTTTTCTTTTTCTTTTGTTTTTGTTATTTTAGCCAACAAAAGAAGCAGGTAAGAATGGTGGAGAATCTCAAGTGCAATTTAAAAATTCAACATTCATGACTGTCCATTTTCAACTGTGATTGATAAAAACATGCCCCAGACCATATACTTTGGAAGCTATAAAAGAAAATGCTCTTTAGTTCCTGTTCTTTAGGTATATATGGATAACTTATAAGCAAGATTTTATGCATGTTATTTTCCCCTTTTAAGAAGTTTTTCCTTGAAAATCAGCTGTAAATTTTGCGCACATAATATATTACTGACATAAGCAACATCCGGGATAAGGCATCTTGAATAAGGATTTATGTTAAAGCATGGATTTCAATAGGGCTAAGTGTTAATATAGTTTGTTGGCTCAAAACTGGTTTATGGACCTCATTTTAATATAATTTCTGTCTACAAAAGATGTAGCATTTTTGGGACTAAAATTAGGCTTTTTCTACCTTTTATTGTTATTAGAATATATCATTATCTAGCTGATCCATGGGGAACTTCTATTTGCAGGTTGGAATGGCTGCTACTCTTGCAGGGGTGTGTCAGGTACCTCTCACTGCAGTTCTATTGCTTTTTGAATTGACACAGGACTATCGGATAGTTCTACCTCTACTGGGAGCTGTAGGATTATCTTCATGGGTTACTTCTGGACAGACAAGGAGAAGAGATGTCAAGGAGAACAAAAAACTCAAGCAAGATAGTTCTAATACAAAACAACTCACTACAAAAGCATCTTATATTGGTGATCTTTGTGAAATTGAAAGTTCACTTTGTGTAAATGGATCTGATATTGAAGCTAAGGAGTTAGAAATGGGAATTTCCGTTTCAGAAGCCATGAGAACAAGATATGTCACTGTCTTTATGAGCACTTCACTTAAAGACACAGTGACTCTCATGCTTGCAGAGAAGCAGTCCTGTGCAATGATTGTTGACGAAAGTAATATTTTGATTGGTTTACTGACACTTGGAGAAATTGAAGTGTTCAGCAAAATTTTTAAAGAAAGAAGTGAAAGACCAAAGGTAAATGGCACTTGTCCCACTACTTTAAATTTTTCGAGGCATTGAGCCTTATAGAAATCAAGTAGAGGGGAAATAAAATTTTCGATTAGTTATATGTAGAGGGAGAAACAGGGTAAACATTAGTTATATGAAGAACTCAAAACTAATCAGGAGAGGAAAGAGAAGGGAAAATGTTAACAATTTATCATGACTTTTAGATTGAAGTCCAATTCGAAAACAATCAGAAAGTTGAAAAAGGTAGCCATAATTAAAAATGAATGAATGTATCATGGTACTTCTGAAAATACTTGGGCAATATCTGAAAATTACGAGTTTTTGTGTAAACCTATAATGCACAATAAATCAAAGGCACTCTAGACATAAAATTGAAAACCCGATTAATTGCAAATTTATAATGCTGATCCAAAATGTTTCTTGAGTTTCTCAACTATAAATGAGTAAATTTATCTTTGCACCTTGACACCATGCGAGATTGACTAGCTTATTACTTCCGTTACAGGTGCTTTCAGTATCTGAAATGTGTTCTTTGGATGGGGAAATATGTCGAGTCCCATGGACCGCTACACCCGGCATGGATCTTCTTTCTGCTCAAATTTCTATGAACAAGTATGGAATGAGTCAAGCTCCAGTTGTTAAAGAGCATGTTGAAGATTGCAGAGGGCATCCAGTTGGCCTCTTAGATGCTGAATGTATCAATCTAACTTGCAGGTTTGGTTATCAATTTTTGACTCAATCTTCACACTGCCCCTTTTTTTTTCTTTTTTTTAAACGATGAATAATTTTTTTTTTTTTATCTGTTTCGTGTTTGCTGACCTTTCTTGTGGTGGTTGCAGAGCTCAAGCAACCAGAGAATCCCTCAGCTATTATTCCACATTAGAAACACAGTCACTAATTGAGGAAGACGAGTATGTCTAGCGTAATGTTTGCAAAGATAAACCAGAATACCTGACAACTAGATATCATACGATTCTTGGCTATCCATTCCCAAGCTCTCAGCCCAGCTCACGAAGGCACATGCCCGGTTCTTGCCTAATCAGATATGGTCAAAAAGGTTATTGCACATTATGTTGAATCTCCAGAATCATTAAAGGTTGGGACTCTCCGACCATTTTGGTTGTATAATATATTCAGGTGAAGAGCTTTTTCTTCAATAGCTGAGAGACTAACCTGGGCAAGTACCATATACAATCCATGGAGGGAAATTAATACAGAGATTTTGGTTAGGACTCTTCCGAGGGCATTGAGATTTGAGATGATTATAAAGCCGAAGTAGCTTGTGTCAACTACCGCAATAGAGCGCGTTCCAAATATGGTTTCCCCTTTAACGAGCTATCATGGTTTTCTTTGCTTGCCTAACTTGCAATACAATTGTGAATTTACAAAATTCCGAAAACAAAGGGACCAAAGCACCACATATGTTATACCTCATTTCACTAACCCAATCCAAATGCAGGAAACATGGTGGCAGCAAATATAGCCAATAGTCCCCTCTTTGAATTCAAGGCATGGTACCTAATTATTTATTAGAGCAGCTCCAGATTATCTTCAGTAAATTTAAAATACAAGTCATCTTTAAACATCCATCCCAAATTAATGAATATGATACAAACTCATCAAATTAGTCTTTTATTATAGACAGTGCCAGCTAACTTAGGTGGAGATATCTCAATTCTCATGCCAAACCCAGTTGCAATACTCATCATATGCACCTGTTAATCAATAATAAAGGATTGCACTCAACTGACATTGAAGCTCTCTAGTCTCAAGGATTGAACAACTTATCTCAGAAGTAGAAAATTTAAAGGTTTCGACCAGGAAAGAAGAGAGAGAGAGAGAGAGAGAGAGAGAGAGAGCTGCTTTAGATCCATCAATACTACATGTAGTTTTAGTATGTGACAGAATACCAATAAATACGAAATACAATTGAAGATATGCAACTGCACAGATACATGAACCTAGACAAAGATCAACAAACAATTAGTGTGATTTTTGTGAATGCAACTTAAGGTACATCTAATCAGCTGCCTTTGTGAACCCAACTTAAGGTACATCTAATCAACTGGCTTAGTCACATTTTCTTGTTCAACTTTCACACTAGGCTCATCAACTGAAAAAGAATCCACATCTAAAGCCTGCAATTATCAATAATTAAAAAAAATCCGTTAGCAGGCATCCAATGACTATTTTATGCAAGTTCTTATATGATTAAACTTCACCTTTGCGCATATAGTCTCTTCTGCTGCTGTATTGAAGCCTCTGGCATTCTCTGCATTTGCTTTTTGGCCCTCCTGGGAGAAAAGTAAGCCACCATTAGAAATTGTTGTGGCAAAACAACATATAAGTTTGATGTGCACAATTATATGTCATTAATCCCACAACCATACTATTTAAAATTTATTAAAAACAAAGGCAGAAAGTACATTCAACTTTATAGCATGGGAAAGGAAACATTATGAGGCAGTAGCTAAGGGCAATCATGCTATTGTGAGGCAGACAATGATGAATGTAAACATGAACAGAAGCAACCAGCACTTGGAACAGGAGTATCTAAAGGCTGTTCTGTCATATCAAATTAAAACAGGGATACTTGGTGAAGAAAATAACAATAAAGACACCATATTCATTCCTCCATTCATACAATTTGGAGCATCCAGGTTTTCCTCCTGCTTATACATTAGTTAGGAGCCCAACTTTCAATTGGATCAGTGATTCAGGCTTTTGGCTGCATTTCATATCATATACAAATCAAGTATAAGTTGGCTTCCCTATAAGCTGATAAAACAGACTTTTTCTGAACTAGGTGGATCAATTTTCAAGGCAAAATCCATGATGGTAAAATGATAGTTTAAAATGATAATGATTAACTAATAAGTCATAAATTCTCAATGATGAAACAGAACAAATCTAGCATGGCAAAAAGCTCATGCCCATATTCAAATAAACTCAACTCAGCCTTACTCCCAACTAATTGGAGTTGGATCCTTTTATGCCACTTGGCCCTATCTAGAACCATTTCCCTATTTCCCTGTCATATTTGGCCTTCCTTTAGCCCTCACTGCTCCTTCCATTTTTTCATACTAGTAATTTGCCCGTGCAATGCACGGATCAGATTGAAGTGTTTTATGTAAGATGGTTTTGAAGAATATTGTACATATATTATAGTATAATTGTTATAGAACTTTGTTAATAATGAATTCAATTCAAAAAGCAACAACAACAAAAAAATTTGCCCGGAGTTTCAGCGAGTTGATGGTGGTGGGAGGCTAGCATAATGATGGTGGTTGCCTCTCAGATTCTTCTCTTTCTCTTTCTTACAAATGCTTTGTTAATATTAAGTCTTTTATTTTGGTAATACTAAAAAAATGCGTTGCACTTAACAATCCACAACATTTTCGTATCTCTCTATCTCTCCCTAGAGCCTTATCTAGTTAGTTATATTAGTCCTTAAATTTTTTTTTTTCCTTTTACTTTTGTTTTTAAGGCTGTGTTTGTTTCGTGTAAAATGTTTTCCGGAAAATACATATTTTCCGGAAATGCTATTTTTCGGAAAAGGAAAATATTTTTAAGTGTTTAGTTGAATTATGAAAACTGTGGTGGAAAATATTTTCGTGTGTTTGGATGTATTCCAAAAATGCTATTTTCCGGAAAATTTTTCACAACATCACACCCAATTAACAACAAATTCCAGCAAAAAAACACAACACAACAACAACAACAACAACAATAATAAGTTCCGGCAACAACAACCAGTTCATCCAAAAAAACAACAACAGCAACAACAACAACACAACGCAAATTCCGGCAACAACAACGGAAATTCCGGCAACAACGCAAAGCGAGTCGTCGACGAGATCGAGGAAGAGAGAGCGATGGGTCGCCGGCTCTGGTACTGGGTTTGGGTTGAGCGATGGGTCGTCTGGGTCTGGGTCGGGTGTGGGTTTGACGTGACCGCGACGGCGTGTGGGTCGGGTGTGGGTTCGAAGGCGACGGCGTTGCTTGGAGTCGAAGCGATCGGAGCGATTTGGAGCTCGATCGTTGCTTGGAGGCAGAGCAATCTGGAGCTCGATCGTTGCTTGGAGTCGATCTGGAGCTCGATCGTTGCTCGGATTGATCTGGAGCTTGATCGGAGTTCGCCGGCGATCTGGAGCATCCGAGTTCTCTCTTCTTTCTCGCTGCGTTCTCTCTTCTTTCTCTCGCTCCCTTTCTCTGCTGCGTGCTGCTGATCTTGGAGCTTGGGTCTGGACCGGATCGGAGAGTGAGAGTGAGAGAGGTTGGAGAGTGAGTGTGAGAGTGAGAGAGGTTGGAGAGTGACAGAGAGAGGTTGGAGAGTGATGTTGCGTGAGAGAACTTGGAGAGTGGAGAGAATTTCCGGAAAATGGTTTAAGGGAAAATAGGAGGTGAAATCTATTTCACCCAGCAGGGAGCACTTTTTCGGTCAAAGGGGAAATCAATTTCCGTTGACCCAATTTTCCCAAGCACCCAAACACAGCAATTTTCCGGAAATTGATTTCCGGAAGTGGTTTGAAGTTGAAACAAACACAGCCTAAAACTAAAACGGTAGGTATGTTAAAAGGCAAGATGAAGAGAGAAAGGTGTGGTGAAATTTCAAGAAATTAACGAGATAATAGTAAAAATAAGTTAATTTGATCTTTTGGGTAACAGTAAAAAAAACTTAATGAAAAAAAGAAAAAAAAAAAATGCTACATGCAAAATTAGGGTGCCACATGGCATAACCTTATGCACTCCTGCATAAAAGTATGTTGGTCTCAAGTTTTGCATAAAAAGTATAATTAAATTATGTTGTTCTCAAACTGAAACAATATACTTGATTTCTATAGGATTCCAATCTTCACTATTTACATCAATAGGAATTGAGTAAGCAAGCAAGAAAAGCTTGAAGATGATTCATAAAAATGAACATCTAAATAAACATAGATTTGCTATAATAAGTAAAATAAGTACATATTGTTAGCCACAATATTTGTTTTAATTTTAAAAACTATATAAATCAAGAACTAACAATAATTAAATGAAGTAACATTTACAGTAAAAAGATCACATATGGCATACCCTCGTTGCTCATGGATTTGATTGAATGAACATATCATTGATTTTGCCAATGAAATTCTACTTTAAGCCAAACCATGTAAATACTACATGACTTTCAAAAAAAAAAGTAAGCATCTAACTAAAAGTTTCTGTAGTCCCCTCTAGTTTCCACCAAATGGTATACCAAAATTATATTCGCATCATAGACTATATGCCAAATATTTTTTGCTAGAATCCTATAAATTGTTTAGATTTTCAGAATGAACAAATGCTATAAGAATCTATGACTACAATATCTCAATTGTTTGTCAATATCTGAACTTATGATCATCTATATGCTTATGATGGACCTACCACTTCCATGCATTTAAAAAATAAATAAATAAAAACACTTGCAATTCAAAGGCATCACGAACAGTTTGGTCCAACTTGCGGTCCAACTTGCTGTGAGTTTCATAAGCAGTTGTAGGAGCATCAAAGGTCATGCAACAAATTGGTTTTCATACCTAGTACCATAGCATCACTAACAACTCAAAATTTAATATGAATATAGTTAAATGCTATGAAGCACAGGTGCGTTTTAGGACTCGGGTGCGGGTGCGGGACTCGGCAATTTTTGAAAAAGTAGGGTGTGGGTGTGACGGGACTCAGCGATTAAAAAATTATTAAAAATATTTTTATTTATATTTTCTATATATTTTTACTATTAAAATATTCATAAAAAACACATTGTTATGCCTTGATTCACAAAACAAAGAAAGAAGAAGGCAAGAAACACATTCCTATGCCTCTGAGGTCAGAATTTCGACTTTTTCAGCGAGTTTCCAGGCTGATATCGGCCTGTTTCAGCCGTTTCCGGCATATTTCAGCCGTATCAATTGTTGGCCGATACGATCCGATACGGCCGATATGGACCGATTTTGGCCAAATCGAAGCCGATTCTGGCCGAATCGAGCCTCGTCGGCGTGAATCGAGCCTCATTGGCGCAAATTCGAGAAAAAAAAAAAAATCAGACTCGGGGTCAACCGCGTCGGACACTGCCGCATCCCGCGTCAGGCCGCGTCGGACTCGGCGGACTCGGGTGCGGCACCCTCCCAGCCGCGTCCGTGCTTTCTAGGTTAAATGCAATATGACTATTAGTGACTATGTCATATCGCATATTATTTGACATTTTTTGTAATACACCAAGAGAAGTACTCGTCATCTTAGGGTCCGTTTGGTTCCTGTAAAATATTTTCCGGAAAATACCTATTTTTCGAAAACGCTATTTTCCGGAAAATGAAATATTTACAAGTGTTTGGTTGTATTATGAAAATTGTTATGGAAAATATTTTCATGTGTTTGGTTCTATTAGGAAAATGCTATTTTCCTACAATTTTTTCACATTTTCTCAGCATCCAAACAAATTTTATTACAAAAAATTTCAACACCACAGCCAATTCAACAACAAATTCCGACAGCAAATTCTGGCAACAACAACACAACAACAACAACAGCAGCAAATTCCGGCAACAACAACAACAACAACAACAACAATCAGTTCATCAAAAAAAAAAAAAAAAAAAAAAAACAACAACAACAACAACAACAACAACAATAACAACAACAATCAAACTTTAAAAAATAAAAATAAAAAATAAAAACTGAGAGATCGAGGAAGAGGAAGCAATGGGTCTGGGTCGACGACGATCGACAATCGACGGCGCGGCGCAGTGCGACTTCGCCGGTGCGAAGAGCGCTGGGTTCTGGATTCAACGGCTTCTGGGTTCGCCGATGTGAGATCAAAGGCGAGATTGCGAGATCGAAGGGTAGATTGCAAGATCGAGCGGAGGTGATTGAAGGCAATCGCCGGCGAGATCAGTGGTAGTGCGATCGAAGGTGAGATCGACGCGGTGCTCGAGGTTCGCCGGCAACGTCTCCGGCGTGTCTGGGCTCCTCGGCGTGGTGCTCGTGCTCTCTTTCTCTCTTTCTCTCTCTCTGTCTTCGTGCTCTCTCTTTCTCTCTGTTTTCTAGAAGTTATTTGAAGTGAAAATGATTCCGTAAATCATTTTCACCTTTGTCTCACGGTCAACTGAAAATGATTTCCGAAAAATTGTTTTTTCCGGCGCAACCAAACACCCAAAAATATAGAAAACCATTTCCGGAAATGAATTTCACCCAAAACAAACGCAACCTTAGAAGAAAATCTTTCCAATGTGTAGCCCATTGGTAAGATTGAATACTATCTTCAATTTGGGGAATCCTAATATACCACTAAAAGAGAGAGACACACACACACAGAGACAGACAGACAGACAGAGACTAAGAAGTTTTGGAAGAGGAAAAGAAAATAAAGTAGTGAGACTATTGAGGTTAGATTGTATATTTCCTTCTTTTTTTTCTTTTTTCTTTTTTTAAGAGCGATCATATATTTTCCTTAACTGTACCTTTTTTTTTTTTTTTATAGGTAATAAGACTTCTATTGAAAAAATTAAACATCATGTTCACGATGATGAACACTCTAAAATATTTTCCTTAACTGTACATCTCCATTCGTTTACACAGAAGAGCTGAATTAAGACTTGAAAAATAAGTAGGAACGTTGGTTTTGTTAGATGAGACTACTGAATCCTAATTGCAAACCGTTGTTTTCAAAGAAGTTGAAGAGTGTGTAGTTTGAAGGGAAGCTTGTACGGAGGAAGAGAGCTTCTAAGTGAGTCAGGATGTTGGCTTTTTTTAAGTTTCATCTACACGTGGGAAAGCATAATGCTAGGTCTTAATATGTAAGAGAATAAGTGGATTAGGGCTTTTATAAGGTTTGGTTTGATTTGGTCTAATTTTCCAAAGCATCCCACCTTTTAAATAATAGTAAAAAAAAAAATTCTGACCAATAAAGGTTTGGTTTGGTCTTAAGCAAAACAAATATAAAACTCTGACCGATCATTCATACAGGATACAAAACGAGTAGAAAACATACCAGATCTTTGAGTTCTGGTTCAACCATTTCTCTCTTTACTCTATTTGATAACTTGTCAAAATCTACTTCCCATGTCCCATCTCTATCATCGTCATCTTCATCTTCATCTTCATCTGCCTGAACATCATTAACAAATTAAAAGAATTGAGAGCCAACCCCAAAATAGAATTCTAAATCCCTATTTTTTTTATAGGTAATGAAAATTCATATTAAAGTAATAACTAATAGTCAAAGATACAATGAGATCCCCATGTACACAGGTAGTGTAGCAAAGAGTACAACAAAAACAATAAACGAAGACTTTGTCCCAAAAATTTGGGGTCGGCTATGGATCCTCGACAAATTAGTTAGGGTCGGCAATATGTATTCTTTTCCTCCATTCTACTCTATCTAAAATCATATTAATGTGATTTTTAGTCTTCCTCTACCTTTTTCCCTCAAATGATAGGCCACTAAATGCACTCATTGCAACATCCAATAATATAAGGAAGGCAAGAAAAAACATTTTAGCTCTCAAGGTTCGGCTCCACTCTCCCCAAAGAGCCCACATAAGATGCAATGGAATGGCCCCCCAAATAACTGCAGACTGATGGAGACCAAAACCCCCTGTCCAACTCTCCAACAACTTCACCACATGTCAGGGCAGCACCCAAGAAACACCAAACTAGCATACAAGATACAGAAGTCCATAAACTGTATGCATATGTGCAGTGAATAAGCAGATGATCCACAAATTCCCAACTACTTTTGCAGAACAACGATTAACAACGCAAATATTTCTCTTCCTCAGATTTATCCAATGTAAGTCTTCTCCTTTGCCGCTACCCATGCCAAATTGAATTCAAAATTCTAAAGCAAATAGTACTTTAGAATTAGATTTTTCTGAACTAGCAAGTAATGCTCATATATGAACATAAAGAAAGGTCAGAAAGAACAGTAATAGTCATTGTTTTACTTCTTATCCCCCTTAACCCCCCCCCCCCCCCTCTCTCTCTCTCTCTCCATATCCTTCTCTCCATTCCCTCTGGATGGGCTGATGGACTCTCTTGTGCAATACTCCTACATAGCATCTAATTCTGGAAAAAGGGTGAAGCTGAAGACATTAATACATGTCCTTAATGCTGCACTGATTAATGAAAAATAGAAAGAGTGCAATAACCACACCAACTCTCAAAGACCTGTAGGGCTGCCATTGATGAGAATCGAATACATTACTGAAGTAACACACATGTTCACCCAAGTCCTCCATTTCTTCCCAAACCCATATCACTCTAGAAAATAAAGGTGACTACTCCAACTAACATGATCATAAGCCTTAGTGATGTCCAACTTAGAAATGACCCTTGGAATCTTACTACGAAACTTTGTTGTCCAAAACTTCATTTGCAATTAAGACTGAGTCTAATATCTGCCTTTCACAAAAGCATTTTGTGAATTTGATAGCAGATTACTCACTATGCCTCTTAGTCTATGGGCTAGCATTCTTGCCAATATTTAACTCCCCAACACACTGACGGGTCCAAAATCTCTGATATTGCTAGCCCTCCCATTGTGTTTTTAGAATAAGTGTAACAAATGAACCATTACAGCCCCTCTCAAACACACTTGACATATGAATCCCTTCTTAGAATTGCATCACATCCACTTTAACCACCTTCCAACACCGTTAGAAGAACCATCATAGTATAGCCATTTGGGCCAAGAGACTTATCCCCATTCATATTTTTATTAGCCATGTAGACTCTCTCTCTCTCTCTCTCTCTCTCTCTCTCTCTCTCTCTCTCTCTCTCTCTCTTACAAACACTTCAAAAAGGATTAGTGATAGAAGGTTTTCACTTGGTTTCTACAACTATTTTATTTCTCAATTGTAGCACAATCTAAAACTTTTCAAATTTACAACTCACACCCAGCAATCGATCAGCAATCAAAAAGAAGAATGAAGATATCTATAGGAACTTATAAATTATTATACAACAATAACAACAACAACAGACAAAGCCTTAGTCTCAAAATTTGGGGTTGGCTATGGATCCTCGATGGATTAGTTAGGGTTGGCCAAAAGAAATTTGTATTGTTACTTCTTTTTTTGGCAAGTAATAATGAATTTTATTGAATAAAAGAAACTTCATACTCACGATGATGAACACAAAGGATATTCTCAAATATCATAAAAAAGTGATCATACTCCAGTGATTACTAAAAACAACAAGATAAAGAAGGAGCAATTATTATTAAATCCAACAAGATATATAGAAGATGGAGTAAAAAATTACATGTCTAACAAAATAAACTGCTTAGAAAATGTACCTCTGGAAGTTCAGAATCAGGAGGTCTTTCCTGAAATTGGACACTGGGAGCATGCTGAAGCTTTGAGAGATAATCAAGAAGTTTAGCCCGTATTTCATCCAACAATGGCCGCGAATTTTTATTTTCCATGTTACTTGGGGCAACATGAAGGGTATAATCTGGACCAAAATACTCATAATACTCATGCTGTGGCATCTTGTCATCAACTTCAACTCCAAGTGCAACCCCTGTCTGCCTTACATGAAACATATTACATTAATGTGATTAGTTAAGAGAGATCAACAGAAAAATTACTAGACACAAGAAAAAATAATAATAATCATAATCATAATGTTTTGTATCAAGAGCAAAGAAAAATAAAAGGTAATAAGAATCTGAGTAAATGCAAAAGATGATAAGAATCTGCTGAACTAATCTGAACCCTAAACCATCATATCCTCTTTTGCAATTATGTAGCTTTAATTTGAACATCTAGATAATTAGTGATTAACTGTTTATGGGAAGATAAACAAGAATGGAAATAAATAGTATCTTGAAATTTTTAACTCCTCCAAAAATAAATTTTTTTGACAGATGCCTTAAAAACTTAATAGCCCTTCAATGATTCAAACAAAAACCTCAATCACCATGAGTACCCTTTTTTTGTTTTGATCCCTTCCAGCACCCAATCAATTTATGACACAAATACATTTCTTTTTTTTTTTTTTTTTTTTTGATAAGTAAAAATTTTATTGATCTCAAAAAATGGAACACCCTAGTACACAGGGAGTGTACAAGGGATCAAACAATCAAGAACAAAAATTACAAGAATCTAAGAAATCAAGAAAGGATGAAAAGGATTGGTTCCGCAATGCAGCCAACCAATCCATTAAAGTGCTAAAGAAAAATAGCTTCAAGTCTGATATGGATCTCTCCTTATCTTCGAAGCACCGACTATTTCTCTCCCTCCAAAAGCACCACAATAAGCAATGGGGAACCATAAGCCATATAGACCCATTTCGATGACGGCCAAAACTGCCTTGCCAACATGCTAGAAGCCCCACTACAGATTGCGGCATAACCCAGCTCACTCCAAACAACCCAAACACCATAGCCCACATATCCATTGCAACCGGACAATGAAGAAAAACACAAATACATTTCATAACAATGAAAAAACCAGGTGCAGGTTTTCTCACACATTGCAAGTTAAGATTCTCCACGACTCATTATGGATTCCCACTCATGGAAAAAAAATTAATGATGTTACAGTTGACCAGCTTATAATATCCTAATCAATCAATATCACAAGCAATAACCATACCTCGTAGCACCAGCAGCGAGCAACATTCCGAATGGTATAACCACCACCACCCAGAAGCAACAGTGGCACATTGAACGATCTCATAAATCTTACACACTCTGCATGACCTTTGATAGAGAGATTGAAGCATCCTAATCTATCTCCAGACAAAGAGTCAGCACCACACTGTAGAACTACAGCACCAGGCCTAAAAATTTCCATCACCTTCCCAATGATTGGTTTGAACAAGAAATGATAGCTCTCATCATCAATCCCGTCATCAAGCGGAACATTAAGGGAGTAGTATTTCCCCTTTCCATATCCAATGTCACGTATGTCACCTGTACCAGGAAAATAATCTCCAAATTTGTGGAATGAAACAGTCATGACCCTATCAGTTGTGTAAAATGCCTCCTCCACACCATCTCCATGGTGAATATCAATATCCACATATAAAACACGCTGCATTCATAGATAAGAAAAATATTGCAAATTACAAAAGGAATTAGGTAAGGCAATTATAGCAATTTTTAAAACATTGCTACATAAGTCATTCAGGTTTAAGAGTCAGCTACGTTCATAAAATGCATGATGGTCATACAAGATAGAGTCCTTTTGCCTTGACTATACCACATTTTTGCAGTCAGTTCAACATGAATCTGAAACATAAATCCAATCTTCAATTATTAGACCTTATATAATACCTAAGCTCTAAAGATAATAAAGATTGTTGGTGAACTTGACTCAACAAGCCTACTCCCAATTTTTATGACAAGGGACCTCTTCTGATGGAGGACCATGGCAGCAGCCATTGAAGACATATAAAAGGTGTCCAAAGACTTTTAATTAGATTTAAGTGTCAGGGGTAATTTGTAATTTTATGTTATTTGGGATGGGCTGTGCTAAGTAAGTATAATTGCTTTATTGAATATAAAAAACAAACACTTTCTGTTCACAAGTCTTATTTTAGTTTTATTTGAGTTTAATTAATTAGTTTGGGCTTAGTAATAATGCCTAAGGAGTCCAAGTCCAAGTCCAAGTCTTATTAGAAATTTAAATAAAATCCAATTTCAACTAGGAATATGTATTGAACTTGTATTTAAAGGGTTGTAATGCTTTCTATTGGAGGAGAATAATAAACTTTTAGACTTTAGAGAAGATATGAAGCTGTCTTGAGGTTTGTGTGATGCAACCTTCTCCATGCTGTGATGCCAAGGAAACCCTAGGTGTGATGCCTAGTCCTAAATAACCCCAAACAGACCCGTTAGCACTTAGCACTGCAACAGCAACCCAAATTTTGGTTTTTCTCCTTTTGTTCGACCCCAAATTCTATTATTCCTTTTCCTGTTCAAAACCTACATTCCTTATTATTTTCCAGCCCTCTCCAAAACCAAACCCTAATTCCTCAAAATTCAATTATCCCATCACTGCCCAGACCTGACCTAGAGATTCTAAATCTGATAAGTTCCTTTTCACCATTATATTATATCTGGGACGATGTAAATGCATATAATTTTGTGTAATGACCAAGGAAAAAAAAAGAGTAGCAGGACGCTATTCTACCCATGGTTAGAGTCACCACTAACGTTTAAAATCTATAAAGGCTAGATAGTCATTAGCAAAATTTGAACAAAACAACACACAGATAGGTTGTATGCTTTAAAATTGTGAAAATTATCATTCTTTCAGTAGTTTATTAAGATGATCCAAATAAGCCTCCTTAGTTTCTCTCTCTTTTCTTTTTCTTTTTTTTTTTAAATAAGTGAAAGAAGCCTCAATAATTATAAAAGGTATGGCTGTAAACCAAAACTTTTATCCATTTCTCCATCTCAATTTATATCAAGCAAAGATTATCTGGTTGGGCGCAAATGAGCTGTCAGGCTACTCCCATTCTCCTCCATGAAGAAGACTTATTCCTATGGTTCTGAAAAGTAAAAGGAAATGGAATTTTTTAAATAAGTGAAATGGAAAATGGATGTTGGTGACTGGTGAGGGGTTGTGAGATTTTTTGCAGCTTATTAGTTATCTAGATCATATATACATAAGGAAGTTTAAACTTTCTAAAAGAAATTCCATTCTAACAAACTTGGTAGAATTGGATTCCTGACATCCATTTGGACTTGAGCCACTAAGAAATTGAAAGTTCCATTGCCCAAGGTAAACCCATATAAATGGGAATATTGTTAAATTAAACATAGCATTTATGGCAGCATCACAATTGAGAAATTTTCGAGCAAAGCAAAACATAGTTTTCATAGAAGAGAAGAACGGACGAACCTCGTGCTGTTTAAGAAGCTCCAAAATAGCAAGGACAATATCATTGACATAACAAAAACCAGAAGCCTCACACTTCTTAGCATGATGCAAGCCACCGGCCCAGTTGATAGCAATATCACAATGACCATGACTTAACTTGACAGCACCACCAACGGAACCACCAGCATAAGTTTGACAGAAGGAGTAGAGACCATCGAAAACAGGGCAATCTTCACCAACATTGAAGCGCTTGAGTTGGCGGAGCTGATCCTGCTGGGTTTCAGGAGTAATACTCCGAAGGAAAGAAACATAATCATCGGCATGAAAGCGGCAGAGATCACGATCCCTGGCAGGAAAGGGCTTGAGAACCTGCATGTTCTGAAGCAAACCATAGTGGGCAAGAAGAGCATGGGTCATTCTGATACGATGAGGCTTCATAGGATGACCCTGGCCATAATAGTAATTCCCCACCTCCGGGTCGTAGAAATAGCACACTTTTCTTTTCACACCATCTGGTCCCGATGGTAGGGAATTGCCTCCTCCTCCCGCTCCAATATCCATTTCTTATTCCACCAAAACAAAGATTTTGTTTTTCCTTTTGTAAATACAATTAATTAATTAATTAATTAAAAGAGAGAGAGAGACTTTGGATGCATAATCGAAACCTAAAATGAAATGAATAAAAACCCTAAAAGCAGTTGGTTGTAGATTTCCAGTAATAGAAAAGTAAATTCATGAATTAATTATTAGGAGTGAAATAAAGAAGGTAGCATATTACCAGCTGAGAGAGAGAGAGAGTGAGAGTGAGAGTGAAGAAAGTAAAGAGATGGGGAAATTTTGAATATTTATTTATGTATGTTCCAAACACGAAGACGAAGACGAAGACGAAGACGAAGACGAAGCAAAGGCAGGCGGAGGTGAATCAAAAATTATAAATCTACAAATAAAAATAAGGTAATGCGAATGAATGAATGAGTGCAACAAAATCAAATACTTATGTAAACTCTAGTAGAAGAAGAAGGAGGAGAGTGTTACCTCTACTATGATGTCTATAATAAGAATCAGAAACTGAAAGAAAGAAAGAAAGAATTGTAGGATAGCTGCGAGGCAGGCTGGAACACCTTGGTTTGGTTTGGTTTGGTGTATGTATAGTAGCAAATAATAATAAGAAATTTAGAAATGAGAGAGAGAGAATTCGTAAATGTAATGTAGATGTAGATGTAGTAGCCCTTCCTTCCTTTTACAAATCAATCACCAATCTTAACTCTACACATCGCCCCCTCCTACTCCTGCGCCTCCTCCTAGGACCTAAACTGCTGTTCTTTCTTAGGGCTTTGAACCGCTCATTACCGGCTTTCTCTTCAACCGCCCGGTTCCACTTCTACTCTATTTCCTTTTCTGCTTCTTTTTCTTTTTTAATTGTATTGACAATAAGGGTACGTTTGGTACATTAAATGTAGATTACATTGGGAATAGTAATCTTTATTACTGGGAATAAAAGACATTGTAATGGAATAATTATTACTATTCATAAGTTTGGTTATTACATATAGAAAACTTGTAAAAGAAGATGTATAAGGAAACTTTACATTTTTGGAAATATATTAATTTTAAAACATATTATATACACTAAGGAATAGCTATTACATCCATTTTAAAGAGGAATAGCTATTCTTCAATTTAAAGAATAGTAATTCCAATGTAATAATTAATCCATGTAATAAAGATGTAACCAAATAACCGAATTGATATTACACATGAATAGCTATTCCATTACAGGAGCTATTACAGCGTACCAAACGTACCCTAAGTTATACTATAAGAATCTCAAAACAAAACCAAAACCAAAACCAAAAAAAAAAAAAAATATATATATATATATATATATATCAAATTTGTTCTAAAGGATAACTATAGCTATTAAACTTGATCTAGCCATTGATCTTGTGAAGCAGATAACTGGGTCACTGATTTAACCAATGTGTCATCAGTCAAACTGCATAGCCAAACAAAAAAAAAAATTATAACATATATATATATATATATATATATAAGTTTTAAAAATGATAACATAAATACATAGATTAAAAACAATAGGCCTATTCCAAAATTAAATTGGTTTTTACAATTCAAAATCAATAATAAAATAGTCTTTTGTTAAGATGGGAGAGCCTTACAAGAAGTAGGCAAACAAATTAACAAGTGCATTTTTTTTTTTTAATTTTTTAGGTCTCCTCTTCTTTAAATTACTATATTATAACACATTAAACAGTAAATAAATCAATAAAGTGAACTTATAGGTGCAATTTTACAAACTCAAGCGAGTGATAAAAACCCATCTAAGTTACACAGGTCGTTGCAAACCCGCCTAGTTTGACTGAGTTTATTGTATAAACAATCCATTCAAACACTTGGGCCAATCTCGGTTCCAAGTCATTAGGTTTCTTGTCTCAATTTAATAGCTATGGGCTAGCATAAGATAAAATCTTCCTAAAAAAATAGATAGCACCCAACTTGTTATATATATTATGGCCCAAACTAATTATAGGCTTATGAACTTGTAGAAAAAGCATATTAAGCTTAGGTTAGTCTATAGTTAGCCTAGGATTAGTCTTAGGACAAAACTTAGGTACAATATCTTAAGTGTTGTTCCTTAAGTTCCCTTCTTAAGATTTAACTATGTGGCTATTTAACTAAAAAATACACTTTCATCCTATGAAAAAAAAATTCACATGGCAAAATCTTAAAAAGGGAACGTAAGGAACAGTACCTAAGTACTATACTTAAGTCTTACTTTTAGTCTTATATTCTCTAATTAGCTAGCCGTCAAGGGCTTTATCAATGTGAATGTAAGCCGTTAAGTTAAACTACATAAACTTTTGTGTGTGTGCTCTCTCTTTCATATTATCACTCATCATTCAATTATCACACACAATCACACAACAACTTCCACACAATTATTGGATGTGGATGTAGTCCACCTTTACTAGCATGTTCGTCCATTTATCAAGCATTCCTATCAAATACTTGCACTAATCAACAAGACACATTTATTTTACTCATGCTCAACAACTATATAACACAATAAAGTTCAATCTCTAGGCAACTTTGAGAGCCCTCAATTCTCCTTGAAGGCTAGCAATTATGTTAATTACACATCAAAGCCCTTTAAGTCTCAAAAATTTATTAGGTAGTCTGGGAGTCTACTCCCTCCTTCTCACATGGGGGTGGGCCCTATGTTGGGTGGGACCCTCCCCTATGTGAGAAGGAGGGAAAATACTCCCAGAATACCCAATAATAACCCTTAAGCTACAATCATTTTTTACCTATAAGAAGATCTTTTCCACCTGCAACATTGGGATTCCCTAGAGAGTAGCCACCTATGCATATGTTATATAGCTTGACCCAACCATGAGGTGGAGTAGTATTGTAGAAAGCCATTTAAAGGAGATGGTTTCAAGGTTCTTGGACACCTGTAAACTACCTAACAGGTGGACTACTTGTCGATACCATATTTTGTCCGACCCCAATTCACATGTCAAAACAAATGCTAAAATTTAAAGAATTTAAAAAAAAATGTGCAAAATTACAAGTTTCAAAGCCAAAAAGGGTAAGAATAAATACAACATAATTGGACAATGGATCAAAGGGTCACAACATTTAAAAACCCTTTTGATAGCAATTAAGGCCAAAACCCTAACTAGGTATGGTAAAAAAAGTTGACTTTTTTATTTAACTATCAGTTTGAGTTGAATTTTGGACCATCTCATAAAGCATATTTTCCCTTCGAAATGATAGTTTACGAGCCAAAATCGGAGTTAAAACAGATGAGATATCACCAAAATACTAAAAACACTAAGAAAAGCTTTACTTTTCTTAGGAAAAATAGGCAGTTTTTGGGGCAACTTTGTGCAATAAATTGTACCGATTGGGCAGGAACTAGAGCAATTTGGCTTAACCAACTTGAAGAATGAGGTCTTAACTACCTCTCATAAGAAGGGCTCAATGATATCTACCACGGATTGGAAGATACAAATTTTTTAAGGAAAAACATCACAGAATTTTTTAGCACTACATCATCTTCCTTTTGAACACCATATCTCAATGACTATAACTCTAAATCTTGCAAGGCCAGGACCATTGGAAACTGGACATTCAAATATTTCAAAGCATAAAAGTTTGAAGAAAATGGAGCTCAGAAAGACCCCTAAACAACTACGCAAAGATTAGATCAGAATCTGAAAAAATGGAAAAATAGCTCGATGAGATGGCCAAAATAGGGGACTAGGTGCCCCAGTTTTCCTCATTCTTCCTATAAATACCCCCACCACCCCCCCCCCCCCCAAATTTTTTGTAAAAAATATAGAAGTTTTTGGTGAGAAAAAAATAGGGAAAATAGAGAAATAGAGTGGAACAATTCTGAAGAACCTTAGAAATCCTTTAGAAAGTTTCTCTCTCTCTCTCTCTCTCTCTCTAGGAAACCCACCACAAAAAAAGTCTATTCCATTTTTACTTGTAATTTTTTGGGTAAGATTATAGTGATGGGGTAGTTTTTCCATAACTACACCCGTCCTATTCTCTATTCTCTCATGTAAACATCATCTATCTATATATGAAGTTTTTTTTCTTTATATTGTCTCTTTATTTTACTTGCTATATAGTTGTGTATATATCTCTTTATCTTTATGTCTATATTGTTATTGTTTGTTTGTGATATTGTGATTGTTTCCCTAGATAGGTATTGAACTATTTCCTAGACTCTATATGGGAAGTACCCTTAAAGGGAAGAAATCCCATTTAATCTAGGCATCTATGGATTTATATTATTCTTGCTTTACATTTAAGTCATCCATTTTATTTTCAAGTAATCCCTACCCTTTTACTTTTATGTTATCCCTTTAATTTCTAGCACAATCCTCCTCCCCTTTAATTTATTGCACTTACACACACACACTACTATCTAGACACCAAAATAAAAAATTAAAAATTAAAAAGATTTTCTATTCATCCCTCTTAAATGGTTTTTAAACCTCAAGTAAAGCACAACATAGGTGTGTATCATAAGAATGGTTGATGGCTTAGAACACGCATTTCTTTAAGAGGGACCAAAAAAAAAAAAAAGCCTTTTTTATGATGAATCTTTAAAATATTTCTACACTTTGCTTTAATGTCATTTAAATTTCTACACTTTATTTTTTAGCTCTTTATTTTAAAGTCATTTAAATTTCAGCTCTTTATATTACTTGTTATTTATTTTTCAGCATTTTACTTGCTTTTAAATACATAGCACTCTCTATATTGTTGTTCTTTATTTTTCTCAATAATGTTGCCGGAAGGACTAGAGTTTGAACTTTAGCCCACCAAGAACAGTGGACGATAGCCCAACAAGCTCAAAACAATATATATTTGTTAGAGAATGGGTCTTACAAGGGAACAACTCAACAAGTTAAATATGGGCCATAGTTGATAGGGCTCAGGTTAATGAGATTAAAGTACAGATCAATAGAAATCACGCTCCTCGGTCATATCCGAGGATGAGATGTTCTTGTATTAACTTAAGTTTAACTAAATATAGTGTATTCTTCTTTTTTTCTTCCTTTTTAGATTACATGCCCCATTTTTTACGGTGGCCTTTTCCTTACATAGTCCTTCACCCCTCTATCTCAGCCTTCCACTTGTTGATTTTGTAGGTAATCCCTTAAATGCTTGTCCCATCAGGACCTCCTAGAAACTTTGTGAGTAGCTGTGAGCTAAGATGGCACCGTTCAGGTGTCATTTCTCCATAAATGTGGCTAGTTTATTTAGTGCAGTGCATTTAATGTGGTGGTGACAGCCTTCTTCCTAGATGTTTCTTCCTTTATTATTGACTTAGCTCTATTACCTTCCCTAAAGCTCATCCTTCCCAAAATGGCTACCTTCCCTAAAACTCTCTCGAGGTGGCTCGGCTCCTCGAGAGCCACAGCTAATCCGTCATTCTCTTCCTTTATCTTCAACTCATTAACTCAAACTTAATAAACCCTTTGACCATCCTCGGGCTTCTGTCTATCCTCAGGTACGGCCCACAACCCAATACACTTACTCAGTCTTCTTATCCTCACAGTTGCCATAAATTAAAAGTTGCTTGGATAAAAACAAATCCTTTGCATATTTTTCTAGGGAAATGCTTTTCAAATTAAAGTTTCTTAATACTCTCTTTTTTCTAAGAAAAACTTTTAAAAACAAAATCTTTCTTCTTTTAAAACTTTCTTTCAAAAATGCCTTTTTTCCCTAAAAAAAAAGTTTTTTTTTTCTTCTAAAGGACTTTCAAAACAAAATGTTTTTCCCAATTTCTTTTAAAATCCGAAAATAGCAACAAAAAAAAAAATGTTTTCAAAAATACTTGTAGGGCTCGAAAACCGAGAAAAGGATTGCTGAGCTGTTAGTTTTGTTATTGAGGCATCACGTGCCCCAGGAGGGAATTCACCCAAGGAAAGGAGGAGAAGAGACAAAAGTCTCTTGGGAGCTCCAGGTGGGAAAGATAGGCTGAGGAGAGAGAATCATGGAGGGTAGGGGAAGTTTCCAACGAGAAGTAGCATGTTGTCTCCACATTAAATGGTGGGCAATAGCTTTATCAGCTATATTGATAAGGAAGTGACCTGAACAGTATAATTAACAACTGAGCAACTCCTTCTACCACCTTTAGCAGATGTTTTAGGAGACAGATGTCATGACGAGAATCTAGTTAGGTAAAGATGGGGGGTCAAGATGTGAAGAAAGAGGGAGTATATGAGGGAAAGGACTTTTCCAAAAAAAAAGGGATCCAAGCACAATTCCCAGAAAGAGGAGAGTTAGAAAAAGAGCATCGAGAGAATAGCGTGAACAGTGTTTCATTTTGAATATTATTTGCCTCCTTGGGCAAGCTTGTAATAAGCCTATTTCATATATAAATTCATGATCTTTAGTTTTTCTTCCTTGTGTTTGTCCTCGAGCTAAGCCCTCCCTTTTTGTTTGATCCACTCTCTTACAAATATATTGATTTGGGACTGGTTGAACTGTGCAAACCTCACTGTTCTAAGTGGGCTTGGACTATTTGACATTTGAGTCCTTACAATACTTTTACCATGTTGGAAAATGTTTTTTTTTTTAATTTTTTTTTTTTTTAATAAATGTTTGTTCTTCTATTTCCAAATAAAAAATTGTTTTCAAATAATAAAAATGATTTCAAAAATGTTTTTACTACGTTGGAATTTCTTTAAGAAATAAAAGAGAATCGTTTGAACAAGTAAGTCTTTTAAAACTTGTCTTTGAATAAAAACCATGGGATTTTTCTTGGAGCCTAAAACTTTTTTTTTTTCTTTCAAAAATAAAAACCCATGAACCATTTTAGAAATGTTTCAAAGTTAAATAATACTCTTCTCTTCAAACTTTTTTTTCCAAAAATCATGGCATCTTTCCAAAAACCCTTTTTCTAAAAAATTGAAAACTTGTTTTGCCTTTGCAACTTTGCTTGTTCAAAATGGACCTTTCTTTAAAAAAAATATTGAAAGTGTTTTCTTAAAGCTTCTCAAGAAATACTTAAAAATGTGTCTTTCCAAATTTTCTTTTCAAATAATAAAAATAGAGTTAAGGTTGTAATATTGTTCATGCATTGTAATTTAAAACTTTTCCTTGGAAGGATATTGTAAATAATTTGTGTCTACGATTCATCTCCTTGAACCTATGGACACCAATCAAGCTCACATTGTCCCTCCTAATTTTTTGGCACTAACATGTTTTATTTGTCGTCTTTTTTGCATGATAAAAATGAGAAACTTGTAGATGACATGACAAGGTGCTACTCTTCCACCCCCTCTCTTTATTTTTGTGTTGTAGTTTGTTTTTGTATGGTACTTAGTATTCACGTGCTACCTACTTAGTAAATATTCTACTCACATGTCATTATGCATTATTCTTGTATGCTCCCTCACATGCTTTGATTGTTAATATTCTTTGAAGTTAATTTCACTTTATATATTATAACTAAATAATTACTCATATGCATATATGTATATTGTTTGCAAAACCTTTTCAAAAACAAAAATGCCAAGTATTCTATTTCTTCACTAAAAAGATAACATTTGAAATAAATTAAAATGAGGTACTATTTTCAGATAGGCGTTATGGGGTGCCTAACACCTTCTACACGTAACCAAACTTTCAAGTTCAAGATCTTTGGTTTGAGGCCTTTTGGTTTTCCTTAAGTAATAAACCCTTAAATTTTGGTTTAAATAATTAGGTAACTTAAAATGAATTAGACCCCTAGGTGACCAATCACACCTAACACAAAACCAATGGTTGGTGGTGGGTCCTAAAATAAAAAAGAAAAAGAAAAAGGGACTCAGACACACACCCCACCCTATAATCACAAACACATAGAGTCACGTTATCAAGGACCCAATGTACGACCACCCTAAAAACTCTTGAAGAGGAGCTAAAAATCCAAAATTTTTAAGCGTCCACACTACCAAGTACAACTCAGTTACAACTAAGCCAAAGGCTCCAAAAACCAAAGGAGAAAATGACATACATATAATTTTTCTACAAATCTGACTCTCAGTCTTAGTTGAATTACAGTTGAAACGAAACCAATCAAGCATGGAAAATGAGAAGAATTGTGAGCATAAGGTCTAGGAATACCCATTCTAACTGATGGAGGACATAATCTACCATTTAATTTTTGCAGTTTATTATTTTTGGTATTTTTATGTAATTTTTGTTATTTTAGGTTTAAGGTATTTATTTCCTTATTTTTAGATGTTTTCAATGCTTTTTAGGTCAAATTTGGTTCCTAATATGGTTAGGTATTAATTAAAAGTTATTTTAGAATATATTTTTTTATCCGTCAAGTTTTACAAAGCTTTTAAATAGGCACATAAATTTGTAAACGTTTTTCTGGAAGAGATTATTATTAATAAAATTCAAACTTTTGTTTTTTGTTTTCTTTGGTGGATTTCAAACCTATCACCTTGTGGATTCAAGGAATCCCTCGTGAATTCAAGGTTTACTGTTAGAAACTAACAGTTTAGTTTCTGTTTCATCAAAGAGAATATCATGTATGCTATTTTCAGGTTTCCACAACATCACTAACCCATAATGAGATCATAGCATGGCAATCTCTAAGGAAGATACAATAAGGATTCATCTACATTAGCAGAAGTAGGACAAGTGGGGTTAACATTGAGACCACGTTCAACCAAAGTATCACAAATAGGAACACTATTAATTAAAGCAACATTTCCAAAGGAGGAAAAACAAAATCTTAGGGTTGGCTTTTGTCTTCTAAATCCAATTAAAGGGATGTTGGTTTCTACTTTCAACAAGAAAGCTAACAAGTAGACCATCCTAAGGTTGAACTCCTCTACTCAAGTCCCAACAATAAGAGAGAGAGTCCCCCCTGTCAACAAGTGAGCACGTACATCCCCATTGATAGAGTCATAAATTTAGTTATTTGACATCACAAAAAGCTACTTTATCTATTTTACTTTCTTACTTTATAAAACATCCAACATTAGTGGTTTTATTTTAGATTTCAACATAATAAGATAATATAAACAACACAATAAAATAATATATTTACTATAACAAACAATTTATTTATTTATTATTTTTTCTTTGTTTTTCACTATCTTCAAGCACTCACAGCACCACCACCACCACAAGTGTGAAATTCCTATGAGAAGAAGAACCAAAAAGCTAGCAAAAACACAAACCCACAGCCCATTGCACACAACAAATCGGAAAACACAAAACACAAACCCACAACACAAACCCAACAACCCCAAATTAGACAAAAACCACACAAACCCCACAGCATGACCACAAAGTCAATAACCCACCACACCCACACGGCAAAAGAAGAGACTCTCGCATAGCAGAGAAAATTTTGAGAAGAAAGTGAAAAAAAAAAAAATGAAAGGGAGAGGCACATCTATTGGTGAAAGAGGTGGGAAGATTGGCGAGATAGGTCGACACTGGGGGTGGGTTGGAGCTGGGCTAGTGGTTGTGTAACGAGTCGGCGAGGTGGGACTGTGGTGACTAGGCAGCAAATCAGCTCGGTGGAGGGAGGAAGAAGGGAGAAAATGGGGGAGTACGAGGAAAGAAAGGGCAACAAGAAGAATAAGAAGGAAAATAAAAGAAAATATTTAAATAATAGAACAAGTGTGAACACAATTATAAAATATACATATATTTTTTTTACTTTTGAGCTACAGTGCATAGTCAAAAGTAGCTGTGCGGTTGTGCACTATAGCTAAGAGCTGTAGCTAAGAAGCCAAAATATTTGGGTTTAGCTCCACCAATGCAGCCTCAGTTTTGTAGTTAGTGGTTCTAAAAGTAGCAATCTGACTTTTTAGCACCACTAATAATAATGCTCTGATGGCTTTAAGTTTCATGAGAAGTCTTTCAGGGATGGAAAGTAAAAGCGTCCCAAAATCCAACATACCAACAAATGTTTAGTACTGTTTTTTTTTTCTTTTTCTTTTTTTTCTGCTAAACACAAACGTTTAGTATTTTTTTTTTTTTTTTTGTTAAAATGCAAAAGTGATCCTCTAAATTTTACCAAAATTCATTTCAGTCCTTTAACTTTATCTTCTGTCAATTCAGTCTTCTAAATTTCAAAAGTTTTCAATTCAGGCCTTTTGTTTGATTTCGTCAACTGCATTGTTAGTTTCAATTATAAAAAATAAAAAAAAAATTGTTAATTTCTCCATTTAAAAAAACCATAAGAATTAAATTAGCATAAAAATTATATTTTGAAGAAACAAATGTTTTAAAAATAGAACTTGAATCTCTCTCTCTCTCGGTTCTCTTTTTCTCCTCTCTCTTCTCTTTCTATAATTTGAATCTCTCACACACTATCTCTCTCTAGGCCGGATCTAGGAGCTTCTTTCCAAGCTTCATTCATGGCCGACCACCAAGCTCAACCGCTCACCGCTTCTCATCGGTCACTGTCCGACAATTGTTGCTTGGCAGTAGTCATCTTTCTCTTAGCTTAGTTCGACTAGGCCAATCTCCTTTCTCATCAAACCCTCATTGGAGTTCCAACCCACCGTTGGGCTGTTGTACATGTTTGGTTGGTTTCAGAATTTTTTGGATTTGGCGAACAACCCGGTGAGCTATCTCTCCAATCAGATCTAGGCCTTTAGATTTTTTTTCTCTAATCTAATCTGGGTCTCCTTGGATTCTTTCTCTCTCTAATCTTATTTGGTTTTGCAAGTTCAGTTTTAAGTAAAATCTGTTAGTATTTCTAATTTTGTTTTTAAAAACCAGATGAACCCCAAAATTGTAAAAACCCAAAAAATTGATTCATTGGTGAATAAATAGCGAATTTGTAAATTGTATGTGGTATTGATGGTTGACGTTGGATCCTTTTGTTCGAGTTTGATGTGCTTTTTTCTAAATTTGGGTATTGAAATTTTGTATTTGGATGCCATTTTTGGTTGTGATCAATCTAAAGAGATTTTTTGTTTGTTTGTGTGCGGGGTTTGTTGTGTTTCTGGGATTTCTTAATTTTTTTTATAATTAAATTAGTTTTTTTGCATTTTTTTTTAAATTTAAAAAACTTAAAGAAAAAATACACTTAATGGTAGAGCATTAATGGAAGTTAGTGGAAGGCTTGAATTGTTTTGAAACTTAGAAGACTGAATTGACAGAAGATAAAGTTAAAGGATTTAAATGAATTTTGGTAAAACTTAAAGAGTTAGTTTTGAATTTTAGCATTTTTTTTTTTTTTTTTTGGTTGAGAATGTACTCAAACGTTCAGTACTGATTATTAAAAAAATACCAACGTTTTAAAAATACTACTACCAAGAGTTTCTAGGCTATCATGATTTTTTGCTTTAATGATAAAAGTTGAGTCCTTCACGTTGCGTTTGTACTATATAACTTTTTTTTTTTGTTTTTGTTTTTGTTTTTTTTTTTTTTTTTTTTGGTTGTTGTTGATAAGATTGTACTATATAACTTAATTGTAAGTATAACAAGTAGTAGGATACTATGTGACTTATTATAAGTAAATTAAAATTATTAACATAATTTTCTTTAAAAAAAAATTAAAACTCTATTACTAATTCTCTCAATAAAAAAAAAAAAAAAAACTCTATTTCTAAAATAATAATTAATTTTTTTCTAAAAAAATACTAATTAATTTGATTAAAACTAATTATCAAAAGTTTTAATCTATTTATGGCTTATTTAGTCTAAATTATTTAATAATTTTAAAAAAAAAATTGATAGAAAGTTGGGAATTACACAATGTGCACTTGTTAATATGAATTTAAAACTCAACGTAATTTTTGTTTCAAATTTTTACTATGAAAAAGCTGTGTTGGGTAGAACTATCCTTATTGTAATTAGTCCTTTAGAAAGGCATCTTGTAAATGTGGTTAACACCATGATTTTAAAACACAGGCCATTCAATGAATCATAAAAGGAAGATGTTCAAGATTTCTGAGGTCAGAAAGAAATTGAATCGTAATAATGCCATAATTAATTTAATAATGATTTAAAATATAAATAAATATATTAAAGTAATACAAATAGACTAAAAATAGTCCAAATAAATATAAAAACCATCTTTTAAATGTATTTTTTACATCACAACTTTCATTATAATGTTTCAAAAATCAAGATAATATTAACAATTGTTAAAAAACAATAATAATATGGACTAATAAATTAGTAGTTTACATTATACTACTATCAATGTAAGATTTATATTATAGAGTAAATAAATATGTACAATATTGTAAGCATTTATTTAAGCAACAATGTAAATCTTAAATTCATAATATAAACCAATAAATGAATTTAATAAACCAATTGGTGGGTTTGCAGTATTAAGAACTAATGTTAGTGCAACAAGAAATTTTACAATTTTTGCCACAACTTATCACGTAGTGAGTTGTGTGTAGTGGAGGAAAATTAATGGGTTCATGAAATTCATATTTTCACTACTTACAACTTGTCACATGAGGCGAGTTAGAACAAAAGTTCTAAAATTTTTGAGAGAAGAAAGGAAACTGGGCAAATATTTTTAAGTTAGACTCAAGTGAGAGAAATGTTCATTTGCTGCAGCTACATAGTGTGTGTTTGGATTGGGATGGAAAATTAAAATTATTTTACTATTTAGCTTATTTTTACTATTATTTATGAGCTCGATTGTACTTTTTAGTACTATTCATAAACCTCATTGTACTATTTCAACTAATTTTTGACTTTATCTATAGTACTTTTAAAAACAAATTTTCAGTTTCAGTAAAATAAACAATATCTAAACACACCTATAGTCACTTTTCTTCTACATTTTCTCTCCAAATCACAGATATTTTGTGGGCCAGGTGAAAAATGTCTAGGCCCACCTAAAAATTTTCTCTCCCCTTTTCTTTACCAAACAACACACAAATTCATTTTTTCTCATTTATTTTCCATTGACCCTATTTCAATAAATAAAGCAATCATATGAAAAAAAAAAAAAAAAATTACAAAACAAACGAAGGGTGGAGACATAGCCACATGTCCAACTTTTCACATGGGGAAGGGGTAGGGTTGCAGTGCCTACCAATGTAACGTGCCATAGTTTTAGACAAGACAACTCATTGAAAATAAAAAATGCATGAAGTTGTCTTTTAGTTTTGGATACTGAACAGAAGGAAGAAGGAAAACTAAGAAGAAGAAGGAAGAAGGAAGAGTTAGAAGAAGAAAGTTTACAGTAAAGGTTTGTTCTTTTCATTTCTATTTTATATTATGTGGATTTAGTGTGTTTTGGCCCTTTTGGGACTGCAATTTCGGAGTTGAGGGTGAGGAGTAGTGATAAAAAGACGAGAGTTCAAGATAGAAAAGAAATTAGTCCTTTAGAGAGGCATCTTGTAAATGTGGTTAACACTAACAATTGAGTTAACACATCATCATTGCATGGTCACAACTTTTTTGTTTTTAGGGCAATAGTCATATTGAACTATTGTTATTTAGAGGTTTTTTTTTTTTTTTTTTTTTGAAGGATATTGTTATTTAAAATTGTGTCATAAGAATTAATGGTGTGAAAAATCATTCCTCTTGGCTGGTTTGCCTACTTCTGACCTACAAGCCAAGCACGTTGGTATCCTTTCACTTCATCTTTATGTTATATATTATCATGTATAGTCAAAGCGGCCACAAGGATAAAATGGTATACCTACCTTCTCCATGCATCCATACTCTTGGAATTTCCCAACATATATAAAAGGGGAAGCATATAAGTAGATATGAAGAATATGTACTAATCTATATTATGTGCGTTTGTTCTGCAATAAATTTCTCTAGCAAGCTACAAGGAAGGCCACTATCCTGCAATTAATTGAGCTGAAAGTAGGGTCAATTAGGCAAGGCATGGACAGCAAAATCGAATTTAAAGGCAAAATTTGCGTGACGGGGGCTTCCGGCTTTCTGGCGTCTTGGCTAGTTAAGCGACTTCTCCTGTCTGGATACCATGTCACTGGAACTGTTAGAGATCCAGGTTTTTCTTCTTCTAACATTTCCTGTCTTTTCTCCCAGACATATATATATTAATAAAACTATATATATCATTTGGTTGTTGCATGGGAAGGGAATGAGAAGAAATTAGCACATCTGTTGAGTCTGGAAGGAGCAAGGGAGAGACTCCGATTGGTGAAGGCTGATTTGATGGAAGAGGGAAGCTTTGACGATGCAATCATGGGATGCCATGGTGTTTTCCACACTGCTTCTCCTGTACTGAAACCTTCATCTGATCCAAAGGCATGTTCTCATCTCACATTATATATATATATTCTCAGTAGTCTACATGTAAATTATTCGAAAATAAGAAAGGCTGTTGACTGTTGTAGTATCACATGAAAATGCCGGATATAAATATATTTCATAATTAACCTTTATTTTTTTTCAAACATTCTATGTAAACAGGCCGAAATCTTGGACCCGGCTATTGAGGGTACATTGAACGTGCTACGTTCATGTAAGAAGAATCCATCTTTAAGGCGTGTAATTCTCACCTCATCTTCTTCAACTGTGAGGGTAAGAGATGATTTTGACCCAAACATACCTTTGGATGAGACATTTTGGAGCTCTGTGGAACTCTGTGAGAGACTCCAGGTGACACTATTTAAATTTTTTGGTTTTATCTTTCACACCAAATTTGCATTCCTCCTTAGTCACATATAGTTGTCGCATTTTAAAGTACAACGTCAATGGCCGAGTTGTTCGTATCCGTAACTTGCTAGTAGCTAGGACCATTTAGAGTACAATTCTACAATTATTGCTTGCCAAGCTGCTTTGCATATATTCTACTAGTTAATAATACAAAAGCACGTAGCTAACCTATATAAGTTCATCTTTTGGGCATGGTGATCGGTGAATTTCTAAAGTTATGGTATGCTTTATCAAAAACACTCGCTGAGAGGGCAGCATGGGAATTCTGCAACAAAAATGGTATTGATCTAGTGACCATTCTACCATCATTCCTTATTGGACCTAGTTTGCCACGAGATTTGTGTTCTACTGCTTCTGATGTCCTTGGCTTGCTTAAGGGTAATTTCCTTTTGCATTATTCCTTGAAATCTTGCAAGTATGGATGTAAAGTTACTTATTACTATAGGTCAATTGGTGCTTTTATTATTTCATAATCGGTAAAATGGATCTTTGATAGCTAGCTTGTTAATTTTTGTGACTATGTGTGTGTGTGTGCGCAGGTGAAACGAAGAAATTTCATTGGCACGGAAGGATGGGATATGTCCACATAGATGATGTTGCACTTTGCCACATCCTTGTTTATGAGAATGAAACTGCTCACGGACGATACCTTTGTAGCTCCACTGTGCTGAATAATGATGAGTTGGCATCGTTGTTAGCAGAACGATATCCTTCACTACCTATCCCTAAAAGGTATGTTGGTATTTTCATTAATAATAAACACATACGGATATATACATGCACACATAGATGTTAATTGTGGGACTTTTCAGGTTTGAGCCACTAAACAGACCATATTATGAGTTTAACACCTCGAAGTTCAAGAGTTTAGGATTCAAGTTCAAGTCTATCCAAGAGATGTTTGATGATTGCATTGCATCCCTGGTGGAACAAGGTCATCTTCGGTCTGTCTAGCAATGGCCTGTGGTGACTTGTCCAGCCGATATTGCCCTATCAACTAATCAGACCATTAAATGTAGTGAATGAGAGTAATTGTTTCACACATAAAACTAATGCGAAGAATAAGAGTGAATGAGATTTTTAAGAACTTAGTGGTTCCTGTTTTATTTATTTTTCTCTAAATAGAGTACCTTTTGTTTAAATAAAACCAACTTGCATGCGGATGTCTTTGTGTGGAAGATTTACATTCAAATTCTTCCTCCTTCATTGAAGGACAAATTTTTTCTTATTACTATTTTTTCACTTTCAAATTTCTATATTAAAAAACAAGATGAGTTAGTCTAAAAATATTTAAAACGCCTTATATCAATCATGTGTAATCTCATATAGTTTAACTTTTTATACTAATCAAATTTGAGCATTCATAAAAAATGATTTAATCACTACTTTACACACTTAAAATGGTCAATCTATCCTTAATTGTATAATGACCACTTATGACGTGAATTTTAGGATTTTTTTTTTTTTTTTTTTTACTACATAACCATTCTTTGTTATTTGGCACACTAGTTAATTTGGCATTAATGGGACTATAAATATCATAAATCTTCACTCAATTGACAAATTTGGGTAAAGAGGATCTTCAATGCCAACTATTATGATGCCACTAGTTGTAGACTCACGCGATGCATGAGAATAAATAATTATTTTATAATTGTAATATAATATATAATTTTTTTCTCTAAAACTTGTTGAAGATAATTTGTTCTCTTTAAAAATTAAAAAAAAAAAATTATTCAGTCCAATTAGGTCTATCTCAATTTCACTCAGTCCACTTCAGTTCACTTCGGTTCACTTGGTCAATTTCGGTCCCCTTTAGTCAATTTTGGATTAATTGGGTCTTAAATTGATTTTTATATATATATATATATATATATATATAATTTGTCTTTTCAAGTTTAGCTCAAATTTTCATTTTTTTCCTTCATTTTTGGGTTGAAAAGTATGAAATTTTATTATATTTAGAATAAACTCTTTAGTTTTGAGTTAAAAAATACAAAAAAAAAAAAAATTAGAAATTAGAAATATGAGCCTAAAAATACAATAAAAATGATAAATATTCAAAAGTTCTATTCAGTCCACTTCAGTCCTATTCGGTCTATTTTGTCTTCTTCGGTCCACTTTGGTTCTATTCGGGCTACTTTCCTCCTATTTGTTCCATTCGGTCCACATTCGTCCTATTTTGTCCACTTTAGTCTTATTTAGTCCATATCGGTCCATTATGTCCACTTCAATGTATACCGTCAACATTGGTCAAATTTGGTTCTATTTGTTCCTATTCATTCCATTACGGGGGTGTTTGGTCCTAATCTGTCCTTTTGTTCTTATTCAGTCCACTTTAGTCCTATTTGGTGCACTTTAGTTCACATTGGTTCACTCTGTCCAATTCGGTCCGGTCCACCTTGTTCCTATTTGGTCCTATTTGGTCCATTTAGTCCACTATGTTCCATTTGGACCATTCAAAAAACTTCGGTCCATTTTGGTCAACTTCGGTCAATTTTTATGCACTTACATATAAAGAAAAGATATGTTTGGGTTGATAGCACCTATTCTAAATCCAATTTTAATAAAAAGAAAATATAAATCTCAAACTTGTAATATCTAAAATTTTAAGCATAGCATTTATTATTGCTACACTTTTGTTAAAACACATTAACGTAGTATTTTAGTCCACTTCGATCTGGTTAAATTTAAGTAAAAGTCTTTCTAAATATGAAGGTTATGAATATACAAATCTAATCTTTATGGCATTTACTCATTTGTTTTAAATTCATTACTTTTAAATGAGTTGAATGAGGTTGATTATACCTTCAAGAAAAACATACATACATACATATATATATATATATATATATATAATTTTTATTTAAATAAACTATTCAAATTCTTCATTCTCTTAAAAGAGATTATTATGATAATCAAAGCTCATAACAAACTTATACTGAATATGTATAATTTATTTTTTAAATTTTATTGTAGATAAATTTTTCCCTAAAAATTAAACAATTTCAAAAGTAATTTCTATCACTCTATTTTTACAAATATATAATTTTATCATTTTTTATGTTTTCAATTGATATTATTCTTTTTTGAAATGATACATATTCTTCTAACTATTATTATTATGTATTATGTTTTCCTAATTTCTTTTGATACAATTAAAATTTTTAAGCTTCAAAGTTATTATTCAAAATTTCATTCTCTTTTGGAGATTATTATGATAACAAAAACTTATTATATAATTACAATTGATATTACTCAAATAATAGATAATACTCTCAATCCAAACTTTTATTTTCTCATGTCTTAAGTAGGTACTCCAAATAGGACTGAAATGATCTGAAATAAATTAAATGGACCGAATAGACCGAAATGGACCGAATAGACCAATTTGGACAAGATAGACCTAAGTAGACCAAATTGGATCAAATAGATCTAAGTGGAAAAAAATAGACCGAAGTGGAGTGAATGTATTGAACAAACCAAATTAGACCGAAAAGATCTAAAATGGATCGTACTAGATTGAATTTATTGAAGTAGACCGAAATAGACTAAAGTGAACCAAATGGACCAAACTAAACCAAATTGGATTGAATTGACTGCAGTAGACCAAATAGATCTAATTGAATTGAAGTGAACCGAAATGGATTGAATTGACTGAAGTAGATCAAATAGATCTAATTGAATTGAAGTGGACCGAAATGGACTGAAACAAACCAAATAGATAAAGTGGACCGAAATAGACTGAAATGAGCCGAATGCCGATCTGTAATTAGCATAGCCAAGATTGTGTTTAGAAATAAACTCAAATTCTTACTTCAAAAATAATCAAGTATTAACTCAAAAAAATTAAACCAAAACTCTGAGAGAGAGAGAGAGAGAGAGAGAGAGAGAGAGAGAGAGAGAGAGAGAGAGAGAGAGAGAGAGAGAGAGAGAGTACTTGTAATGGGGAACTAAAAAATACAGCACTAAAACATATGAACCCAAATTAGATTTTTAAAAGTCACATTGATTCATCAATATAAAGTAGCGTTGCAAGTAAGAATAAAAAATCAAGAGAGAGAATAACCACTTTTTCAAGAGACAATGTGAGAGAGAATAGGGAACTAAAAAAAACAACACTAAAACATATGAACCCAAATTAGATTTTTAAAAGTCACATTGATTCATCAATATAAAGTAGCATTTCAAGAATAAAAAAATCAAGAGAGAAAATAACCACTTTTTCAAGAGACAATGTGAGAGAGAATAATAAGAAATCTATAGAAAATAATATGAGAAGAAAAAAATTAAAAAAATTAATAAATAGTAATAAAAAACTAAATTATCCAAATCATGTTATATTATGTAATAAAATAACATTACATTCTTATATACTATTTTTATAATGCAATATGATAACATCGATATATGAAATCAAAGAGAAGAAAAAGATAACAACTTAAAAAAAAATAACTTAATCAAATCAACCCAAATTAGAGTTCCAAATAATACAAAAAATACATTAACTTAAAGTAGAGATGCAAGAAAGCTAAAATAATCCACCAAAAAATGAAAAACAAAATTTTGAGAGAGAGAAAGAAAGAACCTTTTGTGTGTAGGAAAACTGTATATAGAATGAAATAGTGAATTGTAAATTTATATTAAGAATAGGGAAATAAGAAAAGCCAAAAATAAAGGAAGATAAAAGGATAGAGGAAAAATGATATTAAGGTAGATAATAATGGGGAGATGAAAAAGTAAAAGGGAGGGGAGAAGTCGGAGAAAGTATAACAATAAGTTGGGAAATTAATATGAAGAAAGAGAGTTAAAAATAAGAGAGAGAATGTTGAAAACGAGTAGATGATGTGGCCATTGATGTGGCATAAATCGGTGCTATAGGTCCTGTGACCAAATCGCCAATGTCTGCCACTAGAGTGGTGTCTCTGGTGATTGGATTTTTGGCATCAGTCATCAAAATAGTGTCTTCGACCACTGGTAAGGGTCATCAAATAGCCCACGACCCACAGTCCGACCCAGAAACCTGACAGCCCACTAGGCTAATGGGCAACCTGACCTATTATTATTGAGGCCCATGGGTAGTCTACTAGCCTAGTGGGTGAGGCCATAGGCTAGCTTTTATGCCCATGGGTACCCGATGGGCTAGCCTAGTAGCCCAACTTGTTGCCGAGCCCGTTGGCCTAACTCATTGGCCTAGCCTAATAACTCATAATTCATAACAAAAATATATAGGAAGTGTATAACAGATTGATCTTGAGATATTGTAGAGGAATTTTTTAAGAAAACTCCCTTAACCACTAAGATACTCAAAGTAATTGTGTTAAACTTAGTTTACTAAATATATATATTTCTAGTAGTCTACCAAATTTGAATTAACCATTTGACATTTTTTTTTTATTAAAGATAAAAATAAAAAATTATTTAAAGCCCTAATAAAAAAAAAAAATTAAATAGATTTCTATCAACAAAACAAAAAATTAAATAGATTTGACTGTAAAAAAATTTGTAATTATGTATTAAATTCTTTAATTCTTTCCTTTAAAAAAATAGATTGATTGTTCCCTTATAAAAATTGATTCTTTCCTTATAAAAATAATAAAATAATATGCTAACACAAGCCTATGGGTAGCCCATTAGGCCCAACCCAATAGCCCAACTCACTAAAGACAAAATGGGCATTGCCCACGGGCAGGGTCATGGGTTGAGGTTTTCTCTTTTGGCCAGCCTGACCCGACCCGTTAATTGGTTAATAGCCTATTATGCCCAGTCCATTGTGCCCATGGGCTAAGTAAAAATGGGCTAGGCCGGCCTAATCCGGCGCATTGACGACCCTTAACCACTGGACTGCTAGCACCGATGGTCAAAACATTGGCTTCAGTTATCAAACCTTCAATACTGGTCATTGGATAGGTGGCTTTAACTATTAGATTGATGACCTAGCCACTAGATGGGGGGAGGAAAAGTCACAGTGTGTTTTGTAAAATATTTTATAAAATTTTTATTAAGGATTTTTATTAAGGATTTTACAATCAACGGAAAATATGTTATAAATTTGACTATATTTTACATGCAAACAAATACTTGAAAATGGAAAATCATTTTTCAAAGTATGTTTTATTTTAAAACAAACAGAGCTGAAATCAAAACTATTGAGGTGTGGTGGGAGATTTTAAGCAAGTGCTTGCAACCCAAGAATGTAACCTATATTTCCACGGACCCTATAGAATCAAGTAATATCCCACCGGCTTCAAATTCTAGAATAGAACAGGAGAAGTGGCATGGTTATTATTCATCTACAACGACGTGATAAACAAGGTTGGAGATGTATAGGGTGGGTTCAACCCACTTATGTGAATAACATGCACCCAACCTATCACAACACGTGAGACCTACACGTGTTGTGAGAGATTAAGTGTAACATGATAATACACACCCTCTCGAGGGTGGATTCCTTTGTGGGCCAGACTCTTTCTACAAAAGTCCAAACCCTTTTAAATGTTAGACATTTGTCTCCTCTACAAAACACCTCAAAATCCACCTATGTGTAGTCGATCGGTCTAGAATATCTTTTCTTAAACCCTACAAATGTTTCTATTGTGTTTTTATAAATATTTTTTGGGGTTTAATCCAACAAATTACACTTTAATTTCTCTTTCATAATTTTTTTTTCTTTAAAAATGGTACATGCCATGACTGAACAATCGATTGTCAATGCAGACATTTCATTTATTTTAGATTCTTAAACCTTTTAAGGAATTTTATCTTATACAAATTAAGACTTTCAATAGTTAGTAATGAAAGTGAATATTAATTGTAGACAAAGAAATGCTAATGAAATTAATATTTATTTTAATTAATTTTATGAGCACTTCTTCGTCTACACATACTTACTGACATACCAAATAAAAACTGGGACAAATTTTTGAGATAAATCTAACGAGTTGGTGAAATGGTTATTTATATGAAATGGTTAAATGTCACGTGTATGCCTCTCCATCGATCCTTTGGATTCTTTCCTAGATGTCATGTGTATGCCTCACGGGCTCCACAGATCAGATGGACAGTTGGACACAGAATTGTTGAGTATCTTCATGTGGCTCGAATTTCTGCCACACCGACACGTACGCCTTCATCATGAATAAGTCTTGTGCCACATAAAGTGGCAAAAGACTTATTCATCACCAAGTCTTTTTCCCTCTCTTTGTCACCTGTGCTAACAGCTAACTGTGACGTGAGAAGGAGTATATGATCACCATTCCTCGCGCATTCAAATGGTATTCATTTCAATCGAATACCACTCGTTTATTTAAATATTCTAAAAGTACTTCAAACTAATAAGTTTCATACGTGTCACTGTGATGGGTATCTACTATTCAAACTATCTATATATCTTGAGAGATCGAAGAAAGAAACAAACAACAAATTAATACAAGGCTCTTTATTAGTAGAGTAGATTAAGTTATTATCTTAGTTTTCAGCAAAAAAAAAAAAAAGTTATTACCATAATTGATTATAAGCTTTGCCAATAATGATTTGAATATTTATTGAAGTAGGAAATGTAAAATCGGTGTTGTAGATACCTCTTTAACAAAAGGTTGTAAACATATTATTTCTCTTATTTTATACTTATAACAAAATCGATACATTTAGTGGGTGTTTGGTACACCCACTTAAATACACATTTTCAGTTTTTAAACAATATTACATATTTTTATACACTTTTTCACTCACATATATTTCTACACATATTTTCAAATAACAAAACACATGTACCAAACACTCCTTAAGCTGTCTTTGAATATTCAATTTCTTTATACATGTGGGCACAATTGTAAAAACAGTTAAAATTTTAATAATTAGTAGATCAACAAAAAATTTAAAATTGGAATTTTAATCAGACTTGTATTTGAGATTGCCGCGGGCTAAGAGGTTTCGTCGATAGGTGTCGGCCAAGACTATGATATCTGCACCTTCTTCCCAAGTATATTGGTGAATCTTCCCCACATATAAGGAACAATTTTTTCAAATTGATTTCCTATCATTGTCCCCTTCTTCCTCCTTGCCTTAAATGGAAGATTTTCACTTCTTTTTATAGTGTGGTGTATGGATACTCATAAATAAGAATTCATTTCTAATGATCTAATGACAAGTGCACGTACTCGACATGAAGGACCAAGAATCACATGGCTCATAGATCATTAATTCTTTTATTGGCTCGTTCGGCACCAGGGACTCTTATTACGTATGGCATAGGTTCTACCTTTCAAGCACATGTCCACAAATGTCTTTCCCCGTGCACATATAATTTGTTTCCATATATAGTATTTTTAAGTTACTATCTTCATGTCATTCACTTGACATGCCACGCCTAATCATAAGAAGTAGCTAGGTGCCTAGCTAGATCCTACGTACCCATGGTCTAGTTAGCATGCAAGTCTCCTTTAGGGTTATCTTACGCTTAAGTGATCTAGGTCCGGCTTCCTAGTTAATCCCACGCTTTAGGGTTATCCTATAAGAGACTCGTCCATGATCGCTTTAAGGCCTTCCGAGGAGAAACCATGGCTGCTTTTAATGGCGCCGAATTCTCCTTTCTCTGCATGCCAAATGCCACTTAGCAAAGGGTTATTCATTTGGATATATCTCAATGTGTCCTACCGGAGCCAGGTCCGCATAGTGGCATTGAGTCTGCTCGATGACGTTGAAGTAAGGTACAACAAATGCAATACTTAGTCCCCAAACAAATATTTTACTTAAGATCGATCTACATCATCTTGAGCTTTTTTAGATCGTAAAATCACAAGATTTTAAGATTTGGATCAAGATATAGCAACCATAAAAATAGAAGAAAGAGACAGAACCAAGTGAGAGGAGAGAGACAATGGGATATATGACATGAGGGATAAAAAGAGATATTTAGAGAGAGAGAAATATTTAAATGGAACAATAAAAAATAAGAAAGATTATGTTGGAACGTGAATTTGAAAGGTGGGTTAGCTAAAATAGTGTATGATTGAGTGCAACCTCGCCGGTCTAAGTAAGTGCATCCAGATGGAGCAAAGCCCTCGTCTCTGCAGTTGTAGAAATGATAAGGTAGCTCTCTTAGGATGGTCATCGATGTGGTGTCTGCCACAACATTTTCGATATCAAAGTTAGTATAAGGAAACTCTTTGGGAAATAATCATGTAGTGTAAGAGAACAAGAAGTATTTCTAAGTGTGTCTATGTACCTTATGTTGATATTGTGAGGGCTTTATATATGCTTCCATAGCCCCTAGCCGTTGTGGCTGTTAATGTGGTCTTAAAGTCTCTTTTGGTAACGCCTCCTGGTCAATGATGTGAGCTTTGATGAGCTTCCAACGGTTTGTACAGCTGTTCCTGTTACTGTCCAAGGCATTTATCTGTCTGCATTGAATGACTTCTTTTCTTTCATCAGTAATGTGGCTCATATCGTCAAAAGCACTTGGTTAGTTCGTCTGTCAATATTGCTTCGTTGGTTTAGATGAGGTTGTCTAGATAAGTTGAGTTTGTTAGTCCCATCAGTTGCCCTCGGATTCTGTGGTTGTTGTGACATATCATGACGACCATAGAATATGAAAGGTCCCTAGGCTATACATGACTCTTAGGGGTTTCGCTCCACATTGAATGCATGGTGGTGGCGCCACACATGTTGCGGCCATGTGGCACATTTTGACCAGTGGAGTTAATGCTTCAATTTGTATGACTCTTGGGTTTCCTGTTGAATTTCAATTTTTTTTTTTTTTTTAGCCTTGGTTTTTAAACTTCTCTTCTTCTCACTTCACTTTTCCCAAACTCCCAATCATTACTCTGAGTATTTCCTCCAATCTTTCTCTGTGATTCTTCTCCGAACCGGTGCATGGTTGAGCTTTCTACATTTTTCCTTTGAGGTATGTCTTTCTTCCGCTTCTTTTTTCTTTTCGGTGTAATCATAAACTATGGTGAATTTATTATTCTCTTTCCCTTGTCTTTTGTGTTTGTTTTTGGGTTTTGGGGCTTTTAGGATCCATCTTTTCCCTTTGTTTTCTAGTTTCTCTATGGTTAGTGGTTCTAAGGTTAGGATAGCTTGCCCCTCAATTTCTTTTCTCTTTGCTCGCTTAGGGGGGTCTTTAGGAATTTTCTCACATCTTGAGAACTTCGTTTTTTAGGGTAATAGTCTAAGCATTGCATTGGCTGATTTGTTGCCTTTGCTTCATCAATCGATTGATTGGTTCGAGAGTTTGGTGAGAGAGCAAGGGATCATATCTGAGGTGAGATTGAGTGAATTAGAGACTGGCTTGTCCTCTAATGATGGCCTAGTGGAGGTTAGGGGCAATACTACTGTTTCTGCCCCTCGGGAGGTTAGGGTTTTTTATGCCCTTAACGAGGTCTGTGGTTTGGATGCTGACACACTTTCTAGATTCAAGAATAGATTCCAGTTTCCAGACAAGGTTAGGGTTCGTTTACCCAGTGAAGAGGATCGTGCCTGCCACTTCTTCCTTGGGGAGGTATGCTTCTACGTGGCTGCCTTCTTGTGTGGGCTTAGGTTTCTTGTCCACCCATTCATTATGGAGCTGTTAGGCCATTTTGGCATTGCTTGTAGGCAACTTATGCCCAATTCATGGAGGATAGTAGTTAGCCTAAAGGGGATATGGTTGGCTACTACGGATGGTGACATGATCAGAGTAGACGAGCTTGTCTACCTGTATTGTTTAAAGGCATCTAAGGAGCACGGGTTCTATGAGCTGGTGCCATGGGAGAAGAGGACTAGGATAATCTGAAATCTGCCTTTATCCTTCAGATACTGGAAGTCCCAATTCTTATTTGTGTCTGAGGATGATTGGGAGACGCCCTCTAACAAAATTTAGCGTGATCTCCCAAGGCTACTCCATCGGTGGAGTACTTCGAATTTAGGTGCGTCATTATTTCTCCTCGTCCATTAATTTTCGTTGTGTTCATTTATCGTCACTAACCCTTTTTGCCCATTGTCTCCTGCAGTCAAGAGACGGCCCAAACTTAAAAGCAAGTACAAAGGACATGTTGAGAAAGTGATAGAGCACGCGAGGACGATCAAGGACTTTGACAACCTGGTAGACTCATAGACTCTTGCTTTTTACTGTCTCAGTCTAGAACCATTTGCCTTTGTCCTGCGCAACCTTGATATAGAGGAGAAAAAGAGTAAGCGTTAACCTCATCAATGCTGACTTTCTTGCATATATACCTTTGCTCATAAGTTTTTTATTTTTTATTTTTTTATTTATTTTTGCTTTATATAAGGAATGACGTCAAAGTTCAATCAAAGTATGTACATCTGAATGAGGGCTAAGAAGAACAAGCCCTTGTCTAATCTTTGGGCCAAGACTGTGAAAGTGATGGACAAGGGTGCCTCCATCCCTCCTGCTACCTTAGTTACTCCTGGCACCAAGATGATTAGGATGGCTTCCCCAGCTGCCTTAGTTGAAGAGATCCCCTCCCCAACGGAAGAGGCAGCAGATCGAGGATAAGGAAAAGGAGAAAGTTGTTTCAAGTTCGTCCAGTGTTTGGGACGATGCTAAGGTTGCAATGGCTAGAGCGTAGGAGATTTTTACTACTGATGAAATGAAGGTACTCTCGAGTTTGTCACCAAGTGAGCTCGTGTGTCATCATCTCCACAAGCTTATCCAGGTATTAAACTTGTGCTAGTTCATCCCCTCTCTTCCCTTTTTTTTTTTTTTTTAATGATTCTTTTCTCCTAAGTGCTGGGGGAGAGTCTTCACCTTACCTCAGAGTATCTTACTCAAGAGGCCAAGGTCGAGTCTACTGTGTCCTGTGTGTCGGCCTTGGAGGCAAATAACTAAAAGTTGAAGAAAGATTTGATAGTTTCCATGGACGAAGCTAACCATGCCAAGGAAAAGGCCAAGACCCTGAGTGACAATCTTAGGGTTGAACGGCAGTTGACTTTGGAGAAGGACGTGCAGCTCTTGGTGGCCAAGGAGAAGATCAAAACCATAGCTACTAAGGCCATCGAGGGTTTCTAGCAAACAGAAAAGTACAATACTGTGTTCTTCAGCTGGTACTTCAAAGGGTTTGAGCTCTTGAGGTGGTACTTCATCAAGCACTCTTCTGGAGTAGATCTAGAGAACTTGGACCTAGAAAAAGTAGATAAGGAGATGACAGTTGACGAGGCCTCCCACTCCACAACCCTTAACGGTGATGCTCCTGAGAGTGATCTTCCTCCTCCTACCGGTGATGATCCAGCTACGAACACCTAAACTTGTTACTCTTTCTTTTCTTTTTCTTTTTTTTTTTTCTTTTTCTAAGTGCTCGTTATGTTTTAGGCCTTTTGTAAGTCTAATTTCAGAAATTTTTTTTCTTTTTAATCTGCTTTGAGGACAATGTCTTTAGCCCAATGTTTATGGGCTTTTGGTTTAAATCTAAAAACAATGATATCTGCTTGCTATTTTTGGGCTTAAGTTAAATTAACAGTTGTGTACTTACTTGCTTTTGATTTCAGTTCCTGTAGTTTTCCTTTCTGCGTCAATACTTTGTACTTAGTAAGAAATTTTTAGTTGTGACCTTCCTTTCTTCGTTAGCAACTTTTTCCCGTCTATGCGGGTTTTGTTACTTAGTTGATTTCCTGTGACTCATACCATCTTAATGGTTCTTGACGAGGGTTTTGGTGAACTAGTTAAGGGCTCAGATTCAGCCCTGAGCCTTTTTTGAGGGATGTTCTTTCTTTGCGACCTTGTTTTCAGGCATACATTTTAGTAGCATCTTGAACAAGTTTGTTGCAAGGTTCTTGTCTTTTGGTTTCGTCAGTAACTTGTGTCCGTCTAGGCGGAATCTTGTTACTTATCCATTTTCCCTTTCTTTTTGTGACTTACACCCTTTTAGGGATCTTGCTACATTTTTGGCCTCGTTAGAAACTTACTTTCGTCTAGGTGGAATCTTGTTACTTAGCCATTTTTTGTTTTATTTTTGTGACTTATAGCCTCTTAGGGATCTTGTCATTCTTTTGGCCTTGTTATTAACTTACATCCGTTTAGGCGGAATCTTGTTACTTAGCCATTTTTGCTTTTCTTTTTGTGAATTCCACATTATGAAACCCGTTCACATTAAGATATCAGTTGAATAATTCTTTTTATTGCTTTTAAGAATGTGTACAACTATCTGTTACATCTGTTGGTGATATTTCTTCAAGTTCTCAATGTTCCATGGTTGTGGGAGTCTCTGTCCATCTAGGGTCTCCAGGTAATAACTGCCTTGTCTAGAGTAATGGACGACTCGGTAGGGTCCTTCTCATGTCGGGCCGAGCTTTCCTTGGGCAGAATCTTTGGTTGTTGGGGTAATCTTGCGCAGGACGAGGTCTCCTATGTCAAGTCATTTAAGCTTCACTCGCTTGTTGTAGTACTCGGCTATCTTTTGTTGGTACTTCGACATCTTGTTGAAGGCTTTCTCTCTCACTTCGTTTAGACAATCTAGGTTGACTCGTAGCTGGTTGTCAATGTTCTCCTCGTGGAACATCTCTCGCCTGATGCTGCTTATTCCAACCTCGACCGGGATCATTGCCTCAGTGCCATAGGTGAGTTTGAAGGGGGTTTCTCTTGTTGGCATTCTTGTCGTAGTCTTGTAGGCCTACAAGACGTTGGGCAATTCTTTCGACCAGGCTTTCTTTCGTCGACTAATTTAGCCTTGATAATCTTAAGTAGAGTTCGATTCATCACCGCCGTCTTTCCATTTGCCTGTGGATGTCTCGGGGACGAGAACTGGTTCTTGATCCCTAAGCCTAAACAGAAGTCTCTGAAGCTTTGGTTGTCGAACTGCCATCCATTGTCTGATATGATTGTCTGTGGAATCCCAAACCTGCAAATAATGTTCTTCCACATGAAGTTCTGGATTCTAGCTTTAGTGATGATTGCTAGAACCTCTGCTTTGACCCATTTTGTGAAGTAATCAATGGCGACTAGTAAGAATTTTACCTGTCCTTTTTTCTTGAGGTAACGGGCCGGTGATGTCGATTCCCCATTGGGCAAAGGGCTAGAGAGAGGATATCGTCGTCAGTCTCTCTGCTAGAACGCGTTGGGCATTCCCAAACCTTTGGTGCTTATCTCACTTCTTGACGAGCTCCCTTGCATCTACCTGTATTGTAGGCTAGAAATAACCTGTTCTGATAACCTTACTTACCAGTGACCTGGGGCTTGCATAATCTTCGCAAACTCCTCCATAGATCTCCTTTAGAATATATTTGGCTTCTTCTTCGTCCACGTGCATCAGGTAAGGCATGGAAAAACCTTTCTTGTATAGTGTGTCGTTCATGATCGTGAACTTGGCTGCTCTCTTTCTGACCTTCTAGGCTTCCTCGTTGTCTTAAGGGAGGTGCCCATCCTGGAGAAAGGATATGATTGTTGTCATCTAGCTACCTGTGGTCTGGATTGCGAATGTGGAGATTTCATCGATGCTGGGGCGTTTTTAGACTTCCATCACCAAGGCCATGTTCACCGCTCCTTCTTCTAACAATGCTAACTTTGTGAATTCGTCTATTACCATGTTCTGGCTTCTGGGGATCTACTCATATTCCACTTTATCGAACTCCTAAGCTAGATGCTTCGTCAGCTTAAGGTATTTCTACATTCTTTCCTCATTTGCTTTATATTTTTATTTAATCTGCCCTATCACCAGCTTTGAATCGCTCTGGACTAACAGGTTCTTAGTTTCGAGTGCCTTCTCGAGTCTTAGTTCCATCAGTATTCCTTCGTATTTGGCCTCATTATTGGTGGCTGAAAATTTTAGTTGAACTCTGTATTTGAGCACTTCTCCGTTAGGGGTGGTTATGACGACCCCTACTCCCCCCTTCTTTTGGGCTGACGAACTATCGGTCTGTATTGTCCACCGTTCTGTCTTGTCGGTGAGACTATCCTCGTTTGGGAGGGTAAATTCGACAATGAAATTCGCTAGGGCTTGTGCCTTAATGGCTGTCTTGGGGTGGTACGGGGTGGTACTAAATGTCAAATTGACTGAGTTCAATCGCCCATTGGACCATCCTCCTAGCTACCTCAGGTTTGTTCATGGACTTCCTGACGGGTTGGTTCATCATTACCAGGATAGGATTTGCTTGAAAATATGGTCGCAACTTGCGTGAGGCTACTATTAGGGCAAATGCAATCTTCTTGATCCTGGGATACCTAGCTTCTGCTCCTTGGAAAGCTTGACTGATGTAGTAAACTAGAAGTTGTTTCTTCTTCTCTTCCCTAATCAAGGCTGCGTTCATGACTGTGGCTGACACTGCCATATACAAATATAGATTTTCTCCTTCCTTGGATGGACTTAGGAAGGGTGGATTGCTCGATAACACTTAAATTCTTGAAACACTGCCTCACATTTGACAGTCCAGGCAAAAGCTTGCTTCAGTGTTTTGAAGAAGGGTAAACATTTGTCCATTGCCTTAGAGACGAGCCTGTTGAGTGCTGCTATCCTTCCTGTGAGCTTTTGGACTTCTTTGACAATATTGGGTGATGCCATATCGAGTATGGCTTGTACCTTTTCTGAGTTTGCTTCTATTCCTCTTTGGGACACCATGAATCCCAAGAACTTCCCCGAAGCTACACCCAAAGCACACTTGCTAGGATTTAACTTCATCTGGTATTGTCTAAGGGTGGCAAACATCACTTCTAAGTTGTCCAGATGGACAAGTTCTTCTCTACTCTTGACAAGCATATCATCCACGTATACCTCCATGTTCTTGCTTATCTGCCTGCTGAACATTTTGTTGACTAACCTCTGGTAAGTTGCTCCTGCATTTTTTAGTCCGAAGTGCATTACCTTATAGCAATAGAGTCCTTGGCTTGTGATGAAAGTGATTTTCTCCTAATCCTCTCCAGCCATTTTTATCTGGTTATATCTTGAGAAAGCATCTATGAACGTTAGTAACTTATGCCTAGCTGTAGAATCCACTAGCTGGTCTATCCCTAGTAGAGGGAAACTATCTTTCGGGCAAGCTTTATTCAAGTCCATGAAGTCTACACACATTCTCCATTTTCCATTTGCTTTCTTCACTAAGACGACATTTGCAAGCTAGTCAGAATAGTAGACCTCTCAGATAAAGCCTGTTGAAAACAATTTATTGACCTCGTTTGTAATTGCTTGGTTCCTTTCTGGGGCGAAGACTCTTCATCTTTGTTGGACGGATTTTCTCTCTGGGTCCACGTTCAGCTTATGCTGAATGACTTCTGAAGGTATACCTAGCATGTCCTCGTGACTTCACGCGAAGACGTCTAGATTTCCTTTTAGGAACTGGACGAGCCTTATCCTCATCTTGAGACTTAGCGTCGTCCCTATCCTTGTCATCTTGGTTGCCTCTCCCTCGACCAGTTCCATTGTCTCCAGGGCTTCTACTTTATCTTCTTCTTTCTTCTCGATCATTTATGTATGGTTCTCCTTTGCAGCCAAGACGGCCTAGTAGCACTCTCTGGCTAGGACTTGATCTCCTTTTACTTCGCCAACACCGGTCTCCGTTGGGAACTTTAGCTTTAGGTAATAGGTGGATGTGGCTGACTTCCATCAGTTGAGTGTGGGCCTCCTAGTAACTACATTGTAAGACGAAGGGCAGTCTACCACCAAAAAGTCTAACTGACAAGTTAACTACCTTGGGTAGGTCCCCACCGTTACCGTCAGTGTCACTATACCATTGGGATATACTCTATATCCACTAAAATTGATGAGGGGAGAGTTAAATAGGCGTAGCCTCCCTGGATCGAGCTTCAATTGCTGAAAAGTAGGAAGATAGATGATGTTCGTGGAGCTACCATTGTCCACGGGGATCCTTTTGGTGTTGAATCCTTCTATCATGAGCATAATGACTAAGGGATCGTTATGTGGCTGCTTTACTCCCTTAGCATTTTCCTCGTTGAAGGACATGTCCTGATTCGTCCGTCTCTGCTTACACGGGGGTGTTATGTGGACGTTGTTCACCTGCCTCTAACATGCTTTCCTAAGGGATTTGAATGACCCGCCTGTGAATGGCCCTCCTACAATTGTCTTTATCTCCCCGATTATATTCTGCAGAGGTTGGGACATGTGGTCCTCGTTTCTGGGCGAAGACTCGCGCTAGTTTTTGTTTCCGTCTCTGAACTTACTAGACTCCCCCTTCTTTACATACCTTTGCAATTTCTTTTTCTGTATCAACTCCTCTATCTGCTCTTTTAGGTCCCAAAAATCTTCTGTATAGTGGCCATGATCCTTGTGAAACCAGCAGTACTTCTTTTTGTCACGCATGTTCGGTAATGAATGTAATGGTCTTGGCCATTTGAGATAATGTTCGTCCTTAATCTGTGTCAAAATTTTGTCAATAAGCATAATTAAATGAGTGAATTTTACCGCTCTGGAAGTTTTCTCATCTTTCCGTTTATCCCTGTCACTGGTCCGACGATCTAGACGCTCCCTTTTTCGTCCTCTACAATTGTCCCCCTTCCTTCCTTTGTTTGCTGGTCTATCTACATCCCTTATGGTGGCTAATGCATCTTTAGCATTCATGTACTTTTGTGCCTTTAGGAGTATCTCTGCCATCGTCTTAGGAGGATTCTTCGCAAGCGAGGCCATAAACTCTCTAGACTTCAGCCCTACTTTGAAGGTCGTCAACTGAATTTTGTCGTCAAATTCATCTATCTCTAGGGTCTCCCGAGTGAAGTGTTTCACATACGACCTTAAGGGTTCTTTCTCCCCTTATCTAATGGTGAGCAAATGGTCCACTAGCCTTTTAGGGCGTTGTCCTCCGATGAAATGGCACAAAAAGGCATTGCTTAACTACTAAAAACTATCAATGGACGATGTTGGCAACTTGGTAAACCATTCCCTGACAGCTCCTTTGAGAGTGGTGGGGAAAGAACGACACAATATTTTGTCAAGAGTCTGTTGAAGGCCTAATGTCATCTTGAAGGTGTTGAGATGGTCTTGAGGGTCTTTAAGTTCATCATACGGCTTAAGTTGAGGCAGGCGGAACTTTGACGGTATAGGGCATTTTAAAACTGCTGTGGTGAAGGGCAAGTCTGTTGCTCTGACCATCCTATCTAGGTTTCGATCTGTTTTTTCCTTAATGGTGTTCCTTAACTTGTCTATCTCCTTTCTTATCTCTCGAAGAAGATCCGAGTTTTGCCCGTCTGGGGTAATCGACTCTAAACGGTTACTCCTTCTATTGCTATCTCCCTTATTCTCTTGGTAGGCTCTGGATCGATTCCCCTCCTGTTAAAGTTGTAGTCTCATTTCTTGATTCTGTTGGGTGAGCTCTTTGACGATGGCCGTAAGAGCCTAGACTTGCTAAATTAATGCTGTAGAATCCTGGTTGGACTCCATCTGAATGGAGAAGTTGATTGGAAACTACACTTTTGGATCAAGGTACAAAAATGTCGTTCTCACGGATGGTGTCAAACTGATGGAGTGCAACCTCGTCAGTTTAAGAGCGTCCAGATGGAGCCAAGCCCTTATCTTTGCGGTTGTAGAAATGGTAAGGTAGCTCCCTTAGGATGGTTACCGATGTGGTGCCTGCCACAACTTCTCCGATGCCAAAGTTAGTATAAGGAAACTCTATGGGAAAGAATTATGTAGTGTAATAGAACAAGATGTATTTCTAAGTGTGTCTATGTACCTTATGTTGATGTTGTGAGGGCTTTATATATGCTTCCATAGCCTGTAGCCGTTGTGGCTATTAATGTGGTTTTAATGTCTCTTTTGGTAACACCTCCTGGTCAATGATGTGAGCTTTGATTAGTTTCCAACAGTCTGTATAACTGTTCCTATAACTGTCCGAGGCATTTATTTGTTCGCATTGAATGACTTCTTTTCTTTCGTCAGTAATGTGGCTCATATTATTAAAGGCACCTGGTTAGTCTGTTTATCAATATTGCTTCGTTGGTTCGGATGAGGTCATCCAGATAAGTTAAGTTCGTCAGTCCCATTAGTGTATGTGTCTATGTGGTTAAAAAGATAAAATTAGGAGGGAAATTGGTTTAGGGCTGCCACACTATCAACCTTAAGTGTATGGTAATTGTTGATGGCTTATAATGGAACACAGAGTAATAAAAGGAGAAGTGGAATAATCAAAGGAAAACACAAGCAATCCACAGTTCCACACCACATGAAAAACCCTCTGTAAAAGAAACCACATAGAAAACCTATTACCTATATGCTAGCCAACCTACCCTTGCATTTTTTTTCTTAAAAGTATACAAGTTTTATTCCCTTTTTATGAAGGTAGAGGGAAGGGGGACATGATGTTGGGTTTAGACATTAAGTTGGCAAACCGTGGATAAAACAAATCTTGTTTTGTAGTTTAGAAGTGTATTCAGAGGCGGAATTAGAATTTCAAGAATGAGAGGGCCAAAGTAATAAAAAAAATATAAATTTTATCCAATTTAAGAATATTATGAGTCTGTTTGGGATCCGCTTATTTTGCTGAAATTGGAAACTTTTTGCTAATATTAATGTAGATAAATGTAAAAATTAGCTGAAATAGTGCAATGAAACCTATTAATAGTACCAAAAAGTACAGTAAGACCCATGAATAGTAACAAAAATAAGCTGAATAGTAAAATAAGCTAACTTTTTAATTTTTGTCAAACACATGCTACATGGGAATTATGTGAAAAATTTAGAAGAGCCATCCATATGTTTTTGAAGATTTTAATTATTTGGGGGGAGTTGTTCATAAATTTAAGGGTAATTTTAATTTTAATGAGTAGTTCCACCCTTGAGTGCATTTGTATGATTAAGTGTGCGTTTGGCATGGCTTAAGTAAGTTTTTTTAACTATTCAGCTTATTTTTTTTACTGTTCATGGCCCACTGCACTTTTTGATACTATTTATGGGTGTCACTATACTATTTCAGCTATCTTTTAGTTTTATCTACAATATTTTCAGTAAAAAATTTTCAATTTTAGCTAAATAAACTATTCCCAAACGGCAAAGATTATTTTTGCCAATTTATTTTATTATTCAGTTAATTTTTGTTACTATTCATGGGTCTCACTGCACTTTTTGATACTATTTATGGGCTTTTCTATAATATTTTAGTAACTTTTACCTTTATTTATTGTACTTTTAATAAAAGATTTTCAGTATTATCAAAATAAGCGAAACTCAAACCAACTCTAGGCTACTACCCAAGTCTTGAAATTTAGAGTGCCAGTTTCAACTGGTAAATTGCGGTCCCTCTCATTATTTATGCTGCTTTGCATGACGGCAACTTTTCTTCAAGAATGACAAAACCACATTTAAAGTGATGGCGAAATTTATCTTCAATGTCTGCCGCATTCTTATTTTGTAGCCTCATAAAACCTACACCGTGTCCTTTTTGGATTATTATTAATAACAAAAAAAAAAAAAAAATGGTTGGGTAGATAAGTGGACGGTCTAAATGCAGCTATACAAACCATCATCTAAAAAACAAAGGGTTGTGATATACAGCATTTTCCTTGTGGTACACAATATAGTTGGGAAGTCATATTTGTTGTGAAAACTCAACGTTATCTTCCTCTATCTGTTTTCCTCTCTTTGCTGCAGCATATTGACTCTTTCCTAAAATCAATAACTAAAGTCAAGAGGACAATATAGTTTCTTGTTGGAATTGGTACAAGCTACCAAGTAATATGGTTCTGCCATGTCATGCCGTGGAAGAGCAGCAATGGCATCATAGCTTGGCAGCAAATTAATTAGTGCAATGCTTACAAGTTTGAAAACATAGTCATCTCAAAAAAACAGTGAGATCCTCGCTTATGCATCTTTCAAAATATCTTCTGCAACATGTGAAATTACTTATTAGACTCTCTCTTGCACAGCATATATAATCCTTCGAATTCTAGTTATATTGCAGAGTAAGTATGTACAGGCCTATATACTTTTTCCAGAACCATTCTTTCTATATTCATTTTTAGTATGTGTATGAGTTGTAACTTTGCAATTCAATCTGTTCCAATAATTGTTTTCAGTAGCAGGGACTCTCTATTATATATATATATATATATATATGATTTCCCATGTTCCTGACTGCATAGAATTGAAGGAGGGTCATTTTGTTTGTGGTAGGTATAGATAGAAAAGAAATGGCGGAGAAAGCGAGAGCGACACCATCTAATTCTTCTAGTAGACAAAATGAGCGGAGATCGATTGGAGTGTTCGAGCCGGCAGAGAGTAAGAAGAGTACTAGTAGTGAGACAGTGGATGATCATCAGGGTAGCACTTCCTTGCTGGGGTCTAGTAGTAGCAGCAGTATTAGTAGAGAGGCAGCAGTGAAAATAAATAAGTGGATGGCATTCGAGCCCCACGATTCTAATGGGAAAGATAATAATAATAATAATAATAATAATAATAGTAGTAGTAGTATTGATATTGATATAGATATAGTACCAAACATAAAAGCTGAAGCAGGAATAGCAGAAAGAATAGCAGAATGGGGTCTGATGGTGAAGTCAGAGTCAGATGTGGGAGAAGGCAGTTTCAAAAAAGCAGGAAAAGGAGAAAGATTATTGATCTTAGGAGGGGAATCGACAAGAACATCGGAGGAATCGAATCGTGGGTCATTTGCATCTGCATCTAAATCAGCATCGGGAGATTTCCCAAGGTTATCGCAAGAATTGAAGACGGCTTTGTCGACTTTGCAGCAGACATTTGTTGTATCTGACGCCGCTAAACCTGACTGCCCCATCATGTACGCCAGCTCCGGCTTCTTTAGTATGACCGGTTATTCTTCTAAGGAGGTCATTGGAAGGAACTGGTATGCCATCGGACCTATTACCGCCATTTCACTTTGCTTTCCTTTTTCTATTTCTTTTTTTTTTTTTTTAATTCGTTTAAGCAGTAAATTTTAAACTTGAATATTTTTGTTGAAAATAGCAGTGATTGTAGCATCCTTGACTTTAAAAAAAATAATATCTGTTTCTGCCGTTTATTCTCAAAATATAATAATAATAATAATATCTGTTTATACAGTCAAGCAAGAAATTCACAACCTATTGTAGTAAAAATAATAATTTCAATAATAAGTTTAGATAAAAATTAGTAAAGCTAAATGTTAAATTTTATTGGATATATACAGAAGTTTAAAATATACATAATGCTAATAAAAAAAAAAAAGGGGTATTGTTGCACATAACTTATCACATGTAACAGTGTGTGAATGATGAGTAAAAAAAAAAAAAAGGGGTGTGATAATCATTGCTCTTAAAGGAAGATATTATTTGTGTTTTTTTTTTTTTTTTTTTTTTTTGCACTTCTCTTTTTAAAACAGTGCATTATGTCAGCTCATCATGTCTTCTTTTTTTTTCCCCATTAAATTAGAAATAAATACATTGGTATTACATTTTAAAAATTGAAGGCAAATAAATGTTATTCCTTACATGCTCCTGTTAACCATATGCGCAAAGCTGCCCTCCGTGTGCTCTCATGCGTCACCTGCACTTTAGACCATTTTAAACAGTATTTCTCTTCTGTTTGTGGTGGGTTTCATTAAAGTTTTTCTTGTGTATTGATTCTATTGAATGAGCCCTCAAGGATTTAAGGGTTTATTCTTTGAAATAGACATGTTCTATTTTTTGTGTTTATCTCGTTGAGTAGTATTCATATACCCTCACCCACCATCTCAATACCAATCATGTGCTTTCATGTAGTTGTATTGTGGCTTCACGAAATGCCTCCACTTTGAAGATACCCTTTACATTTCTCAAATGGTCAAATGCACTAGGAGCCCTCATCTCATGTACTAGTTTCGTCCCAGCGATGTGCCATACCCATTATTCGACTTTCACATGTCCATTATTCACACAGTACTTACTTATCGGTAGATCCTCTTGATTCATTCAATGTGCATTAAAGGCCTTTCTTATATTGAAAACTTCCCTTCTAAACTTAATTTTGCACTCAATGTGGGACAACACTTAATGATCTATTTTTCGATAAACCTTAAACTCACAAGTTACAACCAAAACTGTACGCAGGAGTTAGTTGCGTTGAACGAGTTATCAGGCAAAAACACATCCACGCACTCAATGCAGTTTTGGTTGTGGCAAAAAAAAAAAAGAAGATGTTCTATACCCATGCTCTACATAGTACTTATCGGTGGACCCTCCTAATTCATTCAACGGGGATTAAAGACCTTTCTTATGTTTTTGTTATCCCTCATCCTTAAGTTTGATGGAATGTTCTATCTTTTACCACCAAAAGAGGGGAGAGAAAAAGAAGTTTGAGGGAGCGTTAGAATATATCGAAATATTAGCATAGATAATATAATTATGGGAGTAATGATTATCACAAACTAACTATTGTATACTCCTTACGCATTCCCTTTGAAATTGTGTTTTGAAGGGAGTGTATAGCGAATGTGGAGTGAGTAATAAGAATTTTGCTTCTTGTAATACACACAACATAAATGTGACCAGGCCTGAGCCTGATCTCAAACTTTTCTATCCGCTGTTTACCTAGGCCGTTGGCTAAACTCTATTGTCATTTTGTATTCTTCTTTAATAAAAATGTGTGAGAAGATATGTGAAAGATGAGGCCGTAACAGGGGTTTTTGACTTTTGGGTGCAGCCGATTTCTTCAGGGACCGGAAACGGACCCGAATGAAGTGGCCAAGATTCGAGATGCAGTTAAAAGTGGGAACAGCTACTGTGGCAGGCTCTTGAACTACAAGAAAGATGGCACCCCTTTTTGGAATCTTCTCACTATCACCCCCATCAAGGATGACCATGGCAAGACCATCAAATTTATTGGGTATCTATTTCTTTCTTTTCAATGCCTACTAATTCTCTTTCTTGTTTTCCAAAACAATTTGTTACAGCCTTCTCCTTATTGTATGACACTCTTCTCTAGTCTAACAATTGTGCTACTTGTACACTTATATATACACATGACACACATGCATGCGATTCAATGTTAAATGTCTACATGTACACCTGCATGACTTATATGTTAGAATCAGTGAACAATTAGACTGTCCTTTTGCAGCTTTGTCAGTAGGTTGTAGTGCCTTTTCTTGGCCTCAGCTCCGGCCTTGGCACATTTCTTGGTTTTGTTGGAAGAGTAGCCAATTTAAGCGAACTTTGATATTTTTTCTAATTGATATCAGTGTTCTCCATTGAACCAAAATCACCTAAATATAAGTGTTGAAAATGCTTTGCCTAGAAAAGGAGTAGAAGAAAGAAGATATAAATCTATGACCAAGAAATCTCAGGCGAACAGGTCTTTGCAAACTATAGCTTCAATGTAGATAGAAACTTTGGGCTCAAGGGAGTTCACACTGCTTCAATTAAGTCTAAAAATCTTCAACTTGTCTGTATTTATGTATTATTGTTGGAAGAATGCTTAACTGACCTCATTCATATAAGTCGAAAAATCGTATTTTGTCGTGTGTCTTGGATTCAAAATGACTATATCTAACCTTATTCATGTAATGCATATCTTGAAATGTTAACATGTGCATGCATCACCTTATAATGTAATCTCGTGAACTTAATAACCATTCATGCACCATTTTGTTTAATTAATGTTTTAGACTTGTTAATTAATATGCTGTCATAAGAATCTTATGATTATTTCAAACGAGGCTTCCTCTCGGGCATTAAATGCCTATTCCTCAATTTGGTCGTAAAGAACCTCATATCTTTAGAAACCCAAATCTCCACTCACTACTCAATGCATTTAACGAGCTTAAAAATTTATGAATTTAGTCATAGATAACCTTTTGAGTGCAGAATTCAAGGATGCTCCCTAACTAAATTTATCATTATTGATGCCTTCATGATTATTATAGCTTTTCTAGACTTGGTAATTTCAAATCTTAGGGCCACATAACTATTTCCTGAAATAATAAAACATATGGTCATAAGTGAATATATATATATATATATATATATTTTGCCTTTTTAATCATGATATGAATTGTTTAGCAGAATGTTTTCTGTTTTCTGTGAATTATGTTTTTATCTCGTCTTAAGGTGCGATTTTCAATGTTGTTTCTACAGAATGCAGGTGGAGGTCAGCAAGTACACGGAAGGTATTAACGAGAAGGCACTACGGCCAAATGGTTTGCCCAAGTCATTAATCCGTTATGATGGTAAGCATTTTTACTCGCCCTGTTGATGGATATGACTGTGACTGCTTCAATCATCTTATTTTCACATGTCAGCTCGTCAGAAGGAGAAGGCTTTAGGTTCCATCACAGAGGTTGTCCAAACTGTGAAACATCCACGATCTCACACTCAAGCTACAAGTCGTGACACTACCAGCAAGCATGATGAACAAGAAAAATTTGACCTTGATTATATTCTGCCAAAATCTGCTGAAATTCAGAATATAAGCACACCTGGTGGACAAACGCCTCAATCAGATTACAGGGATGATGTGTCTCGCTCAAGTTTAAGCCAGGAAGCAGGCAAAAAATCTAGAAAATCAGGTCGCGTTTCCTTGATGGGGTGAGTGTTTATTGAGTCACCATTGCTTTATGGTAAGGTTGATACTAATTGCATATTGTAAAAAAAAAAAAAACATTTTGAGCATTTTTGTTTATTACACAAATATCTAACTCAAGGTTGGTTAATGCCTATGAATGTCCTAGCAGGACCTATGACTCCCTTTAGAATTACCAGATTTCTTATTTCATACGTAAATTTCTCTTACAGTTTTAAAGGGAGGTCTCTGAGCTCTGCAGAGAGGCAAGAACAGCAACCAAGTATTGAACCGGAGGTTTTGATGACTAAAGATATAGAACGCACTGACAGTTGGGACCGCACTGAAAGAGAAAGGGATATGCGCCAAGGAATTGACCTAGCAACCACATTGGAACGCATTGAAAAGAATTTTGTGATCTCTGATCCAAGACTTCCTGATAACCCAATTGTAAGATAAAAGAAAATTACTTGTTTATTTGTATTAGGAAAAAACTTGAGATAAATGCTTTAGAGATCAGAATTTTTAGTAGTTTATCTTCTGATGCACTCAACTACAGTGCACTAATTCCCCCCTCCCTCTCTTATTTATTTATTTTTTATCCTAATTGAACCATATACTGCATTTTGCATGTCTATCATCGTATTAGATACACAAATGAGGTACTCCATTGATGTTAAGATGCTTCTCTAAACAGGTTTTTTTTTTTTTTTTTTTTTTTCGTCTACTGCTGTCATCGCAGCTTACTGCATTTTACTATCATACTCCTTGTGATCATATAACACTGCACAGTATAAAAAGTTAAATATTGGCATTAATAGTAGCATTTTTGTCAAGACTGGAGTTATAACTACTTTTTAAATCCTAAATAGTATCAATATCCAATATACAACCTTCATGGTACTCTATGTAAGCGTTATAGTTCTATTTCACAATATATACCGTATATTATATAGATGATACTAAAGGTGATATAATCATTCATGTGCAGATATTTGCGTCTGATAGCTTTCTTGAATTGACAGAATATACACGCGAAGAAATTTTGGGAAGAAACTGTCGGTATGAAAACTGTATTTTATATCCTTGTTTTGTTATTATTTTGATTTCTTGTATCCATTTGCCTCCCATTATAGGGGCATTCAAATTGGACTCATTCTTGTTGCACAGATTGTAATTTTTTTTTCCATCTTTATGTCCATTCTTTCTCTTGTCTTTTTCTATGATTGTACCATTTAATGTTGTACTTCAAAGTGTTTTCACTAGTTAAAGCAGATGCTTATATTTACTGGACCACTTTTTAAATAACAATTCCAAAACTTTTGTCCAAATTTCAGATAAGGATGATAAGTAAGTTAGAGGCCTGGGAGATGATAAGTTGATGTGTGTGAATGCTTTTTGATGTTGTTAAGATATTTTAGTAGCTAGTTTACCTCGTTCAACAAAGAACTTTTTTTTTTTTTAATAATTAGTTACAACAGTGGGGGAGGGGGGATTTGAACCTTGGATATTTCGTGAGTGTTTGGATTGCAATGAAACACTTACTGACGTCTAGCATCTACGTTTTAGTGGGTCCCGTGCACTGTTCATGGACCCACAAACTACTTTTTTCAACAAAAATAACTTTAAAACTGGGTCCCATGACACTATTCACACATTTAAAAATTATTTTACTACAGTATTTTCAGTTTTCAGCAATAAGCAGTATCCAAACACACCATTCCATTAAAAACATTAGGAGGTGCCAGTTAAGCTACAAGGCTCTTGACAACAAAGAATGGCTTTAGAATTCTAAAGGAAGATGTTTTTTTTTCTGATATTGGTACCTCTACCATATTCATGTCTCTTTGGTTTGGTAGTTAAAATCTTGGGGACTGAAGTTTGAAGGTTCAGTCTATATTCTTTTCAGATATGTCATATTACTAGCAAAAACTTTGAGTTGTATTAGATGTCATGGCGATTGTCATAGCTATAATCTTATAGTTTTAGTAAATTTTTATAACATATTATGAAAATAGCATTGCATTTTTTTTTTTTTTTTTTTGGGGTAGAGTTTTTATTCTCTGCTATCTTGTTCTATTTTACACTTGTTTGAAAAACCTTGGATCAGTACTGCCAGTTCTATTCAATTTTTCCTTGTCCATTTTCTAGGTTTCTTCAAGGACCTGAAACAGATCAAGCAACTGTCTCAAAGATAAGAGATGCCATTAGAGCACAAAGGGAAATCACTGTGCAGTTGATCAATTATACCAAGAGTGGTAAGTAAATACTTTTGATATCTGGTTTAATTGTTTTTATTGTTTCATTTCACTTGAAACTAGGAAAGTTACAGCATTTGAGTAGAAATCGAATTGGCTGGGTGTTTCAATCAAGGACTGCCACCTTTCTCATGTCATAAAATTATAATTCCTTTGGAATTTATTTTATATTCATTGCGTTGGAAATTAGTGTTTTACCAAAGTTTTATTTTTGTTTTTTATTTCCATCATGCTAAGTTGTTATGATTTCATGACTTTCAGGAAAGAAATTCTGGAATTTATTTCACTTACAACCTATGCGCGACCAAAAGGTGACTACATGGTTATTGTCTAGCTATTTGTTAAATCAAATATCTAATTTAATATCCATTGAATTCAGATGTTAAATCTCTTTCTATTTTTTCATTTGAGTCTGATGTAACTTTGGTAGGGTGAGCTTCAATACTTCATTGGTGTCCAACTAGATGGAAGTGATCATGTGGAACCCTTGCGCAACTGCCTCTCAGAGCACACAGAGCAACAAAGTTCTAAGTTGGTGTGTGTGTATTTTTTTTTTTTCTTTTGATATCTTTTCTCCATCTATATATAAGAGTTGTGAAAGTAGCTATGATTCATCATTCATAATGTCGGGCCCAAGAACAAAAATCTTATGGAGATGGGTGTTCTTAATAAGAATTTTAAGGTAGATGGACATACCAAGAAAGTTAGAAAAAGGAATGAAATTGTCCATTAGAAAATCATGGTGGCACCTTTTGAGAAAAAGATGAGGGATAGCTACCCAAGATAGTTTAAGCCTAGTGAGAAAATCACTAGACTAAATCAAGTTGGAATGAGAAGTGCTAAAGGCGGCATATGGGTAGAAGTAGTGAAGAAAAATATAACATAAAGAATGTTGACAAAGAGTATGACTTTAGATAGAGTAGAATGCTGAAAAGAGATACATACAATGGACCTAACTAGTGATAAAGGATTCATATATGTCATGGTGTTGGGGGAAATAACACCTTGGGGATACTTCATTTGAGAGGCTAATTTAATAAATAAGGGCACCACTTGACCCAAAAGCTTAAGCCAAAAATCTCCCCTTTCACATGTGAGCCTTATACCAAGTCACTTATGGCACTTCGGTTAGTCTCCCCTTTTAACGGAAGCCTTTTTCTTAACAATCTAAGTGTCGTGCATTACCATCACCAATAGAGTGCCCTTTACTCAACCATGGGTTGAGCAAGCCTTTGAATCTTCCTTGCACAACTGTGGGAGTCACAAACATGCACTTAGTAGAATCCTTTTACTCAACCATGGGTGGATCTAAAATGGGATTCTTCCTTGTTCTACTTCATGAGACCTACTAATGAACACTTGCCCTCAAATCATCGGCTTTGATACCACTTGTGAGGGAGATAACACTTTGGGGAGACTTCAGTTGAGAGGTTAATTTAACATATAGGGACATCATAGGGTTATATTTGGTCTTTTCTTAAACTTATAGGTAAGAGTCCTAGAAACTGCCCATGTTCTAAAATTCAGAATGTATTAGACCCAATTGATATAAAGCACAATCAATAGTTTTTGGTGAAACTTCCTGAAATGTATATAACGCACAATGAATGCATGTAAAGCAATTACAAACATTTTATGAATCAAATATATTGTCTAAAGGAATAATAAAAAAAAAATCTTACATAGCAGTGATAATTAAGCAGAGGTTTGTCTAAAATTCAAGTAATGCTGCAATCACAATTACATTTCCCTTATTCATTGTCAGCTAAATTGTACTTTGTGTGACCTGTGTCTCTAGTTTTGTTAGAAAGAAAAATATAACTTATAATAAAATTATATTTTAAAAAAGTAAGAATTTAGAGATTGTCACTGCCAGCTTGAGGCTTTTAAATAGCACTGGCGTAATAGTCATTTGGGGTTAGTATGGATAATCTAACACTTCTAGAAACTCTCTCCATGTTGAGTTCATCTTCCATCTTCAGCAGGTTAGGTTATATTTTGATATGGATGGTATCTTTTTATTTTCCCCCCTTTTTTTGACATGTTTCTGAGTTTGTTTCTCTTTAATCAGGTCAAAGCCACTGCAGAAACTGTTGATGAAGCTGTCAGAGAACTTCCTGATGCCAACTTGGTAAGGTACTCTTTTTTATTCATGTTCGGACTGATAATTGTTGATGCATATGTTATTAGATTTGAAGAATTTATTTATTTATTTTATAAAAAAGTTGTTGACATTTCAATTTAGGAAAAAGTTTACCTTCAAACTGGGTTAGCTAGTAGTCACATGACTTTTTTAATGAGTCATGTGACTCATTTGAATAATACTTGCGGATGATCTTATAAATTGCCATGTATTGGGTTGAAAGAGATTCCTCCAAACTGGTTAGGAGTAAAACATTGTCCTTCAATTTACTACAGTGCATGGTTTTCTTATTTAGATAGCAGATTATATTAAGTTGCATGGTCACCAAACCTTACAGTTCAATTCCTCCAAAGTTCAAATAGGAATCTTGTGAATCTTTTGATAAAATTTGTTCATTATATTGCTATCAAATGATATAACCAATATATTTCAAATAAGCATGATTTACAAAGCACTGGAGATCCTTATTATTAGACTTATAGTTAAGTGATTAAATTCACTATTTCCTAATAGTTTAAGCTTTTGGAACAATCAGTAATTTAATATGTTATCAAAGTAGAAGATCCTAAGTTCGATCCCTGGCTTTACTCTACCTCCCATTTAAAATGTTAAATTCCCATTTGTTGGGCCCTCACTTAGTAAGGGAAAGTTTAAGCCCACAAGTGAGGGAGACTGTTAGACTTATGGTTAAGTGATTAAATTCACCATTTCCAGTGAGAAGGAGTGTTAGACTTGTAGTTAAGTGATTAAATTCACAATTTCCTAATAATTTAAACTTTTGGGACAATCGGTAATTTAACACTTATATCCCACTTTCAATAGATGCACATCTCAATATTTATGATTTTGATTGTTAATCACACACGCGTGCGTGTGTGTTTTGATTAGACTTGTTATGCATTAAAAAATTCCTGCAAAAAATTCTTTCATAAAAATAAAGTCTTTGGGAATTTACATGACTCTTTGTCATGATTGATAAGACATGATAATTTTTTATATTTCCATCTTGTAAATTTTACTATTTAGTTGTTGCTACGGCTTGTACTCTTTTTCATGATGAGAAACTGGTTCTCTTTCATCAATATGTTTGTTCATAACTGATACAACTAATATAATCTACAATTTTTTAGACACCAGACGATTTGTGGGCAATTCATTCTCGGCCTGTCTTTCCAAAGCCTCACAGAAAGGATAGTCCTTCTTGGATAGCAATACAAAAGGTGAATATTGCAGAAGTTAAAATCATACTGTATCACACTCTAATACCATTCACATTTTTTTAGCTATTCAAACTTATCTTGCATAATGAACTTTAGGTTTTTTGGGATAAGGATATGATGATTTGACTATAAGCCTTCTCTATGTGGTTATTCATTCATGACTATTATTATCATTATCCATATTTCTGGCATATATAGCTACCTATTCTTTCGTGTGTCAACTGCAAGTCCAGGAGTTTTATTTTTGTGGGATTCCATCTGAAACTGCTGAGGGTTTAAACCATATCCAAAAGCACTCACTGAGGATCCTGCTTGGCAGCACCAACAACGGATAATGACCTTTAAAATTATTAATAAGGGTGAACTACTGATTTATCCACGGTAAAGCATGAAATTGGATACATATCATTCCGGTCATTATAAATTTGTAACACAATATATTTTTCCAGAGCATCTACTTTAACAATGCATTTGACTTCAATCTGCTTTACTAGTTGTAATGACTTTGAGCTTTTTTTTCAGTAACTCCTTTGCCTCTCAAACTTTGACAATATGGTTTAGCTAAATATTGCTTTCATTTCTTTTCTGTGGTTACCTTTTCAAGTAACATTCCAATCCTCATTGCTTCTAAAATATTAACAAAAGAAAAATATTCCCCGAAGCACAGAATAAAAGCATACATTTCAAAGTCTTTCTTCAAGGTTACCGTGTAGATTTGAGTTATGATTCCATATATGTCCATTATGTGGAGTTGCATTTCTTAGAGAGTGCCTAATTGGTTATCTATCAACTTTATTCCTGCCACTTAACTTCAAATGAACACATGTTTGGCCCCACTTATAATGAGAGACGTTTCTATTTTGAGGTACTCATGCAGTTTTGATCTTGCTCGAGAGGGAAAGCTAAAGATTCCACATCGATTAGGTGTATAATATGATATGGATTTATATACTAGTTGGGAAGTTAGTTGGCCTCTCCACTTAGTAGTTTTAGCATTTGTGACAAATGCGTGGCCTTTGGGCCAATTGGCACCTCCACTACCTAATAAGCATGGGGGTGGTGGGTGAATGTGGAGGCTTGAATCCCCCTTGGGTGCACGAATATGTTGCCTAACAAAAAAAAAAAAAAAAAGACTTTTGTGACTTAATGACAAATAGTCAACATTATATTAAATTTATTTACTTCCTTGATACCATGTTTGACCTCTCTACTTAATAGCTTAAGATTTTTAGACAAGGTGTAATTTATTAAAATTTTACTAATGTAAGTGATAATTTTTTATGTGTATCATTTATCTTAGTTTCTGTGGTAGAATCTGCAGGCTTTGAATAGTTGTAATCACATACTGATATGTGTTCAAGTCCATTTATGCTGTTTATGTTCCGTTTATGTAAATTTTGGCATCTTGCAGCTGTCTCCTTTACTAATATCTCAATCTTCCTTCCCTTCAATCCCTTTGTGCTTCTTAGATCACTGCACGTGGTGAAAAAATTGGGCTACGTCATTTTAAGCCCATAAGGCCATTGGGTTGTGGAGATACTGGCAGGTACAGTGACTTTAATGCAGATGTGATTGTCATAGATTTCTCTTCATGCACAGAACTTGTTGTGACATGATTAGATACGACTTCCAAATTATTGCCTGTCTAATTTTGTGTGTATTCCAATCTTATTTGTCAGCATTAATGATATTTTCTATTCATTATCCTTTTTAGCATGTATGCAAGTGTTCAAACCTATTTTAATTTTTAGCTGATGGAACTGAACAGAATCCTGGACAGCTTGAATGGATCTGTCAATATGATGCAGAACAATGAGTTCTGATACCAAAACTGATACAGCACAAAATTCTCAACGGGAACTGAGATTAAAAAAGAATAAAAAATTCAAATAAACCTAAGAATCAACACCTAGGTTCTCTTGGAGTCATCACCAAGTGGGATAGAATGCCCTGGAATCAACACCTAGGGTTGCCTATAATCAGTACTGGGGCATTGGAAAAAAGTCAATAGAAATTTCATTTATAATAAGCTTGTCTCCATTGGAGTACAATAGTGAACTTATATGGACTATTAGGACTAAACCCTAACCCTGATTGACTTGTGTCAAAGCTTAATTATTAAATTATGAAAATAATCTTGACTCTAGGAAAAAAAATCCAATGGACCAATAGTAAAAATATAATTGAATTCTAAAATTAAATTATACTAAGTTAAAATAAAATTGGTTTTGCACTCCTTGCATCACACTTGGTGACTGGCACAGCTTGTGCATATCCTACTTTTCATAGGAACAAAGGAAGACTCTTCTCCCTCCCCAATCCCCTTCTATAAAAATAATACAGGTCTCTGAAAAAAAATTGTAATTATCTTACCTTAAAACATGTTATATTCCTTTCATGGCTAGTGTCCCTCATCCCTCACTCCTTTCCTACCTCTAATTACCTTAAAGTGTGTTATATTTACTGGGGGCCCTTTACTCATTAAACATGCTAAAATGATAAATATTTCAGATGTTAATATCATACCTTCTTGAATTAAGGTAAGTACAAGGGCTTGAAGGGTACAGGAATGAGTGCAATATAATCTGTAATTAGTTTTCATAAGTTATCAAATAGGTTATTTTGCAATTTCATTTTAACATGTAGAAAGTAGTCAAATGGCGTGAGTAGAAAATTCTTTCTTAGAGACCTAAAAATTGAAGGATAAATTTGGTGTGTCCAGATGATGCCATTGATTGGAAAGAGGAAAAATGAAATGGAATTCGGATCCCATAAATCTTGGAAGGTTTTCAAGATCCGTTTTTACTAATTAGTCTTGCATGATTGATATGAGAGAAAGGGGTTCATTTAAAGACCCTAGATAGGGAAGATATGGCATTGATAAAATATTCGTTAGATAATAATGGCTAAGTGATTAAATTCATTTTTTCCTGTCAGCTTGAGCTTTTGAGATCAACGATATTTTATCAATATTTATACTTAAATAGGTTGAACCCAAAGATAAAGATGAAATAATTAGATTATGACACTAAAATATGTAATATGTAAATGTAATGCCCCTGGCCCTTTGTGTCATGTTCAAAACTTAAGGACAGTGTCAGCCAACCCTAACCCTTGGAGAAATCTCTGCTACATTCACCTATCCAATGAGATCTGAAATCATTTGTTGTCTACTGATCTGTTATAGCTTGAAGAAGATTGATTTATTACTCTCTTGTTTTACACTCAGTGATTTACTTGTGCTTTAGAATTCACTCGTGTGCTTTAAAATTGTTGTCTTTCTCCAGGTCACACAAAGGTCTTGCTTAACATCAACAGCATTAAAGTAAAAATTGGATTCTTTGCTCTTCTTTATGATTAAATTACTGTGGTTTTTGTTGCAGTGTTCATTTGGTGGAATTGCAAGGCACAGGTGAACTATATGCTATGAAGGCAATGGAAAAATCAATAATGCTTAACCGTAACAAGGTATGAATATATAAGAGAATTGTTATTTGACTGTTTAAAGATACCTAGCCCATTTCCTTTCTATTTGAAATCAATGTAACAAAAGAGAATATTTCTTTCAAAATCCTTTCACCTTTTTTTTTTTTTTTGGTGTCAAATAAATCCTGATGACTTATATTGAGTCTACAAAAAAGTAGTTGGTTTCATGATTATGTGGCTTAGAATTTTTTGCTCAAATAGTACCTCCTCCCCTTGTAAGAGCAAGGTGGGGTTGAGGTCGTCAATTCAAGACCCATCAGGTAGGCGTCTAATTTATCAAGAAAAAAAAAAGGCTTAGAACCTGTGGCCTTCTCTTACATTTGAAAGTTTCATGAATTTCATTAACTCCCATAAATGCAAAGACGCATATATGCACAACTAAAAACATTTTAAATATGTATGTGAAAGAAAAATTCTTACATGTTTGGAAGTTTTTAAATTTTTAGTGAAATCAATCTATCTGTCACTAGTCACTTTGCCTAGATTGATGATTTAAGTGTCAAGAAGCTTGTTTTGAAATACCCTATTTTGCCAAATGAAGCTAAGTCATCAATCAATGGGATTACCATTCCTTTATTAGTTCTGGGGTTGAAAGACTTCATCCTCTATGGTCCATGGCCATGGATTAAATCTTCACAGTGAACATATTAAGCTTCAAGGAACCAGCCTAGTATTCCCCGTTGCATTTTTTTTCTTAAAATTAGTCAGCTAATGATGAAATAAAAAGTGCCATCTATAATAAATTCTTTCCATAAATTGGAACACTTATGCTATATATGCATCCCATTTTAATAATGGACATCATGACCTACCAAGTAATTGCATTTACATGTGTTTATATTAAACTTAAGGTTTTCGTCCATATAGTGGCGGAGGTTGCACCAGCCAACACATTTTTTGTTAATACAATGCCCTACTCTAATCAAATATCATGTTTTCTTAAGGATATTAAGCTATCAATTTTTTATACTGCTATAAATACAATTCTATTATTTTTGCATCTACATATTGTTGGTGATGTTTACAAAGGAATTTTGATATATGCTGCATGCACGCATATCAGCCATACACATGAACATGCATAGGTATGGAATTTTTTTTAGTCTTACCAAAAGAGTCAGTTCATTTTACTCATTTTTCTAATGGTCATATTTTTGTGGGTGCTGTACAGGTTCACCGAGCATGCATTGAGAGGGAAATCATTTCTCTACTAGATCATCCTTTTCTTCCCACACTCTACACTTCATTTCAGGTCTACTCAATTTTGTAATTTTAATTTTATCTTACTAACTTTAGATGATGGTAAATAAAGGAATTGGTGAGTTTTCACAACAGGCTTAATCTCTATGCTCAATTACTTATGCATGCATACACATGCATGTATGTGTAGTTGACGCATGAATGCATCTATAATATGAATTTGAGGATAAAGGAAATCAGAATTGCAGCCTGTGAGCTGATCAAATACATGTAAGATTCAAGTGGACTTATATGGCTTTGTTCAAGCTCACAAACACACTAACACTACTGTAACTGATATAATCACACAAGCATTCCTAAAATGAATAGACTAGGCAGCCGGTGCCCTTGTCTCTCCTTTTCTATCTTTGCCAGGGCTAAGGTTGAGGTTCAATCCCTACTGCTCCTGGCTTTGTCATTCAGTCATAACAAGTGGACTAGATCTATGTTTCAAACCTTTCTCACTTACCTAATATTTCTTCTCTATACTGAAAAAGGTTGTTTTGTAGTATTTAAGATTTTTTTTATATGTATCCAAGAATATCTAATAATTATTTCTTATAGTTTCCAGATTTAAAAATTTTTATTTTCAATTTTTCAATCAAGTATTGGATTCGTATTAGGAGTATTTAACAAATATGATCACCCTTGTAGAAGTTCTGAATTACATAATGGACAAGCAATAGTAATGACAAAAAATAGTGTCTAGATGTATTTGGCAAGAAATACAGAAAAGGAGGGGCTGGGGTTGGGGGGAGGGGGTGTCCTAGCTTTACTACTGGATTATTCCAGTTTCTTGTTTGAGAATAAAACACTTGATATGACTTCTGTGTATCCTTCTCTTTTATCTAAGTTAATCCATTAGTGGAGTAGCCCTTAATTTGATGCCATTTGGAATTCTCATTGTTGGTTAATAGTACTGATTTGTAATACATTTGAGTATACTGATGTCTCTTTATCTCCTCAGACCTCTACACACGTTTGTTTGATAACAGACTTTTGCCCTGGAGGAGAATTGTTTGCTTTGCTTGACAAGCAGCCAATGAAACTTTTTAAAGAGGATTCTGCAAGGTACTCATTGGTTGTGTTTGTAACATATTTTAGTACCAAAGCAACATGTTGCCTTCCCGTTCTTAGAAGTTACAATATAGAAGAACAGATTTTAGCTAGTTGAAACTCTTTGATTGTCCCAGAATTCCACTATTATTGAAGTGGAGATAGAATTTATCATTCAGTTGGTGCAACTAGAATGTATGATTTCAGATATTCCTTGTGCACTTTAATCATTGTTAGACTGGTCATGTAAAGAACAAACTAATTATGGGTTTCTCGTCATTTCTAATTAAAGTAGTGAAACATCTTATTCTCATCCTGATAAGTGTACACCTGTTATATATCAAACCTTTTATTATTTCAATGCTAACTTTTATTCATCTCTAGGTTCTATGCAGCAGAAGTTGTCATTGCCTTGGAGTACCTCCATTGTTTAGGTATTTAGATCATATGAGAATCTCTTGTATCTTTCCTCTGGTTTTACAGTATTAATTAGTTTTTCATTTACTTGTACAATGGATTGGAGGAGATCACAGGGAACTTATATATGTGAGAGCTTCCTAGGAAAATGGAAACCATTGCTTTTTTTCTTGGCTAAACTGGAAACCATTACTTAAGATGTCATAAAAGTATTATGTCCTTATTCCTCTTTTTTATTATATAAATCTTGCATGGATTTATCATACCAGTATCATACATTGTTGCTGCTTCATCACTTTAGTTTATTCATGTTTAGTTTGGCAGCTAAGTCTAGCAGAGATAGGCTGTTAAGATGGATAAACGTGGAACTTCTGTTTGTGTGCTTATTATTTGTCTTTTCCAATGCCTTTGTACAGGAATAATTTATCGTGACCTGAAGCCTGAAAATATCTTACTCCAGAAGGATGGGCATGCTGTACTAACTGACTTTGATTTATCATTCATGACATCATGTGAACCACAAGTATGTTACATTTTTCCTGTCAGATGACTTTGTGCTTCAATTTTCACAGACCTGTACCTGTGATTCTTGCCTTTCCTAGTATAGGTTTATGGTCTTCATTGAATCAACAAAGTCACCTTAAGTTGACAACCAAAAAAGTAGGCAAAAATTAAAACAGAGATGAAAAAAATCCATTTAGTCAAAGAGTTATAGTTCACAGGAGTGCAGTCCACTGCTTTTTTCTTGTCAAAGGATAGGACCATGCAAAGAAAATCAAACCTCTCTTCCAGTTGACTATTCAACTGGCTGCATGATTGAATCCAAGAAATATTCCTGCCTCTTATATATTTATTAAATGGTGGTAGTCTGTGGTTCATTTCCACCTTAGTTGAAGACTTGATTCTATCAACTCATCATTTTATATTGTCGCTATATTATCAACTCTATATTCTTTTCATTCTTGCACCAAATTGTTGTGAAAATTTCTCTTCTTAAGCATTTAGAATATTTCTTGTACCATGAAAATTGAAATGTTGGGAATCCGAGATTCCGAATGACATGATCTTCAGGTTCTGCTTGATAATTACTAGATTCTTAAAATGTGAACTACTGACCATGCTACTACTTACTGCAGATTATAAAGCATCCCCTACCCAGTAATAGGAGGAGATCCAGGAGTCAACCACCACCAACATTTTTTGCAGAACCTGTTACACAGTCGAATTCTTTTGTTGGAACTGAAGAATATATTGCTCCTGTATGGTGAATCTTTAATCATGCTAAATTTTAATTTATTTCATGCCACTTCTTGTACTTCGTTTGGTATATCAAATGAAAAAAAGTTTTGGTTTCTATCAGATTCTAGAATTTTTGGGAAATTCTTCACCAAATTTTTTATGGAATGTTTAATATGTATTTTTCTGTGTATCATTAGAAATATTTTTGACAAGTAAACTTTTATGTCCTGGACATCCATTTAGTTCATATTATTTTGAATGCAAAAATTGCCAAGGGAGTTGCTTTCCTGCAAATCCTTGGGTCTGGAACATCATGCACATCCTTGTTCTGCTTAATGTTCTTTTGTGTTCAAAATATTTGCAAAGGAAATTGCTTTCCTGAAATTCCTTGGTCTGCCATGTCCTGCTCGTCCTTGTTCTGCTTCACGTTCTTCTATTGCAACAAACAGCTACATTGCTTCCCCATACATCCTTGGCCTGCCTCTGCAAAACTAATGATGAGTAAAGAAAGCCAACGAAAATGTAAATTTTCAGGATATGTTAATTCTTGAGGATGCTAAAATCAGTAAAAAGAAGTATAATTAGTGTCAGTAGGCTATATTACAGAAGTGTTTATCAAGGATAAAATTTTCTGTCCTCACAAGGAATAGTAGGAACCATACCTTTTTTTACTACGTTAATCAAATCATTTTCCATAAGTGAGTTCCCAAGTACCATTTCTGGATTTATTCCAATATGGAACTCAGCTTTGATGTCCTGTTTATAATAATTTTTAGTTTGGACTTTTCATAATTGGTAAGAAATATGTATGTGTTTGAGAACATGCTAGCTGCTTATACTTGCATATTCATCAATCAGTCATGTAGGTGCTTAGTGTTAACATATTCCTTATCATGTTTACCAGGAAATAACTGCATAACTAAAAATTGTATCAGCAATATTAGAAATACTATTTTATCCACTAATTTCTTTTTAATGTTCTTATACTTGATTTCAGGAAATAATTACAGGTGCAGGACATAGTAGCGCCATTGATTGGTGGGCTTTTGGTAAGCACATGCTCAAACTTAATTATTTTTTCTTTTACATTTTTAAAATGATATTCAAATATTTTATAAGAACATAATATGGGACCTATGCCTCATAATATTATGCTCTTGGGTCACGAGATGTAGGACTCTTAAGAGTTCTGATTATTTTTTAAAACATCAAGGCATCTTTGGACTGTTACACTCCAAAGCTAGCCTTAAAGAGGTTATTGACTGAGAATCTAGATGTAGGGGTACCTTTACATGGAGATATGAAGTAACTCATTCACTTTGTTTATTTTGATAATAAATGTATTGTTTCTGTTTAATCTGCTTCACCGCAATAATTTGGATTTTTTTTTCTTTTTCTTTTTTGTGATATAAAGCCTTAGGTGATTCCTGTTTCAAATTCAGGTATCTTGTTGTATGAGATGCTCTACGGACGTACACCTTTCAGGGGAAAGAATAGGCAGAAGACATTTGCCAATATCTTGCACAAAGATCTCACCTTTCCAAGCAGCATTTCTGTAAGTTGTTGAATTTCTAACGAGCTTGCATATGCGTAGGAAAATCTTGGTTTTACCGTCCACTTGGAGTTGCTTTTGTTTGATGATGTTGACCAATTGAGTGGGTACTGCTGCATAATCATCAAGTTGGCCTTTGGTTAAAATTTGACCCTATTTTCATTTTAATTTTTAAGAACAAAATTTAACATATTTCTACTGCAAAAAGTCCTGATAACCTGGTTTCAGCCTAAATACCTTTTGTCAAAAGAGTGGGGACTTTTCTGAAAATTGTGAGAGTTTTAATATCAATATTTATCTGTATGGACAAGGTTGTGAGCTTCCATTTGAGGCTAAACTTTTTTTTTTTCCCCCAGTAAGCAAGCATTAAGTATATATCTCTTTGCATTGTTATGCAAGATTATTAGATCGATTCAAGATGGAATCCCTTGGTGTGTGATTATTTCTAACAATATAGTTTGATAAAGCTAGATGTGGAGTCAACGTCAAGCTTGAAATTTGGAGGAACGGAGTAAAAATAGAAACAAAGATTTGGGGATTTGATCCATAGATATCAAAGAGTTAGAGCTATTGATATCTTTGATCAATAATTCATAGGAATGGAGAGTTCAAAGAGGATGTGAACCATGGGATAAGAGTAGGGTGGATGAAATGGAAAAGCACATCAAAGTTATTTTGTGATAATAGAATACTCATTAAGTAAAAGAGAAAATTGTATAAGACTACTATAAGACCAATGTGCTCTATGGTAATAAATATCTGGCTATTAAGAAGCAAGATGTTCATAAAAGGTACATGAATGGAAATACAAGAAAGATAGAATACAAAAAGAAGATATTTGCTTACAGTAGAGATGGATCTTATTTATGGAAAGACGAGAGAAAGTCATAGGTAGAGATGGATCTTATTTATGGAACGACGAGAGAAAGTCACTTCAGGTAGTTTAGTCATGTGTAAAAGAAAGCAATTAATGCACCGGTTAGAATGAGTGATTCAAGTTGGGGATGCAAAAAGAGGTAGATGAAAACCTAAAATAACCCATTGCTAATAGTAGAAAAAAAAATGACATGCTAATTAAAGAGGCTTAAAAGAGTATGATTTGGATAGGATAGAATGATGGATAAGTATTATGTGGTCAACCCCAATTTAGTCTATTGAAGATTCATATCTGACCCCAAATTTTGAGATTAGCTTTGTTATTGTTGTTGGCAATGCCTCAAGCAAAAACTGAAAAGAGCACCGGGGCATACACCAGAAAGCACAAACAAAAAACTTTTACAATCTATACTATCTTATAGTGCAAAAGCAAAACGGAAGCTATTAGTAACTCAAATTAGTATCAAAGAGGTGCCAAGATCGCTGCAATCACAGGTACTGCTAATTGCTCTACAATTTGTTGAAGCTGCTAGTCACCTCAAACTCCAACTAATCTCCTTGACTTTGGCTGCTATAGAAAAAATTTTTTTGAAGTTCATCTCACTGTAAATACAGTTAAATTAAAAACTTGTAATTTATTTCAATATATTTTCATCCTAAAAGAGGTGATTTAAGGTGCCATTTCCTTTAAGTGGAAAACATGTTCTGGAGAAATATGATTTATTCTGAAATATGGGACTGCTCTTCGTTAAAATTGTAAAGGAAGTAACAAAAATTGTCCATCATTTAATTTTTTGAAAATAAACATCTCAAAGAACAATGGAAGCCATGCACAAAGGAGTGGACTGTTGTTGTCCATGATATACTTAACAACATCGGTTAGTCACAACACCAGTAATTAGAGGTGTATGATTTCTAGGTTCCACATTCTCGATCACTAACATAGCCTACTGTGTCTTTTAATGTGTTAAATTTTTTTATGCATTAAAATATATCCTGGAAATCATTCAGTCAGTTAACTTGGAAATCTCAGCTGTTATGCATTAGCTGATCTTACTTCCTTGATGTTCCAGGTAAGTCTTGCAGCCAGACAGTTGATTAATGCATTGTTGCAGAGAGACCCTGTCAACCGTTTAGGATCGAATACTGGTGCCAATGAAATCAAAGGACACCCTTTTTTCCGTGGAATTAATTGGCCCTTGATCCGCTGCACGGTAGTAGTAGTACATTTCTAATCAACAGAAAAATTTGGAAATTGATTTTTAGAAATGTTGATAGTAATTTTGAAAGACTACTCAGGAATTAATAGAAATAAATCTTTCAGAAGTCTTGATTATCCACTTGGTTGTTTGCAGAGCCCACCGCTATTAGATGTGCCTCTTGAATTCATTGGAAAAGATCCAAACGCCAAGGAAGTACATTGGGAAGACGATGGAGTGCTGGTTAATTCTATGGACATGGAGGTTTTCTGAAGGTTCACATTAGTTACTATATAAAATCAGATCAGCATTATGCCTTTCTATTTGCAGTTGCTGCAACCACAAAGCCAAAATATTAAAGTGTCTTCATCCACTTGATGTAGTTAAAATTACGATCTACTTCTTGAGTCCTGTGGTTGTTCAATTTTGGACAAAACCTAGAGCTGCTTGATATTAGTTTTATGCCCATTGTTATTTATAGTATCTTTTGGGTTTTACACTCATATTTTCTGTATGAATTGTGCAGGATTAGTTATAATGTAACATAAATCGAATTATGTGACGTTGGTCCTGCTTTTCTCTGAAGATGGAGCTACCTCAGCTTAGAAACTAGAAATTGCAGATCATAAAGGGAAGAGAAGCAGCCATCAGGGTCCTGTAGCATAGTATAATTTGGTAGTGCTGCTGGGTTGTTGGTGCAGACACCATATGATACCACATTTATGGAGATTGTCTTTATCATTTATGTTATCTTTATTTGTGTTTATCTTTAATATTGGATTAGTATTTGTGATTGTTAGGATTATCATATTTGAGATTGTTAGGATTATCAAATTAGTATTTGAGATTGTTTAGGATTTATTTAGGAGAGTTTATCCTTATCGTTGTGATTCCTAGAAGCTGCATATAAAGCTTCAGATGATTTTTTTTGTATTTTACAAACTATAATTATTATTTTTGAGATTATTTGCAAAGATTGCATTGTGTTTGTTTAGTGGTGAATCCAAACACCTTAGGTGGGAAGCCTAAGGCTACGATAGGACTAATCTAGGTGGGAAGCTTAAGTTGTCCTTCATCAGTTGTCTAAGCTCTAAGGGAGGGGCTTATATCGTATATAAGGTGTCAATGACAAAATTAGCATTTGGAAAGCATCTAGACCATTACCATTTTGTTGGTGAATATCAAATGCAGAACAAATCTTATCATAGCAGTTAATAAATGTTCTAAATAAAGAACAAATTGATCAGTATTCAAGTTTTTGGAGACATATACATCCCTTTTGAAGTTTACCACTTCAATTTAGTGATTCGCATGTGTTGACATGGTTTTTTTTTTTAAAAAAAAGGCCATGTAGCCAGTCCAACCAAACTGCCATGTGTACCAAATCAATTCACTACAGATATACAAGGGAAAGACGTTATCATGAAACTAAATGCACTCTCCTAGGCGTTATATAGAGCATTGCCGTTGAGAACAATCAAATGCCACTATCATTAATGACTTAGACCCCAAATTAATTACAGTTTTAGGCTAATCTAACAATTTAGTACAAATAAAAGGATTAACCAATTAAACTAAACATGGATGATAACTTAAGTACATAAAAACATGTAAATGAACAACCTATGGAAAATCACCCCAAATATAACACTTAAATGTGTTATAAAAAAGGAAAACTCCAGTACCGAGCATAAAAATCTCTCCAGAGACTCACTGTCAAAATGATCCACTATAATAGATAGTTGCACTACAATTACTCACAAAACCTTCCAGGTAATGTAGCAAAGTTGTACTTAAGCCCTCTAAATTCCTGCAAGCAACCGACTTCAAAGTCCTTTCTCTACTCTAGCATTCAAATTTGCAAGTTGTTGCCAATCACACAATCAAGTATCTTTGATCACTCTAAGGCATCTTGGAGATTTGGGATTGCTTCAATGATTTCGAGGAACTCTGAAGGTTTCTTTTGTGTGTAATGAATTTAATCTCCTCTCATAGAATTTGGCAATGATGAGAGGGGAAAGGTAAAGAGAATGAAAAGGTTTTAGCTCTAGTATTTTAGGTCTCTCTCTAGCTCTTCAAATGGGGATTGGTTGTTTTTCCACATTTAAAGTTTGTGGAAAATTAGAATATTTATTGTGCAGACATGGTCTAGACCAACAAAGAGAAGAACAACTAATTAGATTTGTACATGTGAAGTGAGGGCAAAGCTATTGTCCAATGGATTTTCAAATTTGAAACTCGTATCACCAACTTACTTCATAGACTTAGTTTCAGAGGTTTGAAATTATGTGCACTTCATCTTCCACTTTGGCATTTGCACACTTCACGTCACTAACTCAAATACAACTTGAATATCTACAAAGTTTAAAATATAATGAAAATGAATAATTTAATTATATGAAAATTTGACACGGAACTAGCCAACACTCTTAGATCCTAATAGCCATTGGGGTCACTATTTGTCACCACTCTGATCAAGCGAAAATCAATGCTCAAATCAGTATGATGTATTATGAAATGAAGTTATAATAATACCATTCGGATGTAGTTTTAGATGAAATTTTCCAATTTACTACATAGTGATTCATTAAAACATCCACATGTACCCTTAGTAACGTGACCTATTTAATAGGCCATGTGACCTATTTAAATAATTTAATGAGATATGATTTAGTAGACATGTGTGAACGGTCACATTGTGGGTTAGGTCTACTCGAAAACTGATTTGACAGAAAACATTTTCCATACTCCATTTCATTTGTTGTTTACTCCTAAAACCACATTCATCTGCTAGAATGCCTTGTTTCCCTTTTATGTCTTGAGTTTAAAGGGAGGTTGAGGGGGAAAAATGGGTCTAGGGCCTAAGCTCTAAACATGAGGTGAAGCCATGGATATGAGGTTAAAACCTTCTATTAAGCCTTCATTTGGGAAGCGTGTTTTGCGCATTTTCCAGCGAAAGCGTTTTTTTCTGTAGGTCCCGTGCATTGTTCACGTAATCCACAAATACCTTCATTCAACAACTTTTTATTTAAAATTGGGTCACACAATACTATTCACATATTTAAAAATTATTTTGTTACAGTATTTTTAATTTTCAACAATAAACAATATCTAAACAGATTATAATTGATTGTAATTTATGAGAGATTAGTTGAATAATACAACTAATGCAAGATACTATCTCCTAAAAGAGGAAGAGACAACTCTTTTCCTTGAAAGAGCATAGTTGATTAGAGTTGCACTTACAAGGTGTTGGGGGCCAAAAGACCACGTATTGCTACAATTTTTGTTAATAAATCACTAGTTGCAACTTGCTACATTGTGATGCTGTACGGGAACTGTGGAGTTCGGTGGTTCTCCTATTTGGAATTTCGTGGGTTTTGCCCAAAACAGTGATTGAGTAGTTGGCAGGCTCGAATGGATTCCTTGTTTACAATGATTTCTAAAGAAACTTGATGAGGATTCCCACCACGAATAACAGAATTTCAACAATAGAAATGGTAATACAACAAAGTTGAGCAGGTTATATCACAAAATTTAAAATACCCAATGAAAATGGAAATGCATCATTAAGGCTCATTGCCTTGCACATAATAATACCCTTAGAAAACTACTCGCAAAACACCTGGCAGAAACAGGCCAACTGCACCAACCATATAGAACATGTAATTTTAAAGGTAATTCAGACATGCAATCATGTCACAATCCTCAAAAACACATACGAAACAAAAGGTGCATTCCAGTCATTACAAAGAAAAACACAGAATAAGAATAATACAGTAAGCACTTGAATTTCAATCAATATATCAGGCGACTATGTATGCCTGTCCTCTACTTGGTGGCCTGAGCAATTATATTACTTATTGAACTGCGCTGCTCTTTTGCCATCTCCACCAATGAATCCTACAAACCAGCAAATATAATGCACTCAGCAAAAGTGTGAAACTTTCCAAAAGGCATCAGGACTAAGAAAAAGTCTACCTGTGCAGATATCAACCGTGCAACTGATTTCTTGCTAGATTCCTGAAGTTCACCAGCAATCAATAGTTCATCCAATATATAGTAGGCCTTCATGTTAAACAGTAACAAACAGTGAGCAAAAAGAGCTTACTTTCACATCTATGTAAAATGCATATCCAAAAGAACAGTGCAATTTTATTACTGAGGGACATTTGAAATGGCTGCTCAACATGCCACATAGGAAGACACATAAACCAAACTCAAATGCTAATTAAACAGAAATTTGCCTATAAAGCATGAGTAATGGACATACCTTGTGGAAATTGAAGATCAAATCCAGCTCACAGACCTGTGAAATATGAATAAATTACTAGGATGTCCATCCTTTATCACAATCAAATGGGAAAAAAATGGTGTGCTACTTTTATAAATGAGTCAGATTATATTTCACTAACACTGCCAAAGTATCGGTCCAAAATCTCCACATAATGATGAATTATTTCAAGGACTTCTAATTCGTTGTCTTCTTGGTCAATGCACATGCAGAAATACAGACTAGCATATCTGCACAAACACATTATTGGAAACTGCTCAGTGGCTCATGTCAGAGATGGCGAAAAATATTCCTCAAGTAAGAGATTCTCATTATAACAGCAAACACAGAGTAATATTCTGGCATTACCTTTTATAAACAACTTTATATCCTCTCCATTCAACAAAATTACAGAGCTTGGGCCCTCGGGTAAGAATCACTCCACTTAGCTCCCGTAGAACCTTCTCAACATAATCATGAAAGGGTGGATATCAACATTGGAAAAAATGAACATCAGTTTAAGAAACAAATGCAGTAATGATCTTTGTGTCCATCATCGTGAACACAGAGTATTCTCATTTTTAATAAAATTTCTTAGTTATCAAAAAAAGAAAAACAAAAGCTGTAACAATACCTTCAATTACCAATGAGCTATAAGGAGAACACGCACACATCCCAAAACCAAACAAAAAAACAAAGCAGGTGATACGTAACCCCCAAGGGGTAGCTCAAATCTCCTCTTTCCCCTCCCCATAGGACCAAAACTTAATAATTTTAAACCATAAATAAATAAATAAAGAGCAGCTGATACCTTAGTTCTTTCCTTCTGGGTATATGGTGAATACCATTTTGTCAACCTCACTTTTCCTTGTCGACTAATAAGAAGCACAAAGTGAATCTACAACAGGTTCAGGAACATAAATTATTACAGAATTAACCAATATAAAAACCTTGATGTTAGGTTAATTATGCAGTTAAGTCACATAAAACTGGCAGAAAACAATGTCAAAACAGTCTCAAAGAAGGCATTACAATTGTGAATATGATGATGTTAATGTTAGAGAATATCAGAAAATTTCCATGATATGAGATAGTTGAGTCATGTGCAGGTAAGAGCTTGTTATTGGTAAGAGTTTTTGGGAGGTGAAGAATCTTCAGTGAAGATTTCTCAGGAATGCAACTGGCCCGGGAGGAAGATTCTAAAATTGAGGCAGATCGCTAGGCCTTTCATTAAATTTGTAGTTGGCATGGATTAAAATGAGGAGCTAATTAATGTTCAAAGCAAGTGGAGTTTGGTAGAATTAGAAAGAGAGGACAGGCCTATTTGGAGTTCAGGAAAAAACAGCACAGTACTCCAGCACAAAGAACTTGGAACAATGGAAGAAAAAGGCTTCTTGAGGTTAAATATTTGGTTCCCTAAAGGCATGATTTTATTGGGTGGCTACACTAGCAATGCATAAAACATAAGCAACAAGGAATAGGTTGGTGCAGTAGGGTGACAGATCAAGAACTGAGATACTTGTTCTCTAAGAGAATCTCGAGAACCATTTTGAGCTAATGCCTATTAAGGAATCCTAAAGTTAAATGGGATGAGATAGTAAGATGAGGAGAGGAGGAAGTTAAAGGCAAAAACTTGAGGTCTAATTTAAGCATATTACCATATTTTGCAGCAAAGGAATGGTAATTATACAGAAGGCATTGTGAGATTGATAAGACGGAAAGTAAAAAAAACAGAATTGTGAGTATAATGGCAATTTCTGTAACTCTGCTTAGAATATGGAAGCTTGTTGCTAGTGGGGGTATCTATGATAACTGTGGTTTAGAGTCAATGTAGCTAAAAATTCCATTAGTACGTTGTAGTAATTTCAGGGTGGCTACTGGCTACTGGCTACTGGCTAGGTCTTGAAAATGTTGAGTTGAGACTTGGGTGTCTGTTTTCTTATTAGCAGTAATCTGTTGATTATTGTTGATTTAAAGCTTCAGTATTTGTAAGTACAACTACAATGAGTTTTGAGTTTTAACCAACCAGCTGCTTAAAGCAAAAGGCAGCATCCAAGCTCAAAGCACAAAATTGTACTCGGAATTTGCAACAAGGGTAATCATAGATTCAGTTTCTGTTAATACCCCTAATATAAAAATCAACATTTATAACGGATTCTTCTGAGAGACTAAAATTCTCACACACAAAGAAAAAACCCAGATGGTAAAAGAATTGAGGTCATAAGAATAATCACTATGGGTGGATCCATCAGGAAATGGAAAATAGTATGGCTGTGATTTAACAGATCTTGAACAGAAGAAGAAGCAGCAGTGAAAACAAAATCTTAATTTTATGTTCTACTTGTACATTTAAATATAGAATTAAGGAAACCCAAAAAGCATATAGAAATAGAAGAGAGCAGAGAGTTGCATGAATCGGATCTATATATCCAAATATCATTCCAATTGAAAGAAAATGAAATCGAGAGAGAGAGAGAGAGGTTACCATTTTGGTGTGCGGAGATCAGATCAATTAGAAAGAAAGAAAGAGCTTCAGCCTCTTCTTCTTTCCTTCTCCTTCACCGAGACTCTGATAACGCAAATTTCATTTACGGTCGTCAGTCTTCGAGGGGCTTACGACATAGCAGTTACGACCATCGCACTTTGGGCCCAATGCCAGCAGGCCTTCTCTTACATAATACCATATAATTGGCTCAGACCCAAATACTATATAATCATTCATATATTCAACTCAACCCAAGCCCACTTTTATTTATTTATTTATTTATTATTATTTTGTGTGTGGAGAATCTAGTCATGTTTTATTGAAACAAAACTAAGAAGCATTTCTTCTCCCAAAAAAAAAAAAACTTAGGAGCATCATGAATTACAAAAGAAGCTACATCTTCAAGAATGTCTTCTAACTACACCTGAAACTCAAAAAACTTTGCCTTTTTTACAAGCACATGAGTGGTCCATGTCACCACCGCATTTTACATTATTTAAATTTGCTTCATGATAATTATTGAATAATAAACATTTTAGTAATGTTAATGGTGGATTTTTTTGAAAATCAAATAATAACTTGCCACTACAGTAGATTGTGGAAAACTAGTCATTACCACATTTTGTCCTCTTTTAATGGCTACGTGTTAATTTCTAACAATAAGCCTAAGGATACAAAAAGTTTCCTAATTTTTTCACAATTATTAAAGACCTAAGATGGTATATATGTTATGATTGATTATTTGATGTACCATAAATTGGTTTTAGTTTTGGAGTCAAGTGAAAGTGGCGTTGTATTAACCATAACTAAATTTTGAAAAAAAAAGTTGTTGAACTTTGTATTACTAGCATTGCTCAATTGAGAGGTAAAAGGGAAAAAAAAAATCATATAAAAAGAGATCATATTGCTGATCGAATTCCATTAATGCATTTCAGGGCGACTGAATGGTAGAGCAATAGATGCGGTTGCCTAAGACCCCAAGTAAAAAAAAAAGCCCCCAAATTTTAACCAATAGAGTTATATATAATCAATAAATAAAATAATATATTTTTATTAAATGAAAAACAAACAAAAAAGTAAGAAAAATGCTAAGTCCACAATATTTTTCACAACACTTTTACAACAAATGCTAAGTAGCAGATTATTGCAACTTGTTATTGATGACAAAAAAAATAATTGTAGTGGTATTTTCAAATAAAAAACAAGAAACAACTTAAAACTTAGGATTTGTTGTGAAAAATATTGTGAATGTTGCACTTCTAAAAAATAAAATAATAATAAGAGTTGAATTAGCAAACTTTTACTAGTTTTTGTCTAGATTTACCATTAACACAACTCTTTTATTTATCACTATCAATTTGTCACATCAACAAGTATGAAAAGTTTTGTCAAATTTTCTGTGTCTATAAAATTTCTAAAAAAAGAAAGAATTCTATATAGTTCATATTAATTAGTAGTAATTTTGCATCTAAAACAAGATAATCAATTTTTGCCTTAAGCCCTTAAAGGCATCAAGCCGCCCTGATGCATTTCTTTCAGTTTCAAAATGACCCCAAAGAAAATGGAATGAAGGAGATTGCCATTTCCGTTAATTAGCATGTTGGTTTACTTTGATGGGGGAAAAATGATATCTCTTTTATGTTTGTGAGCATGAACTTTGATGGAATTTCCCTTTCATCCCTCTACCAATAAAACATAACTATTGTACTAAAGCTAGCATAACTTAAAGCATGGAGATTGGAGAACACAAAATAGTACTCCCAAAGTCACAAGGAAAATACTTAATTTCCATTCTTTGCTCCATTTCCTTCAATCAAACTCTAGTGATTTTCTTGCCTCCCTTTCCTTTCTCTCTCTATATTTTTTTTTTCAAAACAACCAGGACAAACTAAAAATGCCTTGTTTGATCACATTGATGACAGTGTTTTAGTGGCAATAATTTGTAACTCAATCAGCATCTTTCAAACAAAGATATCTAAAATTTTAAAAAATAGTATTTTTATTCATTGTACGTCATTGGATTGGACTTTAAAACCGGCAACGTTTTCAAAGAGGTCTTTTTCTCTTGAGGTCAATGCTCAATAAGTCTAAGTGTCTAACTGCAAAAGACAAATAATAAGAATTCAAAAACTTTAATTTTTGTATCCGGATTCCGGGGGAGGACCTACCTCATATCATATGGTAAGTCAACCATCCTTAAATCGTAAATCCCGCTAACAATTGTTCGGTTGATCTCCCTCTACGCTTGTTATTAAAAAAAAAAAAATCAAAAACAAAAACAAAAAATCCTGCCAAAATTAGCTTCCCAGCTACAAGTAACCTTCTATTCTATTCCCTTTTAATTTTCACCTTTATTACAGCACTTTGGTTCTTATATGAGTGTATTTGGATTGAACTTATTGTTGCTGAAACTGAAAACTGAAAACACTGTAGTAAAATAATTTTTAAATGTATAAATAGTACCGTGAAATCCATTTTTAATAATTTTTATTACATAAACAGGACATGAACAGTACGTAACAGTGCACATACTGTTCATGCACAGCTTTTTTGTCCCCCAAAAATAAAAAAATGCGGCAAAAAAAAAAAAAAAAAAAAAGAGGGGAGGAAAATGCGTTTGCTGAAACGCAAACACGCAATCCAAACCCCCCTTATATGTATCACCATTTTTACAACAGGTAGATCTCACAAGAGAAAAATATATGATACATATAAGATAATTATTGCTGCAGTACTAGAGGTAGCGTCTGAAAGTTGAAAAATAGAGAGTTGAATTAATTAACTTCGCCATATGCATCTGATGACTGATAAAACCGAATTGTAATTGTACTGCATATAAAATGCCTTCTTCTTCTTCTTCTTCTTCTTCTTCCATCCAACAACAAGCTAGCATGAGTCACACACTATCCCACATGTATTTTTTTGATAAGCATCACGCTTCCACTGGTTAATTAGTATTCATTCTCAAATACCCATTAATTTAATGGAGCCCCTCTCTCTCTCTCCAGTTGTGTAAAATGACAGTTGGGCAGTTCACTCGTGTGTTTGAACGTCGAAGAAAAAAAAGAGTATTAATGAAATCTTATTGCTTCTTAATTAGATTTGCAAATTAAGCCACTGGACTCGGACTGGGAAAGAAATTAATTAGATACAAAACCAAATAGAAAATACATTCATCATCTCAAATTCTGTATGTATTCTGATCAAATAGTCCCCTCGTTGATTTTCTTGCCTCCCTTTCCTTTTTCTCTCTCTCTCTCTCTCTCTCTCTCTCTATATATTTTTTTTTTTCAAAACAAATTGGACATGCAAACTAAAAATGCCTTGTTTGATCATATCCAGGACAGTGTTTTAGTGTAAAAAATTTGTAACTAAAATTAGCATCTTTTAAATAAAAATATCTAGAATTTTTAAAAATAGTATTTTTATTCGTTGTACGTACGTCATTGGATTGGACTTTTACACCCGGCCGCGCGCAACGTTTTCAAAGAGGTCTTTTTCTGTTGAGGTCAATGCTTAATAAGTCTAACTTAATTAGCTCCATTTGCAGTGCAGAAGACAAAAAATAAGAATTCAAAAACTTTAATTTTCATATCCGGATTCCGGAGGAGGACCTACCTCATATCATATCATATGGTAAGTCAACTATCCTCAAATCGTAAATCACGTACCCTAACAATTGTTCGGTTGATCTCCCTCTACGCTTGTTATTAAAAAAAAAAAAAAAAAAAAAAAACACAAAACAAAAACCCATCCAAGCTAATTAAGAATAGAGATCACTAAAAAACAAAAACAAAAACAAAAATCCTGCCAAAATAAGATTCCTACAAGTAACCTTCTATTCTATTCCCTTTTAATTTTCACCTTTATTACAGCACTTTGGTTCTTATACATGTATCACCATTTTTACAATAGGTAGATCTCACAAGAGAAAAATATATGATACATATAAGATCATTATTGCTGCCGTAATAGAGGTAGCGTCTGAAATTAAGTTGAAAAATAAAGAGTTGAATTAACTTCGCTATATATGTATCTGATGACTGATAAAACCGAATTGTAATTGTACTGCATGTAAAATGCCTTCTTATTCTTCTATCCAACAACAAGCTAGCGTCAGTCACACACTATCCCACATGTCTTTTTTGGATAACCATCACGCTTCCACTGGTTAATTAGTATTCATTCTCAGATACCCATTAATCTAATTTAAAGGAGCCCCTCTTTCTCCAGTTGTATGTGTATAATGACAATTGTCAGTTCTCTCATGTGCGTTTGAACGTTGAAGGAAAAAAAGAGTATTAACCAAATCTTATTGCTTCTAAATTAGATTTGCATTTTAAGCCACTGGACTCGGACTGGGAAAGAAATTAATTAGATGCAAAACCAAATAGAAAATACCTTCATCATCTCAAATTCTGTATGTATTCTGATCAAATAGTCCTCTCGTTGACTTCTTGCAGAGTCTTATATATTTCTTGTTCCTATTGAAATATTAATCATCAACAAACAAATAATTCAACCCCCCCAAATTAAAAAAACAAAGCAACAAACAATTAACATCAAGGTTGGCTTGTCAAACTATTTTTTAAATGGAGCTTATTTTAAAACTTATCATCTTCCGTTGAAGAAAATATCTAAAAAACCTACATCATCAGCTAAAACTAAACAAAGTTTGTGTTTGTTCCTGATCAAAGGTTTAGGTGGATGTCAAAAGTTTCCTTTTTTTTTTTTTTTTTGAAACTTCCCTAACCGCAAGATTTAGGAAACTTTTTTCATGCAGCTCCTTAGTGGGCAGATTTTTTTGAAGAACCAAAAATTTGAAACAATTCCTGAATCCCAAAACAAAAAAGATAAAAAATATAAAATGTAAGACAAAGTATACAAAATTTTGATTTGATTAATGCCAAGAAGAATCCAGATAGGAGGGGATACGTAGTGAACTAGTACCGCTACCACCACAGTTTGCATGACAAGTATTTACAGCTGAAAATAAAAATGACCTACAAAGTGGACAGGTGAACTGGTTTCGGTCTAGCCAGCTTTCGATGCAGTGCATATGGAAAACGTGGCCACATCTAGATAGTTGGCTCACCACATCTTCTTTCTCAAACTCCACCAAGCAAATAGAACACATTTCATCCACATTTTGCAACTCTTCAAACCTAGTCACGGGAAGGTATTCCTCATTGAAGCTCTCAACTACTGGCTCAACATGAGTAGTGAACATGAGGAGGCCCATTATGCCGAGAAAAGCTTGCTTGAGTTGGAGAAATGGGATCCAAAAACAAGTGTAGAAGACAATGGTGGCCATGCAAAATGGAGACTGAGAAACTATAAGACAATTCATTTTGCTCCTTTTAACTCTTACTCTCTCAAAAATTCTTCTTGTTTATATATATTTTGTGTTGACTAATGAAAGATGATATGAGAGAAACCAAAGAAGACAACCCTTTATATAGCAATCAAGGCTATGACTCAAGTTCAATTTCTTAGTTTTTTAAGATTAAATAATATGTATTACACTTCTATAAAATAATGGATAAGCTAGCTTTGACTTTTGGAGGGCTGAGGAACTTCATTTTAAAATTTTGAATTCATGATTTCTCAAACATATAGAGTGTTTGAAATGTATAAGTTTGTGCTTCGCGTTTAATATATCTGTATAAAATTAAATATATTTAAAGTCACTATTGAAGTTTGATATCCGCGAGGCTACAGGGCCGGCGCCGACCCCACATTCTCCTAGTCTTATATTTTTATTTACATTTATGTAAAAGAATCTAATAAAACAGCACCTGTCTCGAGTTTGATATATAATAATATACTGTAACCATAGATGATGGATGACAATTAATGGTAATCTTCTCAGTAGAGTCAGTTCTACTTCATGCATGCTAGAGTATATAACAAGTAAGGTAACGACTGGTTAGACAACAATGTTATATAGCACACCATTTTAATTTTTATAACTTCTCACAATTGTACTAATAAGGTGGTAATAAGTTATAACATGAAGCTAACATTATTTTATATGATTTTTTATTTATATATTGATATCACATTTATCAAGTGTCAATCACAATATGTACTGTCTTTGAACTTATATTGTTATTCAAAATTGGAAATGTACTTTTTGTGAAATTAATTTAACTAGGAAAAAAAAAAACACAATTCAAATTATCTGTTTGGGATCCGTTTATTTTGTTGAAATTGAAATTTTGTTTTTGAAAGTACTGTAAATAAAGATAAAAGTTAGCTTAAATAGTACAGTGAGACTTATGAATAGTAATAAAAATAAGCTGAATAGTAAAATAAGTTGTCAAAGATAATCTTTGCCAAATAAACACTAATAATTTACATTTTTTCCTATAATAAATGTTCAACTAAGAGCCTTGTAAATCAATTAGTTTTTTTATTATATATATATATATATATATTGTATATAAATTATACTATAATATAATCTAAGTGTATATGTCTGTAAATCTCCTTCCTAGAAATTTGAATCTCAGCCCTTACCCTCCACACCTCACAAGCTTATGGAGTGACTATTGCACTAAGGGTGTGCGGTGATTGTAAATCAACTAATTGATACCTCTTAATGTGTTCATGACATTTAAAGAAGGTGAATGAAGTTAATTAGATGAAGCAACAGGTTTTCAAAAGTTATTACTAACAAATCTATATAATGTTTTCCCACTTATACTAAATTTATTACAGGTTTTGAATTAAATTTTTTTTTTTTTGAAATTATCTCCATACATGTTATATTTGACAATGTTTCTATCAGATCATCAAAGGTTGACACTGCCTTCCTCAAAATATCCAGTAATTAGTCATTGACTTGGACTAAAATTATTTACATTATTTAAAATAAAACGTAAAATCAAGAGTATATAAAGTCAACAGGAGCGAAATCGTGATTTTAATTCTCTAATAGGCAGTAAGATTATTATCACAAATTACTGTAGGAACCTATCCAAAAAAAAAAAATTACTGTAGGAATAAAAAATGAAATATACTTTTGTTCAAAATTAACACCACAGAGATATTAATATCCCAAGTTCCCATAAATAACCTTTTTAAAAAGAAAAATTGATTAGCATTTAGCTCGAAAGTCTTTGTTTTTCTCGACTCTTTTTTAATTTTATAATTAGTATTATACCCCCACTACTTAATTTAAAATTATATATAAATAAATAAATAAATATATTAATAATTAGTGAGCCACATAACAAAAACTCACTATTTTTATGATATGTAATGCATATATTGAATCACTTTGTATAAGCACAATGTATAGTGTGTAAATTTTATTATATTTAAATATAAAATATTAAAAATAAGCAAAATAAATATTCAAATTCTTGAAATTAGTAATAGTAGAGTAAACTATTTTGTAATAGAGTTTAATCTAGGGTACTTAAACTATAATTGATGGAAGTGTAGAAAGGCTTAATTTGTCTTCAATTAAGGTTACAAACAAAGAAAAAAAAAGTTAACGAATGTCCTTAAAAAATTACATTGATTTAAAAAAAAAAATTAAAAACTTTTTATAGTGAAAAGAAAAAAAAAAAAAAAAAAACTAATTAATTGCTTATCCTTCAAGTCAAGGGAAACGGTTGTTGAAATTAGTGAATTAAGTACTTCTTATAAAACTATCTTGACTTTATTGCTTATCTTTGGTTCAAGCTACCATCATTATTCGAATGATTAAATTCCAAGACTAAATATCCATTTACATTAAATTTGGTTTCCCTTCTGCTGACTGCCAAGGTACACTGATGGTACTGCCTGCCCGCTGCCTCCGTCTCATTGCTTCAGCTTCTGGTAACCCTACTACTACCTACACACCACTTTCGGTTTCCTGTATAGTTTACATTTGCCAACCACAAATTTGACTCAACTCACAAGTCATTTATTTAAAAAAAAAAAAAAAAAACCTATTTGTTATATATATATATATATATAAAAGTATTTTACTTTATATTTCATCAATTATGCAACTTTTTTTTTCTTTATATATTAATAAATACAAAAATTTTATTAAAAAAATAGAAGCATTGTGTAATATAATTGATAAAGTATAAAATAAATAATTTTATCACAAATAATATAGACTATTTAGCAATGAATTATTAGATAGAGAAATAATAAAAAGTTGGGGACCCACCACACCTGTAATGAGACAGTTCCCTTGTTGCCTAGGTATGACTTACCTTAAACTGGAGAGGAGGAAAAATATATATATATATATATATATATAAAAGGCCGACCAAATCACAAAGATACTGAGAATTGGCTTTGGTGAGTTGTGGTTGGCATTTAAATTAATGAGTGGTACTTTACAATATTCAAATTAAAGTCTCTTGAACGAAGAGGGAGATGTATCATGCTGATCTCATGCATCTTCTTCTTCTTCACTTTACTCGCCTCAATTAAACAATAACCGACCATGTGGTACACACAACAAGCGGAGGACTCACCGGAGAGAACCAACCTACTCCTAATAATAATTCCTCACCTCACGGCTTTGTCAATTGTCAGTAGTAAGAATCATATCATCTATATATGACCAAAGCGTGCAGCAATGCCTAAAGAGAACTGTAGGTCATTTAAGAGATACTACGAGGTCGAAACCACCCTTTTTTTTGTTTTTTTTTTGTTTTGTTTTTTTTTTTTTTTTCCTTTTTTTACAATTAAATTTGTGTTCGGACTCTATTCCTTCTCTTTTGTGTGTATATTTGTTTCTAAATAAAAATGCGTATGAAAAAGTGGAGAGCTGGATCAATAAAGTCAATGTGAGAGTGAGACACGACTCCTACTAGAAGTATCCACTTATATAAAGATCTCAAAAAAGAACAAACTCCTATAAACTATCCAAAAACTATTTACTTAGGTAAAGATCTATAAATAAAGGGGTAATTGTACTAAACCTACATGTGATTTGGTCCAAATTCATATTGCTTACTCATGGTTTGAAAAGTGTAAATATGTATTTTTACCACCATTTTATGTTTCTCTCCTCCAAAACAAAAAACACATACAAAAATGAGAAAACAAGATCAAAAAGTTAGGGTTTTTGTAAAAATTAATTAAATTTTACTCTCTCTCTCTCTCTCTCTCTCTCTCTCTCTCTCTCTCTCTCTCTAATTATTTGCTGCTTACCTTGCCTAAACCTAGAGTTTGAAGTTAAGCTATATGTGTTCAATCTAGCTTAAGTTGATTTAGGATTCGGAATAAGTTTATTATTTCAAACCCAGAGCTATAAACATGAAATCTAAATAACCTCAGTCACTAGCAAGTATAATTGCAAAAACTAATCACTGACTAAAAGCAAAATTAATTAAGTTTTTTTTTTTTTGCCACTATTCTTAAGCCATATATGATTGGTATTTGGTGGTTACAGATGTAATATTGGTTTTGGAAGGACTAGGCTCTGGGGCTCCTCCTATTTGGCCAACAGATCTACGGGGTGTTGTGGCATTGAGGGCTTGCCACACCAGGGGTGTGATATTAAAGGTGTGTATTAGATTGGGGGCTTCCCACTTACTTTGCACAGTGAGAGGCGTCAATCTTGTTGGCTTTTTAGAGCAACAAAGGTCCTTTGTTGTCTCACGAGCCTTGCTGGTCCATCGTAGGTGAAGCTTCCATTTGAATCGTTGATAGATGGTGGATTATTATGATTTGCATTAATAGTAATTCTTTGTGACCATTGTGCTAGAAGAGAGAGAGCGATGAAGAGGAGAGAGAAAGACATATAGTGGAAGAAGACTGGGAGAGTCAAATATGCAAATGTTTGTTATTAATTTTTACCAAACCATAAATTTTTGATTTTTTTTTTCTCGAGTAGTTTTTCGTGTTTTTTTGTTTTGGGAGGATAGAGATATAAAATGAGAGAGAGAGAAAAAAAAAAACTTATTTACTCTCATTTTTTAATAGAAATGGGTAATGAGAGACAAACAGGGTGAACCTCAGGTAGGTAAAGTGACACTTTTTAAACCAAAATTTGGGTCAAACCATAGGGGTTTACTGTAATTACCCCAAAAATAAAAACAAATTTAATGGTTAGTTTGATTTACTCCCCTTCCTTTTCCCTCAATCCAAACTGGCTACAAAGATAAGAATGGGTTCTACAAAATCCTTTTTATGTTGTGAGCCAAATTCTTATAGATATTTGGGGAGTCTCGTATCCTTAAAGAATTAAATTTAATTGGCAAGCTTAAAGTTTAATATATAAAGAATTGTACTTAAATTCTACCCTTTTGTTAATCTATATAATATTTAAAAGATGAAATATAATATTTATTATTGTTACGCTCCTTTTGAGTCACATCACCGTAGTGTTTTAGCTAATTTCAGTTCATTCATCTACTTCAATCTGTTTTAGTCCACTTTGGTCTATTCTAAACCATTTGGTCCACTTTGGTCTATTTCAGTCCAATGCTCTAAATATCATTTCAAATGCCGTTTCGATTTGCCCATTGGAATGGAACATTCCAGTACTAGTCTATTTCAAGGTACCGTTTCAAAGTTATTGCTAAAGTTTTGTACACCCACCTCTAATTAAGTTTGCATCACATGATATTATATCATATCAAATTATTAATTCAAAATCAAATAATATACATACTTAATATTATTATTATATAACATAAGCATATAACATGTCATATATGAGTATATTAATGAAGAAAAAAAACTATATATGAGTATATTCATGAAGAAAAAAACTATGTCATAACTAAAGTAAACAAGAAAAATACATTATACCATTGCACATTCTTAGTAGGATAATTACTTTACAAGTATCAGTGCTTATAGGATGTGGGGGGCAAGGGCCAAGGTTAAAATCTCCAGGAGGGAGCTTCACGAACATATACACTTAAATTAGGCTAGAGTATAATATTTATCTTGTAAAAAAAGTTTGTGAGGGTTCCTTTTTGGACAGTGTCTAGCCCAAGTTGAAGCAAGGACTCTGAGCCTTTTAGTTGTTGTTTAAAGGGACTTGGCTTGGTTCACCGCAACTAAATGGACTATTTACAAACCAAGTGGTGCACAGAGCAAGAATCCTATAATACGTACATACTAGCAGGCAGGAATATATATGTATTGAACAGCAAGAACAGTAAAGGAACAATGTAATAAAGAGAGAGAAAAAATAATTGTTTGGGATCCTTAAAACATTGTGAAATGTTTCATTACTTTTATTAGTTGTAAATTACAATGTACTCACTAAGACGTATTACAAAGTCCAAATAAGCTCAAAAATTATAGACTTAGATGGTTTATCTAAGCCTCTAAGACTTACAAAGTTTGAATTCCTTTGAATCCAAGTATGTTTTATAGTAGCTGTTTCAGGATACTGGACGATATTCCTCTTTCTTTTACTACTTTCTTTGAATTTTATGACAGAGTTTTCTTAATGATTCTATTCTGATTCACTCTTGCTGGATGCCTCTTCAATGTGGGCTGTTTTCCCCTTTTATAGCGTCATTCTAGGGTTTTAGGGTACTATTGATTCCTTCCTCTGTTTCCCTGGGTACCAATGCCTATGTCGTGCCAACTACTTCGATGGCTAGTCCCTTCCTTATTTTCTCATAGTCTCCTTCTTTTGATGCCTTTTCCCTAAAAGCTCCTTGATGACTTTCCTTTCTAGGGTGTCCCATAGAGAGTTGACTTCCAATCTCTCTTCCTTCAAGGTTTCTACACCTCACATTTTCAGATTTAGCTTTTTTGGCTACCTTTTCTTTTGTCATTTTTCCTGAGTGAGCTGATTCCATCTTTGCCAGGTTGAAAGTTTTCCCAATTACTTCTCTTTGTGGTTCTTCATTTTAGGTTCCCCGAGGTACCATCCCTTTGTTCATAAATTGTTAGTCCCAAGTTCTCTGATTCCTTTCAGCATCGTTGGGTGATTGATAAAGATGTATCTATTCTTCGTTTCTTGTGTTTTTCTGGGCACTTCCTTTAAGCTGTCTTAATCCCATTTCAGCTTTGCTGCGTGTCTTAAGGACCCCGGGCTTCTAGTAGTCCCTAGGTATCCTGGTCCAGCTTTCATCACTAGACCCCCTTTTGATTTTCTAATTTTGACAAGCTAGGCTTCTTCCTTTCTTTCCTTCGTTTTTCTTTCTAAGGCCTATTCCTTCATGGATTTTGGGCTTTAAATCTTTCTAATGGACTTGGGCCTACCATCATTTTCTTTTGTGGTGAGCTCAATCCTTTTATATGGGGTTCACCCATTGTGCTATTCTGAGCCTTGATGTTATAACTTTTTAGACCTCAACAACATTATTAATGGGGGGGGGGGGGGGGGGGTGGTGGGGAAGCTATGGACATCTTCACTCCTTGAATCTGCACTTTTTCCTTACTCTCTAGATAGACCAGATAGAGGGAAAAAAAGAAAATTTGCAATGAAATGAAACTATTTTGTTTTGTTTTGTTTTTTTTTTAATACAAGATTTGATATAATTTCTTCAGTGATGTACTTTAAGTTCTTTTATTAAATTCAACCATATAGCTTATTGCTCAATACAATTACATAAATGTTTGTGGGGGAAGGTAACTCTTTTTCTTTTCTTTTTTTGAAAAAGAAGGCAACTCTTTTATATTGCATTAATCAATACAACCATATAATTGAATTTAATTGACAAACATAAATTATAAACAAAAATCTTTGTTAATAACCAAGGAGTGGTCCTAGGTTACCACCGGCCACATTGGGCAGAGTGGTAATTCCCCAAGCCTTAAAGGCTTGTGGGGTTTGAGGACATAAGTTCAAGTGGTCCTAGGTGGGAAGGGGTGGAGAAATTATAAGGTCCTCATGGTGGACAAGTGACGTGATCCACCATGAGTACTGTATAATTTCTCGAAGAGAGTGGGAGTAGTACATTAGGTTCATTAAATTAGGATTTCTATCAGAGCTCCAAAAAGAGAGAGAGAGAGAGAGAGAGAGAGAGAGGTCCTAGGTTTGTAGAGAGCACCGGTGTTGATTCCAAGATTGTTTTTAATTTTCTTATTAATTCAGTATTGCTTTTTTTTTTTTTTTTTTTTTTTTTTTTTTTTTTTTGATAAGTATTAATTCAGTATTGCGTTAATTTTATTTTTTGTCCTGCAACAAATTTTGAGGTTTTATTTAATTATTTTTTTTATCCTTCCCCAATGGTCTAATGCTAAATGCTACTTTCCTCAGGAACTTGCTTTGCCAAAAACTCTTTCACGGAAGCCGTTTACCTGCTAGATATTCTGAATGCCTTATAGCAGAATCAAAAACTTACCATTATGATTAACTATCTCTCAACCCCTTCATCTAGTAGAAAACTTAGTAAAATAGATTATAGAAAGAATCAATAGATTCAATATCCCAATCAGCTTGTACAATACTAATATTATTAATATCCCCCCATCTGGTCACCTTACCATCTGTAGCACCCAACAAATTATAAATAGAATTATCATCCTTATCCTCACCTATCAAAAACAAACCAGAAACTAACTCTGATAAGGCACTCCCTCCAAACCACTCATCATGTCAACCTTCTATGTTAGTGTCTTAAATCACAATTCTAACCAAACATATTACAGGAGTGTTTCTGAGGAAACCGAACTACATAGTAGCATTTTCATAACAGCCCCTGAAACCCAAACTATTTGCAGGGATTTCGCAGAGCTTGCATATTTGACATGTATCTACAACTCAAAAATTCAATTAATACAGCAATACAAGAAGGCAGTTGGGTTCAGTGCAGGCTTAAACCTAACTAGCTCCAAAAAGTAGCTTATTTTACAATACTTCAAAAGGAAAATTTCACGCATTAAAAACAAGGGGCAAAGTTTAAGTAGCCATGAACCAGTTATTCTGTAATGATGCATATCTTACAACAAAATGCCAATATCATGCATTCAGGATTCAGGATAAAAACAAGGTTGTGTAAATTCAAGGCAAGATGACCCCCATGGTGATGAAGTCCTAGGCTTTCTACGAAGAGGTTGTCTTCATCAGTGTTCTTATATATCCATTCCTCCAGATCTCTCCCTAGGGCCACTTAACATTTTCACTAGTTCAACAGTCACCTGTTTCACATTATAACGAAAAACAATTTCAAAGATTTCTAGAGAATGTGTTGAGTCTGTTGACTATCTATTCACCTGCTGTTAAGGTAATTTTATTAATTCAACAATTAAAATACTTCACAGAACTCCGATCATCAGCTTCATTGTATTACCAAAATAACTGCTTATAGTCTTGTGGCCAATGAGCTTTGGCCCAAATGCCATTTCCTCCTCTTGTAATAATGGGTGAAGGGTGAGGTTGTAGTTTCAAAACCCATGGGGTGCATGGGTAACTTATCAACTGGGGGGGAACAAACCAAAAAAAAAAAAAAACAAAAAGAAACAAAACAAAACCCTGCTTGTAGTCTTTTTATGTGCGTGTGAAAAGAAATGATAACCCACAGGCTACAAAGAATGCTTAAAGAGGAATGGTTTCAGAAACAAGCTCACTTGGACAGATATATTGGCAAAATAACATGATTTGTATCGTGCTTCAGTACTACTGATACTACATAATTTCCCCCCACCTTCAGCATCCTACTCCGCCTTCAAATTGACATTAGTACTACTTGGCGCAGCCAACAAAGAGTTCCAAGAAAAAACATTATTAAATACTAATAGATTCAAGAATTGTGTTCTAGTATCAATATTGGACTTTCTTGGCACCATATAATGATACAAATAGGGGTAATTTGGTAATTTCAGATTTCCTGCAAAGTGCTATAGTGGGCTGTATAAAAGGCCTACGAGTTTTATTTTACATTTTGAGTGCTTTTTCTATTTTGTTGAGAAGTTCTTAATTACTTTTTAATAATAATTATGAGTCCTAGTCTTTCTAGGAAATGGTAATTTAGGAGGTTTAGTCCTTCTATGAATAGTATTGCAATAGCCTAAGTATTCAATAAATGATAGAAATATAAACATTGAATTCAATAAAATTTGAGCCCTTGATTTTAATCTTAAAGGGTGTGTTTGCATTCTTTTTCCTAAGCATGATTGGTTTGCCTAGTATTTATCTTGCCTTGTGTCTCTTTCTATTCACTATTTTGACACCAAGTAGCCATCAAATGGGGGTATCGCTACAAACACCCTGTTTGGCTAGTCTATCCCTGGCTAGTCCATCAAAGCACCAGTGGTTATTTGGCAGAAATTGGTCTGATTCCCTCAAAGAATCCCTCTTCAGGCTTACATTTGTTGGTTAGCTATCTAAGCTATGTAGGACAGATTAATTACCAGGGATAGACTAGCAAGATTGGGTGGTTATGCATTGGAAAGGCAAGAGCTTGCTTGCTATGTCTGGTAGGTTGGGGCTTAGTGCTGTGATTTTTCATGCATAGAGGCAAAGAAATGCGATCCTGCTTGGGAATAAAGTCAGCTCAGAGGAGCAGCTGGTTGCTGTCTTTAGAAAGAATGTGAAAGCCAGGATTGAATTCAAGGGCCCTTCCCTAATTCTAGAAATCTGCAGATTTGCAAAGGATGGTCTCTGTGACTTGCCTCAAATCTTGTAGACCAATTGCATAGTAGTGTAGTGTAAGGTGTTTGTTGCCTGCTTTGTACTAGGCTGTGTGGCTTGATGCTGGTTTCCAAGCTACTTGCTTCATATTTGCTGGTCTGTGTTGCCGGTTTATCACAGTTTTGGTTTCTAGTTCTATGATTTGTATTGCTTGTTTCCAACTTGGTTGTTTTTTGTTTGCTGGTTCCTTCCAGCTTGTTTCAATAATAATACTTGATTATTGAGAAAAAAAAAAATTCAATCTTTCGGTACTTAACCCTACCTAAACACTTAACATTAAACCCTATTCAAGAACCCTTCAAGATCTCATCAATGATCCTAATTTAGTGCTAAATTTCTGAAGAACCTACATCTAACCCTTCTGCCCTGCATCACTACTAGGATCACCACCGCCTCTTTCCTCTCATATCATTCACATATACCAATACTTCCACCACCAAACAATCACACTCAAACCACCACCGCTCTTGCCACCCATCCATTACAATATTTGCTTGAAATGAATGCTGACTTCGTTGTAACATTAATTAATAAATAAAATACTTCACTTTTGTTCCATATTTTGAATGGCTTGAACTTAGAAAGTATCAACTAGCCTGAGGATTATCATAGGAAGCTTGACTAAGTATATGAACTGTGATTTATATAAAACTAGAGATAGGGATCAGAGGAAAGTGAAAATTGATGGTATAATATGTATTAAAGAGTCATCTCTTTTGGGTATCTGAACTAGATCATTCGTAAGGATGGAGACATTGAGGAGTATGGAATGCATATTACTGGAGCAGGCTAGACTTAAGTGGAGAAGCACATGTATTAGGTGACCATGGGCTTCGGCATCTATATTGTTCAGATGTTTTTAAAGAAAGAAGGCTAAGCATGAAGAAATTCAGAGGATTGTTATAGGATGCTACTGTCTACTGCTACTAATTTGGTTGCTGGAAGAAGACCAGCTCTAGTACAAAGAAACCATGCCATTAAACCATAAAGAAATGAAAAGCACAAATTAAAACACCCATTATCAACATAATTCCATTCCATCAACCACATAAAAGTATAAGAAAAATAAACCACAAGTAACACGGAGAACTTGCATTGATGACACTGAATGTTCTTCATAAGTAGTCTCTCACATTAGCGTTGTATAAAACAAAGCCAAGGAAGCATATATTAAAAAGAAAAACTTACAAAATGAACAACAAAAGTCAATGCTGAAATGGTATCTCAGGAGTTTGGTTGCCAAAGATTGCTTCCCAAACAAGAGGATGTGCAGATTTTTTGTCCATATACTCCTTAATAGCTTTCTTATTAACAAAAAAACCCTTGTTCGTTAAAGTTGTAATGGCTTTCCTGGCTTCTTCAACTCCCATTTTCAAACACAGTCTAGTTACCAACCCAACAAAAGTTTGCACATTTGGTGAATGGCCAGCTTCCAACATTTCAACACAAAAGTCAATAGCAATGTCCAACTGGTCACACTGATAGAGACCTTGAATCAAGACAGAGTAAGAGAAGGCATTGGGAGAAATACCATTATTTTGCATTTTCCTGAAAACTCTTTGGGCATCATCGAATTTGTGTGCCTTACAGAAGCCATCAACAACAGCAGTGTAAATAACGACTTCAGGAATAGTACCCTTTTCGCGCATCAAACCAAAGAGCTTCATGGCGTCTTGAACAAGGCCGTCTTTGCAAAGACCATCGAGCATAGCCACAGCATTTGGGATCAGACCCGTTTCTTTTAGCTTCTTGAAGATCTCCTCAGCGTCTTGTGGAGGAGGCGTTTCCGCGTTGTTCGCTTCTTCTACTTGGTCTTGTTGTTGTTGGGGTTTGGGAGAAGAAGACGAAGGGGTTTCAGGACCAAGTTTGAATTTTTCGAGAAAATCGAAGTTGCTGTTGTTTTCAGATGGATTTGGATTAACGTCATTACCCCATGTTCTTGTTTTGTTGTTTTGAAATTGGGATTGGAATTTGGGGTTGCGTTGGGGTCTCAAAGGCCTGTTTGGAATGGGCTCTGGAGGACGCTCTTGTTGTTGTTGTTGGCTAGAATAGTCATCGTCTTCTTCCTCCTCCGATCTCAAGGGTCGTCGTCGTCGATGTTGTCCTCTGATAGCTGCTTCATCTTCTAGGGAGCTAGAACTGAAACGGCGTAGTTTCAGCCAAAGTGCCTCCGTTTGGGACTCTGAAATCAGCTTCAAAATCCGACCTTGATACACTGATGCCATTTTTTTGTTGTTTATGAAATGGATGAGGTATTGAGGAGGTTAGGGTTTAAAGCATAGTTTTTTTTATCATTTTGGTTTGGGGTTTTATAGTGTTTCCGCTGATACAGTTAGAGAGAAGCGAAAGTAGCAGTGGACTGAAAGGAAGGAGGATACACCAGTCATTTATTCGAAGAATGAGGGCAATTACGGTATAAAAAAAAAATTGAAAGATAGTACAAATAGAGAACAACAGATAAGGCAAGGCAAAGTGGGGGAAGTGGGAATTGGGAGGAAAGGCCGCAAAGCAATTCATTCTCACTGCCTCAGCCTCTGCCTCCGCTGGTTATGGACTTATGATACAAAAAGCTCTCATTTATTTTTAAGGTAAGGTAAGCGCCTCTCTTCTTCATAATCATATATGCTCTACTCTACTGCTACTACTACTACTTTGTCTGCGTCTGTATCTCGTAGCCTAGTAATATGTATCCTCTTCCTCTTCCAATGCTATATGCTAGTTTCAGTTATTTGTTTTCTTAAGGAGTCAAAATCTTAACATTCTATGTTTCTCGTCTCCATTGATAACATGCTAGTAACTAACTGCCATGATCTCGTTTCTACTATTACTACTACAACATCAACCAATCCTTAGTCATCAAATTTTGGGTCAGCCATAGACTAGTTAGAGATTCTTTTCTACTACTGGAAAAACAAAATTGCATTCTTTGGTTCTCCTTTGACACTCTTCTTATCCATTCACTTGCTCTCAACCCTTCTTACTTACAATTCGCCATTTGTTTGGTTCTATTCAATTATACATAGAAATGTTTACTTTGACAATGCTTCTGCTTCCGCTTCCGATCAACTCCAGGCCTTTCTTTCTATCTTTTTTTCTTTCTTTTTATTTTGGGATTTTAAAGGAGTGTGACTTTAACTACCCATTTTGGCAATTGGTAAAAGAATTGCTTCTTATCATCTCTTTGAGGCCTTTTGGCTCTTCTCAAAAAAATAATAATAATATTTCAATCTCCTTTGGCATGTTTTTCTCTTTACAACTAAAACTTGTAATGTAGTGTACACCACGTTGATAGTTATTTTGACTTGTTGAGGTTGTTTGTTTAGCATCTATTGATCTACATATATGTCACATCTTGTTAGGGGGTTATGGAAATCTGCAGCAGTCAACATGGTAGCAGCATTATGTGGTTCTTTAGGGATAGAGGTTTTGATGATAAAAGCATCGATGAAATGTTTAAGAAGTGCAAGCGCCTTGAGGGTGCTCAAAGAGAGAGAGCTTCCGAAAACTGGGCTTACCTCAAAAGCATCGGCATTCAAGAGAGAAAGCTCCCTTCCATTGTTTCAAAGTGCCCCAAGATACTTACACTAGGTCTCCATGAGAAGCTTGTTCCCATGGTTGAGTGCCTCTCTACGCTGGGTACAAAACCCCATGAAGTTGCTTCTGCCATAGTCAAATTCCCTCACATACTCTCCCACAGTGTGGAAGAGAAGCTCTGTCCACTTCTGGCCTTCTTTCAGGCACTGGGCGTCCCTGAAAAGCAACTTGGAAAGATGATATTGCTCAACCCCAGGCTCATCAGCTACAGCATTGAATCCAAGCTAACGGAGATAGCAGACTTTCTTGCTAGTCTTGGCCTTGCCAGAGATGGGATGGTTGGCAAAGTTATGGCCAAAAACCCATTTATAATGGGTTATAGTGTCGAGAAAAGGCTACGCCCTACTTCAGAGTTTCTGAGATCAGTAGGGCTGGCAGAGCATGATCTTCAAACAGTGGCAATGAACTTCCCTGAAGTTCTCTGTAGAGATGTGAACAAGGTCCTGCAACCCAATTTGGATTTTCTAAAGAGGTGTGGGTTTGGAGATGGACAGATAGCAGCTTTGGTAACTGGTTTCCCCCCTATTTTGATCAAGAGCGTCCAGAATTCTTTAGAACCTCGGATCAAGTTTCTGGTGGAGGTAATGGGGAGACAAATTGATGAAGTCATTGATTATCCTGACTTCTTTCGGCATGGTTTGAAGAAGAGATTGGAGTTGAGGCACAAACTTTTGAAACAGAAGAATATAGCTTGTAGCTTGAATGAAATGCTGGAGTGTAATCAAAAGAAGTTCTTAATGAAATTTGGTTTGTTTGAAGGATATGCCTGAGGTACTGTGGTCATATCTTCTTTTTCTTCAACTTTCTATAATTTAGCTTATTTTTATTTTGTATATTAGATTTATGTTCATGAATGTGGAATGCAATTTACTTGTCTCTGGTTCTGGGTGCATCAATGAACAGTTTTTGACTTCAGCACCTGATTAAACAACTACTGGATTTTAAATACAGCTCAATCCATTACTCCTAACAATTCTGAAAGTCACCTGGTGATTTTTAGTTTCACAGGATCCATAAGTAAACTGATTTTACTGTTACAACACTGGTTCTAAGGTTGTATGAATATGTAAGAATCTCTTGCTACACTTTATGGAATAGCCTTGTTGTTAGCTTATAACAGGTATCCCAAAGTGGTTCAAGCCTTGAGTATGAATATCAATAAAATCTTGCAACTTTATGTAGTGCTTGGTTTTGAAGAGAACAAACTAATTGTGCAATATATGCTCCTAGACAGAGTACAATATGAACAATCTAGATTCAAGAAATCAAGGGCATATGTATGTCTGCATTTACATTTCTGGATGACAGAGGACAAACTATGGAATGTGTCTACATGGTTATGGTGGGTTCAGGGATTAGAGAATTTGTGGATTTTAGGTTTAGATTAGTTGAAAAAAGGGTTGAGGTTGTGATTTGTGATAGAAAATTAAAGGTAATTTGATGAGTTATTTGGTGGCTATTTGGTAGAAGAAAGTATGTCAAGTTTTAGGATTATGATTGGTGAAATAAATGGCTTGATTTGTGGTTGTAAGGAATAAGAGAAAGGAAGGTTTTATGGTGTTCAGGGGTTTTACAAACAGTACCACCCCTTGATCACATGCAGCTCATGGAACTCTTCAGGAAGATAATACGAGTGAAAGCATTACTATGAATTAGCTAATGAACTAGTTCCTGATCACATGGAGATCAGACCATGATATCATAGATTCATTGAGGATGCATGTCAAGAGACTTCTTCATGGTCACAATCGTGTCCTGCATAATCTCTATTATTATTACTTCCATTCGATATATCAAAATGCAAATGCTGGAACATATGAATATGATGTAGTCTATCTGCCAAATAAATTTCTTTTGTATTCCTACATCATATTAAGGGCTAACAATTAAAATTATGTATAAAACTGAGGATGAAAGAAAAAGAATAAATCTCTTTCACTTGATTGCGGGGAAATTATGACCCACAAAACAAAAACCAAAAAAGAAAAGAAGAAGATTACATGGGAAATGAATCATATTTACTTATCACCAAAAACAAAATAAGGAAATGAAGACCCAAGCCCATTTTGGAAGCTTGAATCTAACAATAACATGCAGGATACAAGGTCGCATGATAATGCAAAATGGGCTAAGTTTTTTTTGCAATAATGTCATAGTCCATGTTACATGAAAAAATGGGCTAAGCGTTTTCTTCCATGAGCTCCACTCTAATGTCTCCAATGCAAGGATGGATGAAGCTTTCTGCAATAATGTCCTAGTCCATGTTACATACCAACCTTAGGAAGAAAATGTTGTACTAGTAAGTGTACTGTCACTGCTACTGAAGGCAGTATCCATCGAAGGCCATGTGAAAGCGGGTTTGAATGGAGGCACATTAGGGACTGGCATAGTTCCAGATATAATCTGGAAAATATCTTGTGTTTGAGGCCTATCACTGGCAATGGGATGTGAACATGCAAGTCCCAAAAGTAAAAGTTTCCTTGCTTCATCATCCACATAATCATTGCCAAGCCTCTCATCTACAGCTTCTTCGATGTTGCCTTCACGATGTAACATCCAAACCCAATCAACCAATGAATAGAGACGCTGATGGTGATTGATACTAATCCCAGGACTTCTGTTGCATATAACTTCAAGGACCACTGCTCCAAAACCATACACGTCAGATTCAGGGGTAGCCCTCCCTGTGTGGAAGCACTCAGGAGCAACATAGCCCATGGTGCCTGGAACTCCAGCTAATCCTAGTTCAGCATAGGAATTCCTTTCATTATCCAAGGCTCGGGCAAGGCCAAAGTCACCCAGGCGAGCATTGTAGTCAGAGTCCAGCAAGATGTTGCTGGCTTTGAGGTCGCGGTGCACTACCTTCTGATCATACTCATTGTGCAGATAATGCAATGCTGATGCTACTCCGGCTAGTATCCTATACCGATGCCTCCAATTCAAAGTTTTCTGGTTGGAAGCCTCGTACAGGTGCTTATCAAGACTACCATTTGGCATAAAATCGTACAATAGTAGTAGCTTCCCTTTCTCGTAGCACCAACCTGAACATAGATCGTATATATTAAAGAGGAGATCAGGGATTAAAATTGGCATTTAATCTAATACAAAGTAGAGCACATCAATTTGTTGGGCTTTGTGGAGCCTAGTTTATTTTTGGCTTAGCCCATTATAACCCTGTAAGTAGGATATAAAAGCCGCTTTTATAATTAGAGTTTTCTGACTACAACTGTTGTTGTGTTTTTAAAGAGAGAGAAAAACACTGTAGCCGCACTTTGTATTTTTTCCCTGATAATAGTGAAATCCCTGCAACTCCGTGGACGTAGGCAAATTGCCGAACCACGTAAATACTGTCTTGTGCGTGTGATTATTTTTCTTTGGCGTGTGTTTTCTCTATTTTTATTGTTTCTCACAGGTTGGAATTTTGGTTAAATTCCCAACAACTGGTATCAGAGCCTAGGGTTAGGTTTGAGTGGGAGCAATGGCAGAGGAAGCAGGAAAGACGTCTGGAATAGAAAAGTTTGATGGCACAGACTTCGCGTATTGGAGAATGCAAATTGAAGATTATCTCTATGGGAGGAAATTGCATCTGCCTCTTTTGGGGACAAAACCTGAGGCGATGAAGGCTGATGAATGGGCTCTTCTTGACAGACAGGTACTGGGAGTTATCAGATTAACTCTGTCTAGGTCTGTTGCACATAATGTTGTAAAGGAGAAGACCACAGCAGATCTGATGAAGGCTTTGTCTGGTATGTATGAAAAGCCGTCAGCAAACAACAAGGTGCATCTGATGAAGAAACTGTTCAATCTGAAGATGGCAGAGAACGCATCAGTAGCACAACATCTGAATGAATTTAACACTATTACAAATCAATTGTCGTTTGTAGAAATTGATTTTGATGATGAGATTCGTGCTTTGATCGTCTTGGCTTCTTTGCCAAACAGTTGGGAGGCAATGAGGATGGCAGTAAGCAATTCCACAGGAAAAGAAAAACTCAAGTACAATGATATACGAGATTTAATTCTAGCTGAGGAGATTCGCAGAAGAGATGCAGGTGAAACCTCAGGATTTGGTTCTGCCCTAAACCTTGAGACAAGAGGCAGAGGTAATAACAGAAATTCAAATCGAGACAGATCAAAATCTAGAAATACTAATCAGAACAGAAGTAAATCTAGATCAGGCCAACAAGTACAATGCTGGAATTGTGGGAAAACAGGTCACTTTAGGAACCAATGCAAAAGTCCTAAGAAGAAGAATGAAGATGATTCTGCTAATGCTGTAACAGAAGAGGTACAGGATGCATTACTTCTTGCAGTAGACAGTCCACTTGATGATTGGGTTTTGGATTCAGGAGCCTCGTTTCATACCACTCCACACCGAGAAATCATACAGAACTATGCTGCTGGTGATTTTGGTAAGGTGTATTTGGCTGATGGTTCAGCCCTGGATGTTGTGGGTATGGGAGATGTCCGGATATTGTTACCCAATGGGTCTGTTTGGTTACTGGAGAAGGTTCGACATATTCCTGACCTAAGGAGGAATCTGATTTCTGTTGGACAACTTGATGATGAAGGGCATGCAATACTATTTGTTGGTGGTACTTGGAAGGTTACAAAGGGAGCTAGAGTATTGGCTCGTGGAAAGAAGATTGGCACTCTGTATATGACCTCAAGTCCAAGAGACACAATTGCAGTTGCTGATGCAAGTACTGATACAAGCCTATGGCACCGCAGGCTTGGTCACATGAGTGAGAAAGGGATGAAGATGCTGCTGTCAAAAGGAAAACTACCAGAATTAAAGTCCATTGATTTTGACATGTGTGAAAGCTGCATCTTAGGAAAGCAGAAAAGGGTGAGTTTTTTGAAAACTGGCAGAACACCGAAGGCAGAAAAATTGGAGTTAGTACACACTGATTTGTGGGGGCCTTCTCCGGTTGCATCCCTTGGAGGTTCCAGGTACTACATCACTTTCATTGATGATTCAAGCAGAAAGGTATGGGTTTATTTTCTGAAAAATAAATCTGATGTATTTGAAACTTTTAAGAAGTGGAAGGCCATGGTTGAGATAGAAACAGGTTTAAAACTAAAATGTTTGAGGTCTGATAATGGAGGAGAGTACATAGATGAAGGGTTCAGTGAGTATTGTGCTGCACAGGGAATTAGGATGGAGAAGACCATTTCTAGGACACCACAGCAGAATGGTGTGGCTGAGCGCATGAACAGAACTCTTAATGAGCGTGCTAGGAGTATGAGGTTGCATGCTGGACTACCAAAAACTTTCTGGGCTGATGCTATTAGCACTGCAGCTTACCTGATAAACCGAGGGCCATCAGTTCCCATGGAGTTCAAACTTCCTGAGGAGGTTTGGAGCGGTAAAGAGGTAAAATTTTCCCATTTAAAAGTTTTTGGTTGTGTTTCTTATGTTCATATTGATTCTGATGCTCGTAGTAAACTTGATGCTAAGTCTAAAATATGTTTTTTCATTGGCTATGGTGATGAGAAATTTGGCTATAGGTTTTGGGATGAACAAAACAGGAAAATCATCAGAAGTAGAAATGTGATATTTAATGAACAGGTTATGTACAAGGATAGGTCAACTGTAGTCTCAGATATTGCAGAGATAGATCAAAAGAAATCTGAGTTTGTCAACTTAGATGGATTGACTGAAAGTACTGTTCAGAAAAGGGGTGAAGAAAATAAGGAGAATGTAGATTCACAGGTAGATCAGAGTACACCTGTAGCTGAAGTCCGCAGATCTTCCAGAAACATTAGACCTCCACAGCGTTATTCACCCGCTTTAAATTATTTACTATTGACTGATGGTGGTGAGCCAGAGTGTTATGATGAAGCCTTGCAAGATGAAAATTCAAGCAAGTGGGAGTTAGCCATGAAGGATGAGATGGATTCCTTGTTGGGGAATCAGACATGGGAACTGACTAAATTGCCAGTAGGAAAGAAGGCTTTGCACAACAAGTGGGTATACAGAATAAAGAATGAGCATGATGGTAGCAAACGTTACAAGGCCAGATTAGTTGTTAAAGGGTTCCAGCAGAAGGAAGGCATTGACTACACAGAGATATTTTCTCCAGTTGTGAAGATGTCAACAATTAGACTGGTGCTGGGAATGGTGGCTGTAGAAAATTTACATCTTGAGCAGTTAGATGTGAAGACGGCATTCCTTCATGGTGACTTGGAGGAAGACCTTTACATGATTCAGCCAGAAGGGTTCATTGTTCAGGGACAAGAGAATCTAGTCTGCAAACTGAGAAAGAGCTTGTATGGCCTAAAACAAGCTCCTAGACAGTGGTACAAGAAATTTGACAGTTTTATGCATAAAATTGGGTTCAAGAGATGTGAAGCTGATCATTGTTGCTATGTTAAATTCTTTGACAATTCTTATATCATTTTACTGTTGTATGTGGATGATATGCTCATTGCAGGGTCTAGCATTGTGGAGATTAATAATCTGAAGAAGCAATTGTCAAAACAGTTTGCAATGAAGGATTTGGGAGCTGCAAAGCAAATCCTTGGTATGAGAATCATTAGAGACAAGGCTAATGGTACATTGAAGCTTTCACAGTCAGAGTATGTGAAGAAAGTTCTCAGCAGGTTCAACATGAATGAATCTAAACCAGTGAGCACACCCTTGGGTAGTCATTTCAAACTGAGCAAAGAACAGTCACCGAAGACAGAAGAAGAAAGGGACCATATGAGCAAGGTGCCTTATGCCTCAGCTATTGGCAGCTTGATGTATGCTATGGTGTGTACAAGGCCAGACATTGCACATGCAGTGGGAGTTGTGAGCAAATTCATGAGTAGGCCTGGAAAGCAGCATTGGGCGGCAGTCAAGTGGATTCTGAGATATCTGAAGGGTTCATCAGATACATGTCTTTGTTTCACAGGTGCAAGTTTGAAGCTGCAAGGTTATGTAGATGCTGATTTTGCTGGTGATGTTGATAGTAGAAAGAGTACTACTGGGTTTGTATTTACTCTGAGTGGTACAGCTATATCATGGGCTTCAAATCTGCAAAAGATTGTTACTTTGTCTACTACAGAAGCTGAGTATGTTGCAGCAACTGAAGCTGGAAAGGAGATGATTTGGCTACATGGTTTCTTAGATGAATTAGGTAAGAAGCAGGAGATGGGCATTCTACACAGTGACAGTCAGAGTGCAATCTTTCTTGCCAAAAATTCGGCTTTTCATTCAAAGTCGAAGCATATACAAACAAAATACCACTTTATTCGTTACCTTGTTGAAGATAAGTTGGTAACACTTGAGAAGATATGTGGATCTAAGAACCCAGCAGATATGTTGACTAAGGGTGTCACTATTGAGAAGTTGAAGCTGTGTACAGCTTCAATTGGTCTTCTAGCTTGAGGACAGGAGGATGAGTTGTAGGGATGAGGGATTGCTTTTGGAGGATAGCGGCTGATGTTGATGATTGAACTAGTCTCCAAGTGGGAGATTTGTTGGGCTTTGTGGAGCCTAGTTTATTTTTGGCTTAGCCCATTATAACCCTGTAAGTAGGATATAAAAGCCGCTTTTATAATTAGGGTTTTCTGACTACAACTGTTGTTGTGTTTTTAGAGAGAGAGAGAAAAACACTGTAGCCGCACTTTGTATTTTTTCCTTGATAATAGTGAAATCCCTGCAACTCCGTGGACGTAGGCAAATTGCCGAACCACGTAAATACTGTCTTGTGCGTGTAATTATTTTTCTTTGGCGTGTGTTTTCTCTATTTTTATTGTTTCTCACAGGTTGGAATTTTGGTTAAATTCCCAACATTGTTGGGTTACACGTGTGAGTGAAGTCCCACATTGAATAAAGATAAGAAGAATAAGTGGTTAATATAACATAATTGAGCACATACCCATTGGGCTTAGGCCTTTTGGGTTAAAGTGTGTCTCTATAGGTTATATTAACTACTTAAGGAAGCTCCCCAAGGTGTTTATCCCCCCATCACAATTGAGAATCTAAGATACTTAATATACTTGAAAAAGAAATAATGATAACAATATGGCACTTGCTTCTACGGAGAGGCTCTGTAAATGAAAAAAAAAATTATGCAAACAAATTAGATAAAAAAACAAATAATTTAAAGAATATTAGCACTTCCTTCTACGGAAAGAAGCAAATAATTTAAAGAATAGTAGCATTTTCTTCTACCAAGAGGGAGAGAGAGAGAGTTCTGCATTTTTTCTATTTTCTAAATTTTAAGAAGAAGCTAAAAGTTCAAGGGGTTGATCCACAAGAGGATGTAATGCCAAAGCACACCTTCCAAGTCTTCTGCAAAAGTGCCTGAATTTGACAAATGAATAATGCAGTTTCGAACAACTTTGAATGTTTCCTTTAAATCAGATTGTTTGGTGCTTTGCGGAAAAAGCTAGTGATGATCTTTGAATAATTTCATGAAATTGGAATTGCAAGTTGTCTAGTATATTAGAATGACAAATAAATAAATAAAGAGGAATAAAAAGGGGATTACCAACTAAGCGGACGAGATGTTTATGACGGAGACGGTGAATAATGGTGAGCTCTGCCAAGAAGTCATCTTTGCTTTGAGTGCTGTCTCTGGAGAATTTCTTGACAGCTATTTCAGTACTGGTTTTATGATCCTTGTCCTGCAGAATTCCTTTGTAAACAACACCAAAACCACCTTGACCCAGCCTCATACTCTTATGGAAGTTGTTGGTGGCCTTCTTTAAATCCTTGTACTTGAATTCCCTTGGCATCCCAGGCAACCATCTCAACTGTGTGCCAAGCGCCTTACACTCCTCATCACCCCCTCCCCCTCTTCTTTTTCTGTTGTTCAAATACAAAACCCCACATAGGATTAACAATGTCACCAATGGAACTCCAACCCCAGCACCTATCTTCAACCAAAGCAAATCACTTTTCTTTTGTAGATCATCAATCTCTAAGCTCCATTTCAATACACAATTCAACTCAATCTGTGGATTACCTGTAGAAGCAGCAAAACCAAAGTAGGATTTTTGATTCACATATTCTTTCAGGTTTATGGTCTTGCTAAGAAGAGGCTTTTCCGGCTTGGGTTGGCCGTCTTGCACCATGTAAACCTCCATCACCTTCGACGTGCCATTATAGTGCACCCAGACTCCATAGTTGGTGGGTACTTCCGGAGATAGTTCGATATTATAATCATCAAGAGAGACAGTTGCAGTTGAATTAACAGAGTTGATGTTGAGGCCAATATGGTTGTCATTAGGATCATAGTCTTGCTTTTCGGTATCAAACTCTATGGCCACGATCCGGTTGGCTTGCTTACCATCGTTGATAGCATTGGTGAGGCCAAGCCATTGCCCATAACTAGCATCAGGGACTGAGAGATCGGGAGCAATGAGAAAAGCAAGTCCCTCACCGGCATTCCATGCTGGCGCCGTGTTTCGAAATATGTTAATGACAAAACTGGAATTGAATGAGGCCTGAATTTCATCAGACAACCACATGTTGAAAGGATGTTTATACATAATGCGACCAAACTGGTTGTGGAGGCTGGGGTCGTTGTTGGTTGTGTCTGGGGTTATCTGAAGGGCTCCACCATCAATACTCGTACCACTGCCTATAAACTCAAGACTATCCCCATCCTGTGTCAGATTAAAACCATCAAACGAGAAGTTGGGTGGTGTTGCAGCTTGGATATCAGGCAGATGCAAAAGGATGCAACAAAAGATAATGAAAACGGTGATTGAACTTTTACCATTTGATATTGATATGATAGTAACCATTTTTGTTGTAGCTAGTGATCTTTTGGACTAAAGAATAAAGAGGAGAAGCAGAAAAGGTGTTGTTAAAAAATTGCAGAAAGCAGGGATTATATGAACACCTTCCAACCTTCTCTCATACACCGTGTTAATCAATTTGACACTGTCTTTCATATTTATTACAGAAAGTGAGAGTGGCGGGCTGGCTGATTGTTGAAAAGTTGGGAGTTTTGAAGTCAGAATAAATAAGTACTCCAATTTAGACGTGGTAAACGGGTCGGGTCGGGTAAAGTTTGGGTAAACGTGTCATCTTAAATGAGCCAGGCTAGGTCAATCAACATTTTTACACGTGGTTTTTTTTTTTTTTTTTTGGTTGAGAACCTGTAGTTGCCGCTTGCTAAGTCAGCAAATAATAAATTATAGATAAAATTTAGTTATAAAATTAGTTGTAACTTAAAACTATAATAAATATTTTTTTATTAGAGGTAAAGTTTGATAAATTTACTGTTGAATTATATATTTTTCTTATATTCTTTAAACTTGCAAAATTTTTAGAAAATTAAAGATTAATAGCTGTGTTATCAGTAAATTGTTTAAATTGTAAGTTTTTACAATTTAAAATTATGCATAAAGTATAAACTTATAAGATTATATAGTAAAAAATATCTGATTAATACAAAATTTGACATGTATATTATGAGTATAAAGAACATACAATTTAACAGTTAGATTTTCAAAATATGTAATAATATTTATTTTATTGAGTAAGGTTGTAGCTAAACTTTGTCCATAAATTATTTAGCGTGAAATTCATTAATTTGGATTCAACCATGTCAAGAAATTGCTCATATTGTTTCTCTTTAAAAAAAAAAATGCTCATATCAACGAATTGATAATTGTTCATTAATAATAAAATTATACAAATCTTAGTATTGCTAAACAAAAAAAAAAAAAAAAAAAACAACACAATCATAAAGGAGTTTAGTCTATCCTTTGAAATTTAATTAAAACAAATACATAAGTTTCATTTTCACGCAATATTACATTCCAAAAAGGAAAACAAAATTACAAATGTCCTATTGGATAGCTAATTAGACAAAGAATTATAATGGATAAAAAATTACAATCTTGAAAGTTTATTTCATAATCTAATATCTTCAAAATAATCTAATATTTGTGTTTAATTTTAGATACACAGTAGTTGGTAGGCACTTTATTTCAATTTGGGGATATAATGCAAAATTTGATTATTAACTTATTTATGCATGTTCTCTGATATGATCAATATCATATCATTTTTAAACAATGTACACTCCAAGGAACATCATCTTCTATTTTGCAAAACTCATTTATTTTGGCTCTGTGCCATTGAAAAATATGGCTAAATATCCCTAATGTCAATTTCATATATTTTGGCTTCACTCTTTTCAAACTTGTGAATGCTTCTCACATAAATTGTATAATGAAAACTCATTTATTTGGCTATGGACAATTAAAAAAATAGGCCTAAGCATCTATAGTTTATGTCAATTTCATTGATAAACTTCGGGATCACACTTGTGAATGCTTTTCATACAAGTCTACAATTTCAAATTCCTGATTTTGACTCTATTACAACACAATTATCTTGGATGCATTTTGTCACTCAATACCTAAAAATCTGCTTCTTATGTTATTCAAGTGAGAAAAACATGGAATTAAATAAAGGTTTTAATTGCTTTCTTGAAGGCATACAAATAAATAAATAAAGAAGAATAAAGAGGGGGATTACCAACTAAGCGGACAAGATGTTTATGGCGGAGACGGTGAATAATAGTGAGCTCTGCCAAGAAATCATCTTTGCTTTGAATGCTGTCCCTGGAGAATTTCTTGACAGCTATTTCAGTACTAGATTTATGATCCTTGTCCTGCAGAATTCCTTTGAAAACAACACCAAAACCACCTTGACCCAGCATCATACTCTCATGGAAGTTGTTGGTGGCCTTCTTTAAATCCTTGTACTTGAATTCCCTTGGCATCCCAAGCAACCATCTCAACTGTGTGCCAAGCACCTTAGACTCCTCATCACCCCCTCTTCCTCTTCTTTTTCTCTTGTTCAAATATAAAACGCCGCATAGGATCAACAATGTCACCAATGGAACTCCAACCCCAGCACCTATCTTCAACCAAAGCAAATCACTTTTCTTTTGTAGGTCATCAATCTCTAAGCTCCATTTCAATACACAATTCAACTCAACCTGTGGATCACCTGTAGAAGCAGCAAACCCAAAGTAGGATTGTTTATTCACATGTTCTTTCAGGTTTATGGTCTTGCTAAGAAGAGGTTTTTCCGGCTTGGGTTGGCCGTCTTGCACCATGTAAACCTCCATCACCTTCGAGGTGCCATTATAGTGCACCCAGACTCTATAGTTGGTGGGTACTTCTGGAGATAATTCAATATTATAATCATCAAGAGAGACAGTCGCAGTTGAATTAACAGAGTTGATGTTAAGGCCAATATGGTTGTTATTAGGATCATAGTCTTGCTTTTCGGTATCAAACTCTATGGCCACGATTTGGTTGGTTTGATTACCATCATTGCCAGCGTTGGTGAGACCAAGCCATTGCCCATTACTAGCACCAGGGATTGAGAGATCAGGAGCAATGAGAAAAGCAAGTCCCTCACCAGCATTCCACGCCGTCTTTCTAAATATGTTAATGACAAAATTGGAATTGAATGAGGCCTGAATTTCATCGGACAACCACATGTTGAAAGGATGTATATACATAATGTGACCAAACTGATTGAGGAGGTTGGGGACATTCTCGGTTGTGTCTGGGGTTATCTGTGTTAGAAATACTGAATGATTGTATTGTATTCCTTGATGAAAGAATGTATATAGATGCCTTTATATAGAAGGCATATGTGTGCAGTACAAGTAAATATGTGTGCTATACAAATAACCTAACTGGGTCTAAAGCCCACAACACTATACATGTTAACAGCCCCCCTCAAACTCAAGGTGGATGTGAGACCAACTTGAGGTTGTCAACCAAAGTACGAAGACGTCTCTTAGGATGTGACTTGGTGAAGATATCTGCAAGTTGATCTTTAGAGGAGACTGAGATCAGCTTGAGAGCACCATGGACAAGATGAAAACGGATAAAATGACAATCGATCTCAATATGTTTAGTCCGTTCATGGAAGACATCATTGTGAGCAATATGAATAGCACTCTGGTTGTCACAATAAAGAGGAGTAGCAGAAGATGTAGACACACCTAAGTCTTTGAGAAGCCATCGTAACCAAAGAAGCTCAGATGTAGTATCAGCAAGGGCACGATATTCTACTTTAGTACTGGAGCGGGCCACATAAGTTTGTTTCTTGCTTCGCCAAGAAATCAGAGAAGAACCAAGAAGAAAGCAATAACTAGTGGTGCACCTGCGATCAGTGGGGTCTCCTGCCCAATCAGTATCAGAAAATGCACAAAGAGTAAGAGGAGACTGAGCAGAGTAGAAAAGACCATGGAAGAGAGTGTCCTTTAAGTATCGAAGAATGCGCAGAACAGCAGCATAGTGAGTCGATCGTGGAGCAGACAGATACTGGCTCACTTGGTGAACAGCATAGGAAATGTCTGGACGAGTGACAGTGAGATAAACCAAGTTGCCAACCAAGCGTCTGTAAAGAGAGGGATTAGACAATGGTTTCCCCCCTGAGGTGTTAACTGGAGTGTCCACAGTCTTGCTATTAGTGAGTCCAGCGCGAGACAAGAGTTCAGAAGCATACTTGGCTTGAGTAATATAAAGTCCATCTGTAAAATGAGTGATTTCAAGACCCAAGAAGTAGCTGAGATATCCAAGATTTTTCATCTCAAACTGCTGATTGAGAAAAGCCTTGAGTTCTTGAATGCCACTGAGGTCATCACCAGTTATGATCATATCATCCACATATAAGAGAAGTAAAATAGTGCCTTTGTCAGTGCGAAGAAGAAATAAGGCAGAATCATAGTGACTGGCCATGTAACCCAAGTGAGAGATGGTAGAGCTGAATTTGGCAAACCAAGCTCGTGGAGCTTGCTTAAGGCCATAAAGTGCACGTCGAAGGTGGCAAACCTTGTTTGAGTCAACAGAGAGACCAGGAGGAGGTTGCATATACACTTTTTTACTTAAATCCCCATTAAGAAATGGATTTTTGACATCCATCTGAAAAAGGTCCCATTTACTGGCAGCAGCAACAGCTAAAAGGGCATGGACAGATGAGATACGAGCAACCAGAGTAAAGGTCTCTTTATAATCAATCTCATACTCTTGTGTAAAACCTTTTGCAACAAGACGAGTTTTGTAGCGCTCAATGGACCCATCAGAGCGAGTCTTAATCTTGTAGATCCACTTACAACCAACCACAGATTTCCCAGGAGGAAGTGTTACCAAATCCCAAGTATGGTTTTTAGATAATGCATCAAGTTCCTCTTTCATTGCAATCTGCCATAAAGGGTCAGTGGAAGCCTTACGATAGGTGTGAGGCTCGTGTAGTGTAGCAAGAGCAGTGTAACAATGATAGTTAAGTAAATGTGCAGGAATAGATCTTACCCGAGTTGAGTGACGAGGTGGAATGTCTTGTGCAAGATCTTCAAGCGAAGCAGGAGTAGGAGACCCAAGCTCAGGATTGGGGTTGGGTAGCACGTCTTCAACCTGTTCATCTTCCACTTGTTCATTGAAGGGTGAACTAGGAAAGGGATCAGTGATATCTGATGGTTGGATAGAGAAGTCTACAGCAACAGAATCAGGAGCAATTACAGGAGGATCAGGACTAGCTACAGAAGGAATATGTGTCTCATTTGGAAAAAAATCTAAGACAGAAGAGGAAGACAAGGAAGCACTGAAATGAGAAAGTTCGACAAAGAGATGATGTTCCCAAAAGACAACATTACAGGAGACACGAAGACGATGAGAGACAGGATCATAACAATTATACCCCTTTTGAGTTTCGCCATAGCCAAGAAAATAACAAAGCCTTTACGAGGCTTAAGTTTGTTATGCTCATGTGGCTGTAGAAGAACGAAACAAGCAGAACCGAAGGAGCGAAGGTGGTGATAGTCTGGAGGTGACCCAAAAAGGCGCTCATATAGAGTTTGATTTTGGATAACAGGACTCGGAATGTGATTAATAGTATGAACAGCATGAAGAGCAGCTTCACCCCAAAAAGGAGCTGGAACTTTAGCAGAGAGAAGGAGAGCGCGAACAGTGTCAAGAATATGACAAAGTTTTCGTTCGGCTCTACCATTTTGCTGAGAGGTACCTGAACAAGTTAGTTGATGAACAGTGCCATAGGAATGCAAAACAGCTTGAAAAGCATATTGAGTGTATTCAAGAGCATTATCAGATTGAAAAATTTTGATACGTCTGGAAAACTGAGTTTCAACCATTTTTGCAAAATTAGAATATACTTCCAATAATTCAGAACGATGTTTCATATTAAAAATCCAACTATAGCGAGAGTAATCATCAACAAAGACAACAAAATATCTAGACCCACCAATACTAGAGACAGAGGAAGGCCCCCAAACATCAGAATGAATAAGGTCAAAGATATCAGTGGATATGGATTCACTAGTATTGAAAGGTAAAGCTGGTTGTTTTCCTAACTGACATGAAACACAATCAAAATTTTCTATGGACACTGAACCTAACAAACCTCTAGAAGCCAATTATTGTACTCGAGAGGAAGATGCGTGACCAAGTCGAGCATGCCAAAGTGCAAGGGAAGGAGTGGAAGAAACTGCAGCAACTGTAGCAATAGAAACAGGAGCGACAAGTGGAAGACGAAGGTTGTCCACAAGAAACATTCGCCCAACTATGGGACTGGTCCCAAGCTCCTGTCCCGTCCTAGGATCCTGCACAATGCATCCAGAATAATCAAAGGTAATGCGATAACCCAACTCAGCTAATTGTCCCACAGAAAATAAATTGTAAAAAAGGTCAGGAACATTAAAGACTCCAGGAACCGAGAGGTTGGAGGTTGAAACTGAACCTATATTATGACCAGACATTGTGGAACCATTTGCTGTGCGAATATTAAGAGGGTGCGATGCAGGTTTAAGGTCAGAAAATAAGGACGAGTGAGGTGTCATGTGATTGCAACAAGCGGAATCCATAAGCCAAGAGGAAGGAGACATACCAGATAAAGCTGAGAGAGAAGAGGAATAAGATGCATTACCAACCATACAAATGACATTGGCAATGATATTTATAAGGTCATCTCTGGAAATGGAGAAAGTGGATTCAGAAGACTGAGACTGTGCAGAAACAGGAGTCATGGGTTGGACACTCTCAGTGTTACCAACTGTAGCAGCAGAAGTGAAAACAACTGATTTGTTGCACTAATAGCAAGTTTCAATATTATGGCCAAAATGTTTGTAAAAATTGCAAAAACGTTTGCTGGAATGTTGGCTATGATTATTGCAACAAGAAGAAGACCTGTCCTTATTTTTCATTTAGAAGCAAAATTTGCAAAAACGGACTGCAAAAATGAAATCTATGCGAAAAACTGGGTAAGGAGCACCTGGACTATAAAAAGTCAACTCTAAAAAGTCAACGGTCAAAGTCAACAGTCAACGGTCAACGCACGTCAGCTCACTGGGATGACGTCAGCAAGATGACGTAAGCAGCTGACGTTTGCTGATGTAAGCGGCTGACTGTGATGACGTAAGCAATGACATCACTTAGGGCTGACGTCAGCAGATGCAGATCTGGCACGTGGTAGCGCGTGTCGGCGCATGAAGAACACAGACGGCGCGTGAAGAAGACAGACGGCGTGTGGAGCGCGTGATCTGATGCGCAGATTCTTTGGGCGGTGCGTGAGGGTGCGTGGAGCTTCCGATGGTGGTCAGGTTTTCACTAAAAGGTACATCGGCGGTGGACGATCTTAGTGATGTCTGCAAAAACACAATCGGAGCTAGATACACGGTGGAGACGATGGTTGTAGTGGTCTGTGTGGTGCGGGACTCCTCAATGACGGTGGCTGCAGTTCCGGAACCTGAGGACAACGGCTGAGAGACGTTGTAGGTTCAACAGTGAGTGGCTGCAGTGGTTGTTGTGACGGCGGAAGCAATAAGGGTGGAGTAACACCAAGAGAGACAAGACTGCTAAAAGAAAGGTCAGACCAGTGGCTCTGATACCATGTTAGAAATACTGAATGATTGTATTGTATTCCTTGATGAAAGAATGTACATAGATACCTTTATATAGGAGGCATATATGTGCAGTACAAGTAAATATGTGTGCTATACAAGTAACCTAACTGGGCCTAAAGCCCACAACACTATCCATGTTAACAATCTGAAGGGATGCATTATCAATAGTCGCACCACCGCCTAGAAACTGAAAACTATCCTTGTCCTCTGCCTGACTAAAATTATCAAATGAGAAGTTGGGTGGTGTTGCAGCTTGAATATCAGCCAGATGCAAAAGGATGCAACAAAGGATAATGAAAACGGTGATTGAACTTTTACCATTTGATTTTGATATGATAGTAACCATTTTTGTTGTAGCTAGTGATCTTTTGGACTAAAGACTAAGAGGAGAAGCAGAAGCCAGAAAAAGGTGTTGTGAAAAAAATTGCAGAAAGGGATTATACGAACACTTTCCAACCTTCTCTCATATTCATATTCATAGAGTTAATACTAAGATCTATTTTTTTCTGTCTTTTATACAAAAAATAAGTACTAAGATCCAAGCCCATACACCGTGTTAATCAATTTGAATTGTCTTTCATCTTTATTCCAGAAAGTGGCGGGCTGGCTGATTGTTGAAAAGTTGGAGTTTTCAAGTCAGAATAAATATTAGACGTGAAGGTTCGGGTAACGTGTCATCTTAAATTGGTCAATCAACATTTTTACACATGTTTTTATTTATTTATTTATTTATCTTTCTTTTTGAAAACTTGTATTTGGCACTTGGTAACTTATGTAGCAAATAGAAAATTAGTTAATGTGAAATACATTAATTTGGATTCACCCATGTCAAGAAAATGCTCATATCAACAAATTGATAGTTGTTCATTAATAATAAAATCATACAAATTTTAGCATTGCTAAACAAAACAAAACAACACAAGCACAAAAGAGTCTAGTCTATTATTTGAAAATTTAATTAAAATAAATACACAAATTTCATTTCCACACAATATAAAAACTCCAAAATAAAGAACAAAATTATAAATGATCTATTGGATAGCTAATTAGACAAAGAATTAAAATAGATGCAAAAATTTACAATCTTGAAACTTTATTTCATAATCTAATATCTTGAAAACATAATCTAATAATTGTGTTTAATTTTAGATACACGGTGGTTAGTACTTTGTTTCAATTTGAGAATATACATCAAAATTTGATTATTTTACTTATTTATACATGTCATATGTTATAAAGATCATGTCATTGTAAACAATACACTCTCTAGAGAATATCATCTTTTATTTTGAAAACTAGTTTATTTTTACTATGGGCCATTAAAAAATAGGTTTAAGTATCCATAATTTATGTCAATTTTAATAATATACTTTGGTTTCACACTTATGAATGCTTCTCATACGAATTTTATTTTGAAAACTCATTTATTTTGGATATGGACCATTAAAAAGTAAACATAAGCATCCATAATTTATGTTAATTTTATTGATATACTTCGTCTTCACAGTTTTCACACTTATAAATGCTTTTCATACATTTGTATATATACATGTCTAAATGCTTTTCACACTTTATCATTTAATATCTTAAAATATTTTCTTCTTGCATTATTCAAGTAATAATAAAAAGATTTCAATCATTCATCTTTTAGTTCACTTGCATTGTAATTTCTTCCTTGGAAGTCATTGTAATTGAATAGCGTTTAGAATATGTATATGAATGATTTTATCCAAAAGAGAAATGTTATTGTTCACAATATTTTCATAAAAAAATCCTATGTAATAAGTTGTTACGAATTGTTATTAGTGGGGTAGAAAAATAATTTTAGTAGTAGTTTTAAATTAGAATCAATAATAACTAACATTAAAACAATTTAACATGTGGCACTGACATTATAATTGTCAATTGAGTTTGCATTAGGGAACAACTCTAAACCTTTTCTCAAAAAAAAAAAAAAAAAAAAAAAAAAAAAAAAAAAAGAAGAAAGGGAAATAACTCTAAAACTCTTTTTTTTTTTTTTTTTTTTTTTTTTTTTTTTTTTTTTTTTTTTTTTTTTTTTTTTAAGTTTTAAAAACGGGTTGGATCACCGGTGAAACTGTTTATATTCCAATTAGAAGAAGGGATTCGGTGGTAGTGCCCAAAATTGGAGAAATGTTATTTTGGTATTTCATATATATATATATATATATATATAAATTAATAAGAATAAAAGAAACTTCTGAGCAGCATACATGATACATGTCATGTATACAAAGCAGAATTTTATTCTCTCCCAAAATTATGCTAGCCTGCAAATTACCTCATACAAAACATGCAGGTAGAGACCTTTTCAACCAAATTAAAACAAGCAAGACGACGACGCAACTTGGAAGAGCTCAAGCAATTTCTTTATGTGACCAAGTAAGGCAATGACCAAATGAATGAGGCAAAGAAAAACTAACGCGCATGGGAATAGCTTCTTATCTTCTTGGGCAACTGTATGCGTCCAAGACTCAGTCAGTGTTTGGGCAACTTAAAGCCTTACCAATAATTTATAGTTGCATGCTCTCAAGCTTTATCCTGACTTCTTACGGCATGGTTTGAAGAAGATATTGGAGTTTTGAAACTGATGAAGTTACCATATAGCTTGTGGCTTGCAGTGGAATGCTGGAGTGTAATCAAAACAAATTCTTGATGAAGTTTGGTTTGTTTCACTTTCAAGTATATGCCTGAGGTACTGTGGTCACTTCTTCATTTTTCTAGAATTTAACTTATATTTGATTTTTGTGTTCTTTAATGTGGAATGCAATTAACTTGTCTCTGGTTCTGGCTGCATCAATGAATAGTTTTTTTACATTAGCATCTGATTAAACAATTACTAAATATTAAATACAACTCAATGCAATAAGTCCTAAAAATTCTGAAAGTAACCTGGTGAGATATTAGTTTCACTGGATCCATACGTAAACTGATTCTACTGTTACGACACTGGTTCTGAGGTTGTATATATGAATATGTAAGAATCTCTTGCTACACTTCTATGGAATAATCTTCTTGTTAGCTTACAACTGGTTACCCATGATACCATAGAGGATATATATAGTATGCATCAAGGAGAAAATCTGGAATGGTGGACGAATTTCTTCATGATCAATCGTGTTTGGCATGGTCTCTAATGTCAGTACTTGTGTCCAATAAACCAAAATGCAAATGCTGGAACATATCAATATTATGTATTCTATGTGCCAAAATAAACTTCTTTTGCATTTCAACTTCATATTAAAAGTCCAACAATTAAATGTATAAAACTGAAAGAAAAAGAATGGATTTCATGGACTTCATCACAGGGGAAATTCTGACCCCAAAAAATTTACACAAGGAAAGAAGAAGGTTACAGAAAAAATTAATCATATTTACTTATCACCCACAAAAAAAAGGGCGTTGTGGGGGGGGGGGGGGGGGGGGGTGCCGCGGGCGGTGGTGTTGGGGGGGGTGGAGAATGAAGACCCAATTAGCCCATAAGGCTAAGTCTGAATCTGTAGAGAATTGAGGACTTATTAGTGCATATTTCACAAGCTTAGGAATGCAGAAAAATGAGTATCTTCTTTAAAACAAAAGCCCCCATTTTAATGCAAAAGGAGAGTGCCTGCTGACTCCAGGGGTGAGAGGAAGCCTTCTGCTATAATGTCATAATCCATGATACTGACCAACCTCAGGAAGCAAATGTATTAGATAACAAACTGTCAGTGCTGCTGAAGGCAGTAACCATCGAAGGCCATGTGAAAGCAGGCTTGAATGGAGGTACATTAGGGACTGACATAGTTCCAGCTATGATTTGGCAGATATCTTGTGTTTGAGGCCTCTCACTGGCAATGGGATGTGAACATGCAAGCCCTAGAAGTAAAAGCCTCTTTGCTTCATCAACCACATAATCGTTGCCAAGCTTCTCATCTATAGCTTCTTCAATGCTACCTTCGCGATGTAACATCCAAACCCAATCAACCAATGAATAGGGACGCTGATGGTGATTGATACTAATCCCAGGACTTCTGCTGCAGACAACCTCAAGCACCACTGCTCCAAAACCATACACATCAGATTCCGGGGTGGCCCTCCCTGTGTGGAAACACTCAGGAGCAACATAACCCATGGTGCCCGGAACTCCAGCTAATCCTAGTTCAGCATAGGAGTTCCTTTCATTATCCAAGGCTCGGGCAAGGCCAAAGTCACCCAGGCGAGCATTATAGTCAGAGTCCAGCAAGATGTTGCTAGCTTTGAGGTCGCGGTGCACTACCTTCTGATCATACTCATTGTGCAGATAATGCAATGCTGATGCTACTCCGGTTAGTATTCTATACCGACGCCTCCAATTCAAAGTGTTCTGGTTGGAAGCCTCATACAGGTGCTTATCAAGACTACCATTTGGCATAAAGTCGTACAATAGTAGTAGCTTCCCTTTCTCGTAGCACCACCCTGAACCAAGACCATATGTTAGAGAGGAGATCAGGGGTTAAATATGGCATTTAATCAAGCCAAAACAAAAGCAGGGCACATCAATTGAGCTACTTATATATTTGAAAAAAAAAATAACGGTAGCTATATGGCAGCTTAGTGAACCAGATGCTGATATAATGTTTTGCCTTCAATCACATAAGTATCTTAACAGTTGTCTTATATTGACTATTGATGCAATTTATTTGAGTAGTATATGTCATATGGTTTGACTTCTACTTCCTGCTACAACTGATAATTTGGTAGATAAATGTTTTGCCTTTGTCAGAATATGTAAACATACAATACTAGTGAAACATTCTTCTCTGTAATCAATTTTATGCCTTAAATTCAATTAGATGGGTTACTATCATAAACGAAGCTGCTATGACTATAGTTTTAATTTGAATTTGCTAGCATCCTTTTGTTAAGGAGGACGTAAGAGCATGCATTTTGGTTTTACAATCTCATCTTATAGCTAGGACAGGTTCTTCAATGGGAAGAAATGAATTCCGCAAACAAGTAAGGCAAGAAACAAATAATTTAAAGAATAGAAGCACTTTCTTCTACCAAGTGAGGAAGAGAGTAAGAGAATTCTGCATTCTTTCTAAATACAAGAAAACCCTAAAAGTTCAAGGGGTTGATCCGCAAGAGGTTGTAATGTCAAAGCACACCCTCTTAAGACTTCTGGAAAATTTCCTTAATTTGACAAATGAATAAGGCAATTTCAAATATTGAATGTTTCTTTTAAATCAAATTCTTGGGTACTTTGCAGATAAACCTTGCGATGATCTTTGAATTGCAAGTTGTCTAGAATATTAGAATGACATATAAAAAACAAACAAATAAATGAAGAAGAATGAAGAGGGAGATTACCAACTAAGCGGACAAGATGTTTATGGCGGAGACGGTGAATAATGGTGAGCTCTGCCAAGAAGTCATCTTTGCTTTGAACGCTGTCTCTGGAGAATTTCTTGACAGCTATTTCAGTACTAGATTTATGATCCTTGTCCTGCAGAATTCCTTTGTAAACTACACCAAAACCACCTTGACCCAGCATCATACTCTCATGGAAGTTGTTGGTGGCCTTCTTTAAATCTTTGTACTTGAATTCCCTTGGCATCCCAGGCAACCATCTCAACTGTGTGCCAAGCACCTTAGACTCCTCATCACCCCCTCTTCCTCTTCTTTTTCTCTTTTTCAAATATAAAACCCCACATAGGATCAACAATGTCACCAATGGAACTCCAACCCCAGCACCTATCCCAGCACCTATCTTCAACCAAAGCAAATCACTTTTCTTTTGTAGGTCCTCAATCTCTAAGCTCCATTTCAATACACAATTCAACTCAACCTGTGGATCACCTGTTGAAGCAGCAAACCCAAAGTAGGATTTTTTATTCACATGTTCTTTCAGGTTTATGGTCTCGTTAAGAAGAGGCTTTTCAGGCTTGGGTTGGCCGTCTTTCACCATGTAAACCTCCATCACCTTCGACGTGCCATTGTATTGCACCCAGACGCTGTAGCTGGTGCCTTCTTTTGAAGATAATTCGATATTATAATCATCAAGAGAGACAGTCGCAGTTGAATTAACAGAGTAGATGTTGAGGCCAATATGGTTGTCATTAGGATCATAGTCTTGCTTTTCGGTATCAAACTCTATGGCCACGATCTGGTTGGTTTGATTACCATCATTGCTAGCGTTGGTGAGGCCAAGCCATTGCCCATAACTAGCATCAGGGATTGAGAGATCCGGAGCAATGAGAAAAGCAAGGCCCTCCCCAGGATCGGACTCGTTGGTACTTTTCATGTTAATGATAAAAAAGGAGTTGAATGAGGCCTGCTTGTCATCGGACAACCACATATTGAAAGGTTGTTTATACATAATGCGACCGGAAGTGTTGCGGAGGCTGAAGGCATCGTTCACTGTGTCTGGGGTTATCTGCAGGGCTCTATTATCAATAGTCGCACCATCCCCCATAAACACCAACCAATTTTGATCCCTCGTCAGATTAAAATCACTGAAATTCAATTGTGATGCAGCCTGGATATCAACCAGATGCAAAAGGCTACAGAAAAGGATAATGACAACAGTGATGGAGCTTCCACCATTTGACATGTTTCTGTTAGTACCCATTTTTGTAACTGTTGTGACAGCGGAAGTTCTAATTAATACCAGCTTGCTGCAACAATAGAATAAGCTCTGATCTCAGTTTGTTGCCAAAAAAAAAGGGGCCTCTGGAGGCACTTTCGCATATGATCGATGTGAAAATAGCTATGTATTACTGTAGTAGGTAGTTTTTTTGGATTGAGACTTGAGAGGGGAAGCAGAAGCAAAAAGGTGGCAAAAAAAGAAAAAAAGAAAAAAGAGAGAAACTGAAGATTGGGATCAAATGAACACAACTTGTAACCTTCTCTTGTATATATAAATAAGAGAAGGTTATGGCCCGCTCGATCACTTTGTTAATCAATTTGACAATTTCTTTCTTCTTTAATTATTCCCGAAAGAGGGCTAGCTGATTGTTGAAAACGTAGGAGCTTTGAAGTCAAAACTCAAAAGTCAATATTGGCTTGAGTTGGAGAATCATTATTTTGATATTATAAAAGATTAAAAGAAATTTCGGAGTAGCATGTATATATGTATACAAAGATTACAAGTAATAGTAATACTGTAATAGAAACAAGCAAGACCACAACGCAACTTGGAAGGCCTCAAGCAATTTCTTATGTGATCAAAAAAAATGAGGCAAGGAAAAACTAAGTATGTGTTTGGATAGGGCTTATATGGCATTTGCGTTTTACTCTTTTTTTTTTTTTCCACGTGTTTCAGAGACAAATTGTACTGTTACGGCTATTGTTTATGCACCGTGCATAAATAGTAGCCATAACAATACAATTTGTCTCTGAAACACGTGGGAAAAAAAAGAGAGCAAAACGCGGTGCATAAACAGTAGTCGAAATTTTTGACTTTTCAACACATTAGTGGGTCCTGTGCATTGTTCACGGGATCACAAATTTCACTTTTTAACAACTTTTTTCATTAAAAATAGATTTTACGGCACTATTCGTACATTTAAAAATTATTTTGCTACAGTGTTTTCAGTTTTTAATTTTCAATTTCAACAAAATAAGTTTTATCCCAACATACCTAAAAAGAAAGAAAATATATACGCAACATGAAGCAAGCTTATCTGTATTCTTGTTGGGCAACTGAACCTACCATATGCGTACAAGCCAAGGTCTAACAAATAACAATAACAACTGTTACTACTGGCGTACGAATTATCAGTGCAGCCAGTGTTTGGGTACAGGCCAGGTAGGTTCATACACACCAAACTAAAGTCAAAACTGAAAAAATAGAAAATTTAAAGTGGCATTCATGATTTATACGTCAAACTGAGTTGGTCTCTAGACTCTAGCTTTAACAATTAATTTGAAGTATACTTTGGACTTAAATGTAGCTTTTTTGCTCTGATTATCTATCCATCCAATCTGATCACTTTTTTACAGCTCATATAAATATTCCCAGTCTTTTTTTATTTGTTTTCTTCATATTAATAAATGGTTAGGTTTGATTATTGTCATTCTTGATAACATGTGAAAGGCTCCACCATAGTCATACTCTTCTACCCAAAATAAATAAATAAATAAATAATCATATCATATATAGTATCCATTTAGCAACTGGCTTTTGCTCTTTACCCATGGCCATGTGCGTTTTTGTATGCTTGTCTTCTTCTTTTCCGCTTTTAAAAATTATACATTTAAGGCCTTTATTAAGGCATTGCCGAAGTAGACTTAGTACCCTAGTGAGTGTTTGGATAGTGATGAGAACGCGTCTGTGTCAACGTCTGCGTTTGCATTTTCCTTTTTCTGTTTTTTTCTCAAGCGCGTTTGGCACCATTGAAGCTTTTTCCAGTGGATGTGTGCATTGTTCACAAGAACAACAAACCTCTTTTTTCAACAAAATTTTCATTAAAAATTTATCATATGACATTATTTATATATTTAAAAATTATTTTGCTATAATATTTTCAGTTTTTAATTTTCAACAAAATAAGCGATATTCAAACAGACTCTTATTGTCCATTTGGCATAATTAATTTTGTCAATATATTTTACTATTTAGCTTATTTGAGGTACTATTAATAGGTTTTACTATACTATTTCAGCTTAATTTTACATTTATATACAGTATTTTTAGCAAAAAGTTTTCAATTTCAACAAAGTAAGTGGATCTTGAATAAACCCTTAATTATCTCAATTTACTTCAGTTTTCATGGAATTCTTTTTTTTTTTTTTAATCGCTTTTAATTTCAATAGGATTACTTTTGACTTTTGAGAGAATGAAGATTACACAAAACACCCATTTCTTATTTTTATTTTCTTTAAACTTTTGTGAATTCCAACCCATTTTGCCTTCCCGTGCCTTCACTTGGTAAACAACATGGTCAGACATGGTTGGTCACAGGTTAGACCGTGAGACAGTCCAATGACTCCTTGAACACACTTAGCTCTAATCAAGGAAGACAAAGTTTAGCATTAAACTTGGTTTTTCTTAAATATATATATATATATATATTTTTAAATACTTACCAGTAGTTCTCTGGAATGAAATATATGATAGAGATGTATTAGTTGATTGAATATAATAAATTAAATTAGATTTGAACATTTGTGTAACGCAACTTTAGATGAGTATTTCCTGCTCTTTATGGATGAGCTTAGCTTAGGACATCCTTTGACCGACCCTACATTTAATTTACAAAAGTCAAACTGCACCATTTATTCAACAACTCTGACCTTTTGCACTGCACCATTGCCACGGACTCTTCCGAATCAATCAAACATCCGAGTCCTTCATTTTTTATTTTTATTTTTATGAATATATCCGAGTCCCCTTAATTGACGAGACTATTTCTCTTTCTTTTGTATTGTAGTGCCTTGAGTGACAAACTTACCTAACTGCTTTTTTTTTTTTTTTTTTTTTAAAAAAGAATGGATGCCACCTTTAATTTCCTTTAAGAATGAATTTATAATAAATTTTATAATTCCTTCACGTTGTCTTCCACTTACTATGTCTTAGAGCATTCCCATTAAGAATGCTAAAAGTGTCCTATGCTAAATTTTAGCACCAATATACCAAAAAACCAACTCTATCAAACATTTCAAATCTCAAAAATTTTGAGATACTGCTACAATAAGATTATATTAATACAACCTCACTGTAGTACAAATCTTAAACCGAAAATTATTTTTTTTACTCTAACGGTAACTGTGTGTGTATTTGTTTTTGATGAAAATACACTTTTGGTCCCTATATTTTGAGTCTATTCTCAATTTGGTCCCTAAATTAATTTAACTCCTAAGTCAGTCTCTAATTTTTAAAAATCGTTTTTAAAATAGTCAACTCAGTGACAGAAAATACTGAGGTGGCAAATGGCATGTCCTACTTGCTGACATGGTGCTGACGTGGATATTAAAATATTATTAAAAAAACTTATTTAGCATTTTTGAAATGCCACATCAAATTTAAATTAATAAAAATTAAAACAAAAATCCAGGTTAGAAATTTTAAAATAAATAAACATTAATTTAATTAAATTAAGAAAAAAAAAAAAAGCTTTTTCAGTTTAAAAAATGGCTTTGCTTTTTATTATTTTTCGGAAGAACATTGTTCTTCTTCTTCCCCAAGACATGAACTTCATGCTTCATGTTTTTCCCCAAATCAAACCCAATAAATTCAAGAAATCAAACCCATAAATATCTAGCAAATCAAACCTAATAAATCCAAGAAATCAAACTCATAAACCACCCAATAAATCTAAGAAATCAAACCCATAAACATCCAGTAAATCAAACCCAATAAATCTAAGAAATAAAACCCATAAACCTCTAGTAAATCAAACCCAATAAATCCAAGAAATAAATATACAAATCCACATAAAAAAAAAATAAAAAAAAAAAAAAAAAACCACAAAAACGAAACCAAACTCATCGAGACAACTCCATCTCCGAAACACAAACATGGCCACACCGATCTCCACGGCCACACCAATCTCCACCTCCACTATCGACCATCCACCCCTACAGAAACCCAGAAAAAAGCGGCGACACCTACAATCTCCCAACCCATACAGCAAACCTAACCCAACAAAAAATCCAAAGGTGGCTCTTGGCTCTATTGTCTCCCACGACTTGACCGATCCCGACTCGGTCATCTCCCTCCTCTTCCTCGACACACCAACTCGCTTCGAACCTGAACCCAAGTCCAAACTCGTCCTCCGCTTCCAAACGTTGATCGCCGCCGTGGAGTGCAAAGACCTCACCTCGGCTCAGTCACTGGTCTCCACAGCAAGGTCGGCCGGGTTTAGGGAATCCGACATAACCAACACGAACAACAAGCGTGTGATCGTCGTGATCCGCTGCTCGATCCGGCTGGAGGTTCTATTGGGGACCATCGAGTCCGTCATGGTCTCGCCAGAGTTCATTCGGTACCTCGTCCACGTGGCCAACGAGAAAATGGAAGAAACAAAAAAAGAGAGGATTTGAAGAAAAAAAAAAAAAGGAAATGAAAAGAAGATAGATACAAACAAACACAAAGAAAGAGAGATTCTGAAAAAAAAAAAAAAAAAAAAAAAAAAAAAAAAAAAAAAAAAAAAAAAAAAAAAAAACGCTTTTAGTTCCTATATTTTTATGTTTTTTCATTTTAGTTCATACATTTTATTTTTACCACTTTTAGTCCCTAAACCAATTAACGCCCTTCATTTAAGTCCTTGAAGCTAACTTCCGTCACTAATCTAATAAGAACACTGACAAATGAATAAAATAATAATAATAATTTACTGTAGCACTGACACCTCAGCCAATAAATTTAAAAAATTAATTTATTAATTTTAAATAAATAAAAAAATAAAAACAGAAATAAAAAATCATGTTCTCTGTAAATCATGAAACAATCTATACACACAGAGAGATGCTACGTCTACAACAATTTTACAATATTTTTACAACAAATCATAGGTGGTTAGTTATTATTGGTTCAAATTTGAAACTAATAGTAAGATTACTTTTTTGCCCCAACAATAATAACTAGTAACAACCTGCCACTTAGGATTTGTTGTAAAATTGTTGTAAAAATGTTGTAGACATAGCATTTCTCATACACATATCATAATGATCTCCGCTAAATCAGCAAACAAATCTTCTCTCTCTCTCCACGTAAATCCTCCCCCTTTTTTTGGATGAATATAACTTCCCATTACTCTTCACTCTAAAACACTTCTACTACCAGCCAATTACTATGGCTTCCAAGTCCCTCGAAATCAAGCCCACACAGAGAGGCATCGACAACGACGACGATGTGTCGCCGATCGAGGAAGTACGACTGACCGTTTCGAATGAAGACGACCCGAGCCTTCCAGTATGGATGTTTCGAATGTGGTTTTTTAGGCTACTATCGTGTCTGCTGCTGTCATTTCTGAACACTTTCTTTCAGTACAGGACGGAGCCGCTCGTGATATCGATGATTTCGGTCTAGGTTGGGATGCTGCCGATCGGACGGTTCATGGCGAATTTGCTTCCGACGACGATGTTTCGGATGCCGGGGTTTGGGAAGAGGGAGTTTTCGCTGAATCCGGGCCGTTCAATATGAATGAGCACGTGCTCATTTCAATATTCGCTAATGTGGGTTCGGCGTTTGGGAGTGGAGCTGCTTATGCCATTAGTATGGGTTGTGGGTTTTATTGTGTGGTGGTGTTGGGTGGCTACGGCAATGGTGGTTTTGATGAGTGTGGGTGTGGCTGGGTTTTTGACTGATGTGGTTTTGATGAGTGTGGGTAGTGGGGGGTTGCCGTGATTTTAGGGGTGGGTTTCACTATGGGTTAGCTATTGTGGCAGGGAATTTTGTTGTGGGTCAGGTTCATGGCAGTGGTGAAGGGTTGTTGGGGTGGTGGGGGTGGGTTTCACTATGGGTAATGGTGGAGGGTTGTTGAAGAACACGATTTTATTCTGGGCAAAGATCCAGAAGAATGGGTTTGGGCTTTCAAAAAGATGAAGATTCATTTGAACATGATTTTTTATTTTTGTTTTTATTTTTTTAAAATTAATAAATTAATTTTTTAAATTTATTGGCTGAGGTGTTAGTGCTACAATAAATTTTTATTATTATTTTATTCATTTGTCAGGGTTCCCGTTAGATTAGTGACGGAAGTTAGATTCAAAGATTTAAATGAAGGGCGTTAATTGGTTTAAGGACTAAAAGTGGTAAAAAAAAAATGTAGAGATTAAAATGGAAAAACGTCAAAATGTAGGAACTAAAAGTGCATTTACGCATTTTTCTTTTCTTATTTTTGATTTTGAATTTTTTCAGTTTAAATTTTTTAAAATTATTTTTATTTTTTTATTAATTAAAATGCTGGCTTGTCATTGAAACGCTGACATGACGTTGACGTGGTAATTTTTTAATAATATTTTAATATCCACGTCAGCGCCATGTTAGTAAGTAGGACACGCCGTTTGCCACCTCAACATTTTCTGTCATTGAATTGATGGTAGGGACTATTTTAAAAATGATTTTTAAAAATTAAGGACTTATCTAAGAGCTAAATCAATTTAAGAACCAAATTAAGTGCATTTTCACTTTTGTTTTTTATTTTTCCCTTCTTTCTTCTCTTTCATCTCTCCTCTCTCACTTTCCTCTTCTCTCTTTCCCCTAGCTTCTTTGTTTCTCTTGGGTTCACGATTTGAGCTCCTCCCTTCCAAGGTTTGTCAATTAGGAAATTCAAAGCCCAAACGCCTTTAGAGTGTTGCCGCCGATATGGAGGTAGAGCTTGACAGTGGGGTGATTTGATTTTGTGGGTTGTAAATTTGTGATTTCGAATTGTGATTGGCGTGGGCATGGGTCTTTGGGATGTGGGTTTGTGACTTTGGATTGTGATCGGTGTGGGTCTTTGGGTTGTGGGTCTGGGTCGTAGTGGGTCATGGTGTAGTGAATCAGCGTGATGGGTTTGCTTTTATGGAGGGTTGCCATGGTGGGTTTGTGTGTGTGTGTTTTACTCACTGGCGTGATGGGTTTGCCTCTCTGTCTTTCTTCTTTCTTCTCGCCAATCTGAGTTTTGTGATTGTGATGATGGTTGATTTGTGATTTGGAAGAGAAAGGTAGTGGTCGGGCCCTTTTTTTTTTTTTTTTTTTTTTTTTGTGGTGGATTTTGGTTGCAGCAGTTGATGTTGATGCTAGTAGTGCTGTGGCGGAGGTGGCTGTGACTATTGCTATTGGATTTTTTGGAGGTTGTTTTTATATTATTTTAAAGTATTGTATATATTATTTTGGATGAAGTGGTAATGAAATAGAACTTTTGATGTATGGTGTATTGTAAAATGAAGTGCTAAAATCAATAAAGTAGGTTTTTGAGATACTAAATACTAAATTTTTTAGAACTTTGATGTGACTGCTCTTAACCATCATATGGAATTTTTTTTTTTTTTTTTTTTTTATAGGACTGCTGTTTATTGTTTGCCTATGATTTGAATTGATGCCATGAAGCTGATATGTGTTTCAGCAGAAATTTTAAAATAGACCGACAATTATACTTCAACTATAGGGAGCAGCTTTGCTGAAATGAAATTCTTTTCCCATTATACTTCTCCAAATAAAGAGAAGTAGGAACAAAGTTAATCACATGAAACCTTTCAAGGATGCGTAGGTACAGGCAAGTATAAGTGTTGAGATTATCCAGATTCACTTGTACTTATGGCACATGTCTCAACCATTTCAAATCTATAAAATTTCTAAAAGTTGAAACTTAGCATTTATTGTTACTACGCTCTTCTTCAGCTACATTAACATAACATTTCGGTCCAATTGATTCATTCACTCCATTCAACACACTTCAGTCTATTCAGTCCATTCGTTCCACTTCAGTCTATTTGATCTACTTCAGTCTATTCAATCCACTTTGGTCCATTTCGGTTTATTCATTCCATTCGTTCCACTTAAGTCTATTCGGTCTACTTTGGTCTATTCAATCCACTTTAGTCTATTTCAGTCTATTTTGGTCCATTCAATCCACTTCAATTCATTTGGTCCACTTTGGGATAAGAGATTTGTGCAGAAAGATGCATGGTTTTAAAAACTAGACCGACTGGTTCAACCAGGAACCGATCCAATAAAAACCGAAAAAACTAGAAACCAGACTTGTTTTTAGTTCTTTGATCGTTTTGGTTTTTAAAACCATGGAAATATAAGCTGCTTCATTGATAATTATGTCACATTCTCTCCATAATGTTGGTAGATTTTTTATAAAATTACATTTTTCTTATATGTTATTAAAGTCTTGTATTTTTTTTTCTTAATATCAGTGATGAATTTACTTGTTTCTTCCTCTTTAGACCATTCAAGATGTAAAAAGGATGAACACTTATAAGTTTCATCTACAATTTTCATTTTTGATTTAAGAAAAAAAAATCGTCCAATTATTCCACATATTACACGGGTTTGCGACTAGTTACTCGGAAAGTCTAATAAATTAACGTAATAATGTTAATGAATGCTACATTGTGTCAATTTACTATGATTAAATGAATTAATTATCATTTTGACAGTTTTATGATTTGTAACACATCAGTTTAGAAGACATTGTATAATAAAAGTATCATGTGTTGAATCATCTTTTGATCACACCTATGCAGGAACCTGCAATTCCCTAATTAATCACTCAAATAGTATTAAACTTACACATATTAATTAACACTATATGTATGAGTGATTAATTAGGACAATGTTTGTTTTATATAGGAGTACAAAATACTCTATGCTGTTCTGATCTAGCCATTTTAGCCCACATTTTTTTTTTGTATTTATATAACTTATTACTGTTCATAGATAATTAGTACATATGTAGGCAAGACAACATAAAAAAAAAAAAAAAAAATATATATATATATATATATATATATATAATAAGATAACAACAACAATTGATAAGATTATTATCAATTGATTGATTCTCCACGTGATCAAGCAATACAAGTCACAATAGGTAAGTTATTATCTCCAAAATATTACTAAATGAAACTCTAGAGAGAGTTGCCCATGTGGTTCTAATTCAGTGGGTACGAATGTTAACCCATGACCTTTTAAACCGTAGATGTAATCCTTTATCATTTCAGGTGGAGCTTATCTAATGTGAGTGCGCGCGCGCACACACACACACACATATATATATATATATATGTATATGAATAATAGTATTGTTAATTAGTTATTTATGTGCATGGTGGATTTTATATATCAATGATGAAGAAATTAGTGAAGTTATCAAATGAAGCAAGTGTACTTTGAGGAATAGGTATTTGCTGTTCCATGTCCTAGAAGTTTATTGAAAACAAGATGACATTGTCAAAAATTTTTAAAGGTTTTTGTTGTTGTTGTTGAAGATCGGTGGTAATTGTTTGAACCTGTGAATAGTTTGAAGATGCATGTTCACCAAAAATTTAATAAATAATTTTGAGATTATGCATGCACATTGTACGTAATTGACTTTCACCCATTAAAGTTAGTTTAATCGCTTAAAAGTTTTCTACGAGTTAATCATTTTGCCTTTCCCCACGTTATGGGTTTTAATTAATTAGTTCTCCATCGATCAATCATCTAGTATATATGTATATTGAGATAGAATCCAAAAAAGACAAAAGCGCATGGAATAGATTCCGATCCCTAAATTCAAGATGTAGTCATATATATGATGAGTTTAAATACTTAATTAAAATAGTGGATCTATCCTTTTTTTTTTTTTTTGAATGGAAGTGGACCTATCTTAATTTGAATGCATTGAGTCTATCTTCTTTCTCCGTTCAGGTTGTAAAGTGGATGAGCTATTGACTAAAATGGAGAGCATCAGTCGTCTTCCTCTTCTAATTAAGCGGATAACTAGCTAGGGTTTATTACATGTCTATATGATTTCACATAGATATAGGGGTATCCGCACCACACACAACCCAAATGAATATGTGAGTCTAATAATGACATTATAAAGCTGCTAAATAAAAAACAATAACAATCAAAGCATAAACATATAGAATAATGAAGGGCTCCTATTATAATAGCTATCGGACTAATGCAAAATAGACTAATTTGCCATCTTTGCTTTGCAATGCGGTGGAAATGGATGTGATTGACTTTACTTCAATAATATAATAAATAATTTTTTTTTTTATTTGTGACGCAACGATTTGTAAAACTTATGTTATAAACTTTGTAATATCACACGTGAACATTATACATGCAGGACAGAAGAGACTATAATAATTACATATATATCGTATGCATTAATTTCTTCGTGGGTAATTTGCTCAGATCTACCTACTTGGATATGAAACCCCCATGATAGTTTGCATGAGTCCCTTTAAGGCTTGGGATCCTTGTTTGCATTTCCCTGACCTTGTTCTTGTCTACATTAAGATAAATAGCCTGCCAGTTCTCCACAAGCAACTCCTTAACACATGACACATGTAGGTGATAGGTTTTGCAGTGGGACCTATAAGACCAACCATGTCCTTTGCCCCCACAACGATGGCATGAACTAGAGAGCTTGAGGCACAAGTAAAGGTTGTATTCCCCATCGTTTAGGACCTGTGGGGGGTTTGCACAGCAAGGATGAAGATAAAAACCACATCTTTTGCAGTGGTACACAAACTCCAGAACATCTTTCCTACATGCATCACATATTCTCCTAGCTGCACCAGGGGGATTATAGTGAAATTGGAACTCACATTTCTCGTAAAAAGGATGATGAATAATACTAGTTGGGGGTACCACAACACAGGCCTTATGTAAGTCAAACTCGCATTGCTGGCATTTGTATTTGAGGCCAATACCAGCTTCTTTGCGTCCATCACAATTGGGATCTCTGTGTATTCAAGCTTTAGCTTGTGCAGTGGATGGATTGGGTGAGAAATCTCTTTGTCGATTTTCATCATGAGGGGTTTTTCTTGTTCTTACTCAACTTCTAATAAGCTAACTTATATATACTTATCAGTGCCAATTGAAGTTATAGGCTATTTAGGCCACCGCCTAAGGCCCCCACTTATAAGAAGACCTTCAAATAATAATAATATATTATACAATATTCCTTTCTCATCTTAAAAGAAAAAAAAATACAAACGCCATCACCAAATCCTATCGAGCCATGAAGGCCATTTCTCAAAAAAAAAAAAAAAAAAAAAACAATTTAAAGAATAGAAGCACATTCTTCTACCAAGTAAGGGAGAGAGTGAGAGAATTCTGCATTCTTTCTAAACACAAGAAAACCCTAAAAGTTCATGGGGTTGATCCGCAAGAGGTTGTAATGTCAAAGCACACCCTAAGACTTCTGGGAAAGTTCCTTAATTTGACAAAATGAATAATGCAATTTCAATTGTTGAATGTTTCTTTTAAATCAAATTCTTGGGTACTTTGCAGATAAATCTTGTGATGATCTTTGAATAATTTCAAGAAATTTGAATTGCAAGTTGTCTAATATATTAGAATGACAAAAATAAATAAATAAAGAAGAATGAAGAGGGGCATTACCAACTAAGCGGACAAGATGTTTATGGCGTAGACGGTGAATAACGGTGAGCTCTGCCAAGAAATCATCTTTGCTTAGAATGCTTTCTCTGGAGAATTTCTTGACAGCTATTTCAGTACTAGATTTATGATCCTTGTCCTGCAGAATTCCTTTGTAAACAACATCGAAACCACCTTGACCCAGCATCATACTCTCGTGGAAGTTGTTGGTGGCCTTCTTTAAATCCTTGTACTTGAATTCCCTTGGCATCCCAGGCAACCATCTCAACTGTGTGCCAAGCACCTTAGTCTCCTCATCACCCCCTCTTCCTCTTCTTTTTCTCTTGTTCAAATATAAAACCCCACGTAGGATCAACAATGTCACCAATGGAACTCCAACCCCAGCACCTATCTTCAATCAAAGCAAATCACTTTTCTTTTGAAGGTCATCAATCTCTAAGGTCCATTTCAATACACAATTCAACTCAACCTGTGGATCACCTGTAGAAGCAGCAAACCCAAAGTAGGATTTTTTATTCACATATTGTTTCAGGTTTATGGTCTCCTTAGGAAGAGGCTTTTCAGGCTTGGGTTGGCCGTCTTTCACCATGTAAACCTCCATCACCTTCGACTTGCCATTGTATTGCACCCAGACGCTGTAGTCGGTGCCTACTTCTGGGGATAATTCGATATTATAATTATCAAGAAAGACAGTCGCAGTTGAATTAACAGAGTCGATGTCGAGGCCAATATGATTGCCATTAGGATCGTGGTCTTGCTTTTCGGTATCAAACTCTATGGCCACAATCTGGTTGGTTTGGTTACCATCATTGGTAGCATTGGTGAGGCCAAGCCATTGCCCATAACTAGCATCAGGGATTGAGAGATCTGGAGCAATGAGAAAAGCAAGGCCCTCCCCAGGATTCGGCTCCTGGATTCTTTTAATGTTAATGAGAAAAAAGGTGTTGAATGAGGCCTGCTTGTCATCGGACAACCACATATTGAAAGGTTGTTTATACATAATGCGACCAGTCTGGTTGAGGAGGCTGTAGCCAGAGTTGCTTGTGTCTGGGGTTATCTGCAGGGCTCTAAAATCAATAGTCGCACCATCCCCTTCAAACTCTAACCAAGCTTTATCCCTCGTCATATCAAAATCAGGGAAATTTATTTGTGGTGCAGCTTGGATATCAACCAGATGCAAAAGGCTACAGAAAAGGATAATGACAATAGTAATGGAGCTTCCACCATTTGACATGTTAGTACCCATTTTCGTAACTGTTGTGACGGCGGAAGCTCTAATACCAGCTTGTTGCAACAAATAGAATAGGCTCTGATCTCAGTTTGTTGCCAAAAAAAAAAGGGCCTCTGGAGTCACTTTCGCATATGATCGATGTGAAAATAGCTATGTAGTACTGTAGTAGGTAGTTCTTTTGGATTGATACTTGAGAGGGGAAGCAGAAGCAAAAAGGTGGCAAAAAAAAAAAAAAAAAAGGAAAAAAAGAAGAGAGAAACTGAAGATTGGGATCAAATGAACACAACTTGTAACCTTCTCTTATAAATAAGAGAGGTTATGGCCCCCTCGATCCCCTTGTTAATCAATTTGACAATTTCTTTCTTCTTTGATTATTCCCGAAAGAGGGCTAGCTGATTGTCAAAAACGTGGGAGTTTTGAATTCAAAAGTCAAAACAGCAGCCATTGGCTGGAATTGGAGAATCATTATTTTGGTATTATAAAAGATTAAAAGAAATTTCTGAGTAGCATGTATATATGTATACAAATACCACAACGCAACTTGGTAGGCCTCAAGCAATTTCTTATGCGTCCAAAAAAATGAGGCAAGGAAAAGCTAAGAAGAAAGAAAGTATACTCAACATGAAGCGAGCTTATGCTCTATTCTTCTTGGGCAACTGTACCTACCATATGCGTCCAAGCCAAGGTCTAACAAATAACAATAACAACTGTTACTACTGGTGTACGAATTATCAGCGCAGCCAGTGTTTGGGTACAGGCCAGGTAGGTTCATACACACTAAACTAGAGTCAACTGAAAAAATATAAAATTTAAAGTGGCATTCATGATTTATACCTCAAACTGAGTTGGTCTCTAGACTCTAACTTTAACAATTAATTTGAAGTATACTTTGGACTTAAATGTAGCTTTTTTGCTCTGATTATCTATCCATTCAATCTGATCACTTTTTTACAGCTCATATAAATATTCCCAGTCTTTTTTATTTGTTTTCTTCATATTAATAAATAGTTAGATTTGATTATTGTCATTCTTGATAACACGTGAAAGGCTCCACCATAGTCATAGTATCCATTTAGCGACTGGCTTTGCTCTTTACCCATGGCCATGTGCGTTTTTGTATGCTTGTCTTCTTCATTTCCGCTTTTATAAATTATACACTTAAGGCCTTTATTAAGGCATTGCCAAAGTAGACTTAGTGTCCATCTGACATAATTAATTTTGCTAACTTATTTTACTATTGAGTTTATTTTTGATATTATTTATGGGTCTTAATGTACTATTTCAGCTTAATTTTACCTTTATTTACAGGTACTTTTAGCAAAAAGTTTTCAATTTTAACAAAATAAGCAGATTTCAAACACACCCTTAATTACTTCAATTTACTTCAGTTTTCAGGGAAATTAAAAAAAAAAATCACTTTTAATTTCAATAGGATTACTTTTGACTTTTGAGAGAATGAAGATTACACAAAACACCCATTTCTTATTTTTATTTTCTTTAAAATTTTGTGAATTTCAACCCATTTTGCCTTCCCGTGCCATCACTTGGTAAACAACATAGTCAGCTAGCCAGGCATGCCAAAAATATTAGTCATTAGAAGCAACTAGCCGCAAACCCACACGTTGCGCGTGATAATTATTTTTATGGTAGTTTTATTAAAAAAAAATTTACAATTTAAACTAATCTAATAATGAGTAATGTATTTCGTAATTATATTTTTATTTATTATAGGAACAATCATAAATATAATATAGGAACAATCCAAAATACCAAAAAAACGCAAACTAAAAAAAATAAATAAAACTTAGCAATGATTAATTGAACCAATATTAGGATAAAATTTTGTTTTTGATAATCTATTAAGGTTATTTTGTTTGTAGAAATTATAATTTCGGCCACTCAAAACGTATTATCAAATAAACAATTATTAGTAAAATCTAAGAATTAAATTTCTATACATGCATTGTTATAAAATAATAATAATTAAAATAAAATTGTAAAAGTTAAAATTTGTCACCTATCCGATTATTTTCATTTGGCTAACCTTTGCTTTTCTTTAAATGAATGGCATTATAAAGTACTTCTAATACAACTATTAATAGTACTTTGTCCACCACAAAGGATTAGAAAATAAACAAAAATTAGTAAAGTCTCGCAGTTTAACATCTAAATTAATCACTATAAAAAATCATGTTATGTAACAGAATAAATACCAAATTATCCAAATCATGCTATGTAATAGAATAATATTATATTTTTATATGCTATATTTAATTCTTTAGAACGCAATAGGATAACATTTAACAATCAAAGGGAATAAAAAATAATAAAAACAACAACAACAATTTAAAAAACAAAACTAAATCGCATTAACCCAAAATAGAGTTTTAAGGAATATAAAAAATTATTAGCCTAAAGTAGAGATGCAAGAAAAATAAAAAAATCCACCAAAAAATTTAGAGAGAGAAAGAGAGAAAACCATTTTTTTTTTTTTTTTGAGAGAAAACTATGCATAGAATAGAAGAGACAATGACAAATTTATAATAAGAGGATGTGAATAAGAAGAGACAAAAATAAAGGAAGATGAAAGAAAAAAGGAAGAATGATATTAATGTAGAGGGTAGTGGGGAGATGAAAAGATAAGGGAGGGAGAAAGATTTAAGAAGTAGTGGGGAGATGAAATAGTAAGGGAGAGAGAAATGTTAGAGAAGTGTAAATATTAAAAAAAATAAACATTAAAAACAATTATAAGAAAATTGGAAAAAAAAAAAAAAAAAAAAACCCTAAAGCTTGAAAGGCTTCTACGTTTTTTTTTTTTTTTTTTTTTTTTTTTTTTTTTTTTTTTTTTTTTTTTTTTCCTTTTAAGTTGAAAAGGTTCACACAAAACCCTAAAACTGAACTGAAAAGGCTTTGGATTGAGATTAATAGTGTAACTAAATAAATAAGATGTTGTACGGGCCCCCACATCTTCCTTGTATCGGGCTGTGGACCCTGGCCTGGATGTAAGGCCCATAAGGCCAGCCTTCCTGTTCGGTGGCCCAATCCCAGGCCACGCGTGCGACCGGGCCAATCCCTGCCTCGTCATCATTTTCTCGGTGGTGACTTCCCGAGCACATGCAGACATCATACTCTCGGGACGCCCCGCCCTTTGCCTGCCCGGCAGTGTCTCGGATGATCACCGCTGCCGAGAACTATTGTGAGGGTGGGAACCAAGTTCCAACGCCACCCTCGCCGCACCCCACTACCACCTAACCATCCACTTGCGATCGATGATACTGGACCGCCAGTTGCACTTACTGGTAAGTAATCATGGCGTCACCACTATCTATGGACTATAAATACAGGAAAGATTAGGAAGAAGGGGGTTGGAACGAGGGTGGTAAGAAGAGTGTATACAGGGAGTGACCAAAGGGAGAAGGTAATCAAAATTTCCGGGGGATAGGAAGTGACCTTAGTGAGCCTTGGTGTCTAGAACTACCCAGTGTAGGAAATCCAAACCCACGTTACAAGTAAGTCGTGAGCCCAAGGGAGGCCCAGCCCAATTGGTCTCAATTTTGGGCGTGCACAACTGGCGCCGTCTGTGGGAAATCCTACTAAGCAGTGGTTCCACTGAGACTTGTTTACAAGGAGATGTCTGGAGGTAACACCGAGAGCAGCTCGGCAGGGTCTTCCCGGGGATTCGCCTGGCGGGAACAGAGACACAAGAGACGCGAGGATCCGGCTTACGAGCAATTAGATGAGCGATCCGACCTTGGAGAAGGGTCCTATCAAACGGAGAGAACGGCTTCCCACGCTTCCCGGCACAGGCAGCCCGACGCCAGGGATGAAGAGCTCGAGCGGCTGCGGAGGTTAGTGCGAGAACTGGAATTAGAAGCGGGAAACGAGCGCCGCCGAATGGGTCGATATGACCAAGAAAGAGGACCTGAGGCCGAGGAAGAAAGACGCGGGATGGGGTCGAATCAATTAGGATCCCACCGCCGCAGGGAGCGTTCGAACTCGAGGGAGTCCCGTCACCGACGAGACCGCTCTTATTCAGCGGAATCTCGACGGAGGCGACATCGCTTTCGGTCACGGGAGTACGGGAATCGGGGCTCGGACTCACCAGAGGGGCGGCCGAGGAATGCGGCAATGGATGCAATGAGCCGTGCGTTGCGCAGGGCTGCTCGATCCCCATTCTCAGCAGACATCGAGCGAGCACCGATGCCGGACAGATTTGCGCGACCGCCGTTTAATTCATATGGAGGGAAAACGGATCCCGTGGAGCACGTCAGCTACTACATCCAGATGATGTCTCTCCACACCTGGAATGACGCCCTGATGTGCAAAGTTTTTCCCTCCAGCCTGGGTCCCACAGCGTTGAGGTGGTTCAACGGTTTGCACAAGGGCTCCATCCATAGTTTTGCCGAGCTTATACAAGAGTTTGGTTCACGTTTCGTGACGTGCAGCCGAGAACAGCAGCCTGTGGACGCACTGCTGTCTATGAAGATGAGGGCAGGGGAAACCCTCCGTGATTATGCTAGCCGGTACTGGGAGCTATACAACGAGATCGGCGGAGGGAACGAGAAGATCGCCGCAAGCACTTTCAGGATGGGGTTGCCTGAGGAGTCAGGGCTGAGGGAATCATTAACTAAGAAGCCTCCCGAGGATATGAGGCAACTGATGAGGCGCATTGAGGAGTACAAGCGATTGGAAGACGACAGAATGCAAAGCAAAGGCAAGGCGCAAATGACAGATCGTCCTCGGCAGAGCGGTTTTCAGCAGAGGACACGGGGAAACTTAAGGATTCAAGAACCAGTAGCACCAGTAGGGGAGGTGAACGTGACGTTCAAGGAGCCCGTGCATAAAATTGTGGATAAGATTAAACACGAGCTGTATTTCAGATGGCCGAACAGGATGGCCGGCAACCCCACCAGAAGGAATCAGAACCTTTACTGTACATACCATAAAGACCGGGGACATACCACCGAGCAATGCCGGGTGTTGAAAGACCATCTCGGGCAGCTGGCTAAGGCGGGGCATCTCAAGGAATTTGTGACAGACTCCGGGGATCGAGGAACAGGGCATGGCGCTCCAAACAGAAGGGATCCCCTTCCGCCCCTTCTTGGAGTAATTGATGTTATTCACGTCGCCCCGAGAGGCGTTTCAACGGCAAGTGCGGAGGGGGTGTTGACAGTGGTATCTGTGGAGGGAAGTACGAACGCGCCACCCCCCGCGAAGAAGAATAAGCCCACCCGAGAACCGATCGCTTTCGATGACAATGACCTGGAAGGAACCATTCAGCCGCACGACGACGCACTGATAGTCACGGCTAGGATTGGCGGCTTCGTGGTAAAGAGAATAATGATAGACCAGGGAAGCGGGGCGGACGTTATGTATCCGGACCTATTCAGGGGGCTCGGGTTGAGAAAGGAGGATCTGACAAAGTACAGCACCCCCCTGGTTGGGTTCGACGGGAAAATGGTGACTCCCGAGGGGCAAATCTCTCTGCCCGTGAACATGGAGGGCAAGGAGATAATGGTGAGTTTCATCACTGTTGCCTCGTACTCCCCCTACACGGCGATTCTTGGGAGGCCATGGATACATGCAATGGGGGCTGTCCCATCCACCCTGCACATGAAGGTCAAATTTCATACCGATTATGATGTCACGGTGGTACAAGGAAATCAGCAGGCGGCCAGGCAATGTTTGATTGCCATGGTCGATTGGAAGAAGGAACAAGCCGACCAGGAGGATAGGGGAAACCCGAGATGCTCGTCGTCAAAGTCCTTATAGCAACTACAGGACCCGCAAGGGGATAAGGGGGTAGCGCGAGCCGAGAACATGATCAAGGTAAAGGTGTTGCCAGATACAGGCAAGTACTTCCAAATAGGGGAGAGCATGGAGGGCACGGAAAGGATAGAAATGTTGCTGCTCCTAATACGGAATGTAGACGTATTCGCATGGAATCCATACTAAGTTCCCGGGGTGAGCCCCGAGTTCATCATGCACAGACTAGGAGTTGACCCCTCATTCACACCGAAAAGGCAAAGGCCGAGGAGGACGGCCTGGGAGCATTCCGAGGCGGTGAAAGTAGAAGTTCAAAGATTGAAAGAGGCGGGGGTGATTCGGGAGATCTTCTTCCCGGAATGGTTGGCAAACACCGTGGTAGTAAAGAAAAAGAACGGCAAGTGGAGGGTCTGCATCGATTTCACCGATCTGAACAGAGCCTGCCCAAAAGACCCTTTTCCTGTACCGAAGATTGATCAGCTGGTAGACGCCACGTGTGGGCACCCGAGGATGAGTTTTCTGGACGCCTTCCAGGGGTATCACCAAATTGCCCTGGCGCCCGAGGATCAAGAAAAAACGGCGTTCATCTCCCCGGAGGCAAACTACCACTACACGAGGATGCCCTTCGGGTTGAAGAACGCCGGGGCCACTTACCAACGAATGGTAACAAGAATGTTCCGAGATAACATAGGACGCACGGTGGAGGTGTACATCGACGATATGGTGGTGAAAAGCAAACAGGAACCCGGGCATTTGGATGACCTCCAAGCGGTTTTTGAGGTCCTCCAACGGCACAAGTTGCGCCTTAATGCGGAGAAGTGCACGTTTGGCGTCGGGTCCGGGAAGTTCCTGGGGTATCTGATCAGTGTGCGGGGAATCGAAGTCAACCCCGACCAAATAGAAGCTGTGAGAAGACTGAGGCCACCGAGCAATCCAAAAGAAGTGCAAATCTTAACCGGGATGCTGGCGGCCCTCAATCGGTTCATCTCAAAATTCGCAGATTGCTGCCGACCATTCTACCGACTACTGAAGAAATGGACTGGGTTTCGGTGGAGTGAAGAGTGCGAGGAGGCCTTTGTGGAGCTGAAAAATTATCTGGCACAGGCGCCCAAGCTCACAGCGCCAGAGCCAGGCGAGGATTTGTTCATGTACCTGGCAGTGTCCGAGCACGCTGTGAGTGCTGTGCTGCTAAGGGACAAAGGAATCCAGCAACCCGTGTACTACATCAGCAAAACCCTAGTCGACGCCGAGACAAGATACCTGCCCCTGGAGAAGCTCGTGTTGGCCCTGATACACGCCACCAGGAAGTTGCCGCACTACTTTCAAGCACACACAGTATACGTCTTGACCGAATACCCATTGCAATCGTTATTAAAAAGGTCGGACTTTACGGGCCGAATATCCAAATGGGGAACTAGGCTTGGTTCCTTCGACATACGGTACCGACCCCGAAGCTCAGTGAAAGGCCAAATCCTTGCGGATTTTATCGCCGAGTTTTCGCCCAAGGGTAAGGGGGAGATGGTTTGCCAGATGGAAACCCGCCCGTGGAAGGTATTCGTGGACGGCGCTTCTTGCTCCACGGGTGCCGGCTCAGGGGTCGTCATAGTCAACCCAGAAGGAATACGACTCGAACACTCATTTAGGCTGGGGTTCAGGGCATCCAACAACGAGGCGGAATACGAGGCTTTTCTGGCCGGCCTAAGAGCAGCGTCAAGCCTGGGGGCCCGGGAGGTTGAGCTATATTCGGATTCTAGGCTGGTGGTTAACCAGGTGCAGGGCAGTTTTGAAGCCCGAGATCCCCGAATGAAGGCGTACCTAGAACTAGCCAGGCTGGTTATGGCCGGCTTCAACACAGTAAAGGTTTTCCACATTTCCCGAACACAGAACAGACATGCTGACTCGCTCGCCACGCTGGCGTCGTCGGTAACAGAAGAGATACCCCGGCAAATCCAAGTGGAGCTCATTTCAGAACCGAGCGTCAGAATCACGAGGGACTCGGGAACTACAGGGATCAGCGTCGTCGCAATCGCGACACCTACACCGTGCTGGATCGACCCCATTATCGACTTTTTGGCTGACGACCGACTGCCAAGTGATGAGAAGGAGGGCAACAGGATCCGTAGGATGGCTCCTCGGTATTGGGTGGCAGAAGACCAGACCCTATACCGAAGGTCCTTCGGAGGGCCGTACCTCTTGTGCTTGCGCCCGGAAAAAGTGGGCGAGCTCTTGGAGGAGCTCCACTCTGGGGTGTGCGGCGATCATGTAGGAGGACGGTCTCTGGCACACCGGGCGATGACTCAGGGGTTTTGGTGGCCTCAGATGCAGAAGGATGCCGCCGAGTATGTACGCAAGTGTGAACAGTGTCAGAAGCACGCCCCCCTGATTCACCAGCCCGGGGGCCACCTGAACCCGATCAGTAGCCCTTGGCCTTTTGCACAATGGGGGCTGGACATCATCGGCCCATTCCCTCGGGCAACGGAGGGACGAAAGTTCGTTTTGGTGGCCGTCGACTATTTTTCTAAATGGGCAGAGGCGGAGGCTTTGGCCAATATACGAGACGTGGACGTAAAGAAATTCGTATGGAAAAATATCATCACCAGGTTCGGGGTGCCGAACACTATCATATCAGACAACGGGCTACAGTTTGACAGCCGGGCTTTCCGAGACTTCTGCAGTGGTCTCGGTATCAAGAACAGGTACTCGACTCCCGCTTACCCACAGGGGAACGGTCAGGCTGAGGCAGTGAACAAGGTAATAGTGGGCGGGCTAAAGAAAAGGCTAGAAGGCGCGAAGGGAAACTGGGCCGAGGAACTCCCAACAGTCTTATGGGCATACCGCACCACTCCCAGACGGTCCACCGGGGAGACCCCTTTCTCTCTAACATACGGGGCGGAGGCCGTGATCCCCACTGAGGTGAATCTCTGCAGTGCGCGTGTTGCTCGGTTTGATCAAACCAGAAACAACCAAATAATGGTGGAGAGCTTGAACAAGACGGAGGAATGCCGCGAAATGGCAACAATACGGCTTGCGGAATACCAGCAGAAGCTCGCCCAGAGATACAACCGAGGTGTGAGAACAAGGGAGTTTATCGCCGGAGATTTGGTGCTCAGAAGAGCCGTAGGCCACATGCGGGACACTGGTGCCGGGAAACTGGCATAGACATGGGAGGGACCCTACAGGATCACTGCAGTGGTCGGCTCGGGGGCTTACTTCTTGGAGGACCTTGACGAAAAACAGCTGCCCCGGCCGTGGAACGTCCATAATCTAAAGAAGTATTATCATTAACGGGCGGTGCGCCGAGCATAATGTCTACCGCAGCCTGTTGTATATGTTTTGTTAGTTATGATAAGGATAGTTTTCACAGATCTGCACCTTCCTACCATGACTCTCGGTTCGATCCCCATCACCGAGCAGGTGGAAACCTTAAATATTCTAAGGACAGAACCCTGACTCTCGGTTCGATCCCCATCACCGAGCAGGTGGAAACTTTAAATATTCTAAGGACAGAACCCTGACTCTCGGTTCGATCCCTATCACCGAGCAGGTGGAAACCTGAAGTATTCTAAGGACAGAACCCCGACTCTCGGTTCGATCCCTATCACCGAGCAGGTGGAAACCTTAGCCTTTTATTCTGACAGAAAACTGAACCTCGGCTCCATCCCTAAGAACCGATCAAGTGGACACGTTCATACAAAAGCATAAGACGTTCATACAAAAGCACAAAACATTCATGCAAAAGCATAAGTCATTCATGCGAAAGCCTAAAACCCAAAGTAACGTTTCATAAAAAAAAAAAAAAAAAACATACGAACAAATTATCCCGTCACCACAACCCGGTGACGTAGGCAAATTCCGTCCACTTAAAGTTCCAAAAAAAAAAAAAAAAAAAAAAAAAGAGGGGGGCGAAATGAAGTTGGCTTTCAAATTTAAAGATCCACATGAACGGAGGGTGCGTCTTCCTGAGGACGTTGTTCGGCGTGAAGAACGGGCGGTTGGATTTCCTCCCCGGCTTGGTCTCCAACATGGGGGTGGCTGGTCTCCTCCATATCTGTCGACATTGCATGAGAGTCAATGGCGTTCACCAGCTCTCTCATACTAGAGGTCTCTTCCTCATCGATAACAAGGGGCGCCGGGTGCTCGGTGTGGGGAACGCTCGGGAAAGGAATCTTGCTGCGATCCCTCAACGGTGAGTCCTCGGGCACCCCCAGGGCTTGAAGTGCAGCGAACCAACCCTCCTCGTACCCGAGCCTATGGGCTTGACGGATGACCGGTTCCGCTGAGTTCTCGGCGTCCGTGAACCCCTCATTGTACCACTTGTTTTCACAAGCCTCCAGCGCCGCCTTCGAATCAGCCAACTGACCTTCCAGCATGGTGTTCAAGCTCTGGACCTCTGCCAATTTGAGTTCAGTGCCGCCCAGTTGCGACTCCAGCTCGTCTGACTTCGTTTCGGTGAGGGCCCGGGCCTTTACGGCAACAGCAATTCGGTCCTCCGCCTCATCAGCAATTTTTGACTTTTCCTTCGCCGTGGCCTCGGCAACATCTTTCAGGGCTCTTTCCCGCTCGACGTCCTCGGCCAGCTCCTTCATCCTGCCGTCCACAACGTACGACATTTGCGCAACCTGACCATACAGCATTCACCTTGTAAGGCAAAATGGAAGGTACACGTACGTGAGGAAAAGGGAAACCGAAAACAATAAAAATGAAACATGTACCGCTATGACGTGCCACTGCAAGCGCATCCCCAAAGACTCATCCGTTGATTCCGCGAAAACGTGCATATCCTCGGGCAGGACGATGCCGCGCGCCAGGCTCTGCGCCACACGGCCCCCATGGCCTTTGTCCCAAACTCGGGCGCTTGCCGTTGTCGGGAGAGGCCCGCCGTCGAGTTGGAAAGAGGGTTGCCATCCTACTGGACCCCGGGAAGTGGACGCCCGATCTATCCTGGTCTGCGCTGCAGGTTCCCGTATAACTATACCGGCCGAGGGTCGGAGGGGGGCGTTACCCGTACCTGTCTCGGTCTGGTCAGTTGTGCGCGGCCTCTTGCGAGCCCGGACAGACGGGACGACGGGCGGCGAAGTGATTTGGTCGGGATTTTGTTGTTGTGCCGCAGGCCGGGCGCTCGGGACGAAGCGGTCGATCGTCATCTTCCTCCTGGCCACCATCTCGTTAGCGTGATCGGATCTTGTTTCGGAGGAGTCAGTTGGGTCTGTAGCCGCACCTTCCCCTTCCTGAACAGGTTCCTCGGGCTCTAAGATTCTCTCGGGTTGAACTGTAGCTTCTTGCTGGATTTGCTCGTGGGCTCGTCTCCTACGCTCGGCAGATACGCGCTCGGCTGATTCGTCGCGAATCGGCTGCCGCTCGTCTGAACAAATAAACCGGGGGCCGAGATCGCGCGCTTCGCCAACGGTAAGCCTTGGTGGGAAGAAGTTCGCGTGCCGAACGTCTATGTAAGAGAGGAGAGGGCTGTCAACTAGCAGGGCTTGGCTGAATGCTTGCCAAGTTGTGTATACGGGAGTTACACCGAGAATAAGATGGGATGCTCGGAGTTGTCCGTCAGAATGAACAAAGATTTCCGACCTGAGCACGAAATTCAGGTCCCGAACATGTACCACTTTGATGTCCGGTCTGAACCTTTTACCCTCTGCACAGAGAAAATATGGGTTAATGACAACATAACCGGACAAAAAAAAAAAAAAAAAAAAAAAGGGGGGGGGGGGAATAAAGGTTAGTCACCAACCGACTTCGCGCGGCGAAAATACACAAGGGATCTCCTCGGCAATCCAATTACCGCTCACCCGAACGAAATCCCTGGCTGAATTTCGGTTTGAGTCGGGTAGGCATGAAATGAGCCGTACCCTTGCGTCCCTAGTCTTTAAATAATAATCGGACCCGATGTTACCGCACAGACTATACATCTGATTGATGTCATAATGATTTAGCTGCAGCCCGTACAACTGGTTCAGCCTACTCACACAACTTACTACCCGGTAAAAGTTGGGGGGGAGTTGGTCGGGGCAAAGGCCGTAAAATCTAAGGGTGCTAAGAATCAGAGGGTCTACCGGGAACCTAAGCCCACCCTCTAAAATGGCCATCAAAGGAAAGAACACCGTGTTTTCACCACGGCGCCTCTGGATGTCAATGTCACCCATATTGCAATAGGCAATATCTATGTCATTGGGAACGTCATAGGCTTCCCTAAATCTAGCCAAAGCATGCTCGGAAGAAAGGAGGTGAGAATAACTCATTTTCCTCAGCGAGTGTTTTTCGAAGAAAATAACTACTATAATTATCAAAAAATAGACTGAACTGGCTAAACAACAAGAGAGAAAACAATGAGAGGGAAAGGAATTTACTGGAGGCTCTAAAGAGGAAGTGTGTTCTGGGCCAAAGGGTAGACCACGAAGAATGGATGCTCGGCAGAGTAAGGGACTAATCAAGTGAGAAATGCGAAAATGAGAATCAGAAACTGGAAGGATTATTTATAGGTATGAGAGTAAAGGGAGGAGCATTAAATGATTCACAGGTGTGAAAACCACGCGGGCCGTCGCCTCGACTGCCACACGCGTAACGCCTCAGTTCACGAACCGTCAGACAATGATGACGGGCAGGTCGTCCATCAGTTCCAGACGCGTCTTTCGAGACGCATTAATGCGCCCAACAACGGTCGAGCACTGACCCTTCATCTTCCCGACGAACATTCACCCCTCGTGATCCTTGATTCACCCCCGTAAATAGGGAGTGAATCAAGGGGGGGCTATTGTACGGGTCCCCACATCTTCCTTGTATTGGGCTGTGGACCCTGGCCTGGATGTAAGGCCCATAAGGCCAGCCTTCCTGTTCGGTGGCCCAATCCCAGGCCACGCGTGCGACCGGGCCAATCCCTGCCTCGTCATCATTTTCTCGGTGGTGACTTCCCGAGCACATGCAGACATCATACTCTCGGGACGCCCCGCCCTTTGCCTGCCCGGCAGTGTCTCGGATGATCACCGCTGCCGAGAACTATTGTGAGGGTGGGAACCAAGTTCCAACGCCACCCTCGCCGCACCCCACTACCACCTAACCATCCACTTGCGATCGATGATACTGGACCGCCAGTTGCACTTACTGGTAAGTAATCATGGCGTCACCACTATCTATGGACTATAAATACAGGAAAGATTAGGAAGAAGGGGGTTGGAACGAGGGTGGTAAGAAGAGTGTATACAGGGAGTGACCAAAGGGAGAAGGTAATCAAAATTTCCGGGGGATAGGAAGTGACCTTAGTGAGCCTTGGTGTCTAGAACTACCCAGTGTAGGAAATCCAAACCCACGTTACAAGTAAGTCGTGAGCCCAAGGGAGGCCCAGCCCAATTGGTCTCAATTTTGGGCGTGCACAGATGTGAATTGGATTAATTATACAAATTTATTATAGGGTGATAGTGGAAGTAAATAAATAAATAGTGGGCTGGATTTATTATAGGATGATAGTGGAAGTAAATAAATAGGTAGTGGGCTGCATTTATAGGGTTGAAAATTGTAAAAACCATTTTAAAATTATAGGAAAATTATATATTTTTTTTAAATGACGTGGCAGCTAATGTGGCGCAACGTGAAAGCAGCAGCATTAATCGTTACACTTCAGCTTTTAGTAATATATAGATATAGATTTGGATTGAGGACTAACCGGAGTTCCAAGAAGAGAGAGCATTTTATACTTGATTAATAAATGAACATCATTTCTTTCATTTATGAAAATTTTGAATCCTCTTGTCAAATAAATAAAAAAGACATTGTTGGTATAGGTTAGACCGTGAGACAGTCCAATGACTCCTTGAACACACTAGGCACTAATCACGGAAGACAAAGTTTAGCTTTAAACTTGGTTTTTCTTAAATAATTTTTTTTTTTTTTAAATACTTACCAGTAGTTCTCTGGAATGAAATATATGATAGAGATGTATTAGTTGATTGAATATAATAAATTAAATTAGATTTGAACATTTGTGTAACGCAACTTTAGATGAGTATTTCCTGCTCTTTATGGATGAGCTTAGCTTAGGACATCCTTTGACCGACCCTTCATTTAATTTACAAAAGTCAAACACCATTTTTTTTTTTTTTGAGAATGAAAGTCAAACACCATTAATTCAACAACTCTGACATTTTACACTACACCTTTGCCACGGACTCTTCCGAATCAATCAAACATCCGAGTCCTTCATGGAAACGGATCCTCTCCATTTCCCTTTGAAATGGAGAAGCTCCATTTCATGGTGGAGATTTAACCCAGGCAGATCCACGCTCAACATTCAGCCACGTCATTTAAAATTTAAACCAACACTTAAACCATGGTTCAGGGAGCTTAACTCAGGTTTAACTCAACCGGACCAAAAAAAACGTTTTTGGAGCCATGGCGATGACAGAGAGACGCCTTGGAGTGGGAGAAACAAGTTTGTTGTTGAGGAAATGGAAAGTGTTGTTGGGGTTTGAAAAGAAGGTGGAAACGGAGATGGGTGAAGAGAAAAGAGAAGAAGAAAGCTTCTGAACATTGTTGTTGGTGTTGGAGGTGGAAGAAGAACAAAGGGTTGTTGGAGTAGTGAGATGAAGAGTGGAGAAGGAAGAGGACGCCATTGACTGAGTCTGTACCTATGGGCTATGGGGTATACTATTTTCGATGTGAGTCACCTCTCCTCTGCAGTCCACAGGTAGCTCTCAAAGTGTTTTCTTTTTGGACCATGGCTCCAAAAACGTTTTTTTTGGTCCGGTTGAGTTAAACCTGAGTTAAGCTCCCTGAACCATGGTTTAAGTGTTGGTTTAAATTTTAAATGACGTGGCTGAATGTTGAGCGTGGATCTGCCTGGGTTAAATCTCCACCATGAAATGGAGCCTCTCCATTTCAAAGGGAAATGGAGAGGATCCGTTTCCGTCCTTCATCTTTTTTTTTTTTTAATCAATATTGTAGGGGCTCCTTTTTCGGAGGTGGGCCCCCTGACAATGAATTTGTAGAGAGTGGGGCAAAGGGTTTGGCTCCGGCCGGCCCTTAGCCGGTCTTCCTCCAACTTTTCGTCCATTTGCTCTCCGTCTGGGGTTGCTCCTCGGCTGGGGTCCGAGGAGGCCCCCCCTTCACCAGGGGGGTTCTTTGACTTATATACTCTCTCTGGCTTGATCCTGGCCTTACAGCTATTGGCCATCCGGGCTAATGGCTCAGGACTTGTCCCATCAGACAGGTTCTTTCCCATGCCGGGGGTTGCTGCCCCCAAGGCCTTTCAGTGAAGGGTCTTGTCAGCATTGATGGGACCTGGAGGGCCTGGCAGGATGGCTAAGTGTGGATGTGACCACATGCAGTAAGTCTGCCCCCTAACTAGATTAGGCTAGGTGTGCCGAGGATAGGTGTATCCTCGGCTCGGGCCTTGGAAGGACTGAAACCTTTAGGCCGACCATCTGGGGAGATCTCCCTCCTCGGCTTGGGCCCTGAGCCTGCCCAAGGGTGGGCCGGGGATTCTGGGCCCTCGGGCCCCACAATAGCCCCTCAAAACCCGGCTGCACGTACCCTCGGACGGGGAGGAGGGTTTTGCAAACCTCGGCCCTTATGGTCCGGAAGGCCGTCGGTTTGGCTGGCCCTTTCTTGAGTGGTCGGATCGACCATTAGGCCCTTCATTAGGCAGTTAATTTCTTCACTGGAATGGATCCTCGGACCGAGCAGTGCTCTGACTCTGTCGTAAAATGGATAGCTCCTCGTGTGCAGTCGCTGCCTTTTAAGTACGAGTGGTCAGCTCCCCGTAGGCTTGAGTCCGAGGACCATGCAAGACCTAGGTACAATTGTTGCCTTTTAAGTACGAGTGGTCAGCTCCCCGTAGGCTTGAGTCCGAGGACCATGCAAGACCTAGGTACAATTGCTGCCTTTTAAGTACGAGTGGTCAGCTCCCCGTAGGCTTGAGTCCGAGGACCATGCAAGACCTAGGTACAATTGCCGCCATCGTTTCCATGTGGCTAGCTCCCCATAGGCTTGAGTCCGTAGACCATGCAAGACCTAGGTACAGTTGCTGCCTTTTAAGTACGAGTGGTCAGCTCCCCGTAGGCTTGAGTCCGAGGACCATGCAAGACCTAGGTACAATTGCCGCCATCGTTTCCATGTGGCTAGCTCCCCATAGGCTTGAGTCCGTAGACCATGCAAGACCTAGGTACAGTTGCTGCCTTTTAAGTACGAGTGGTCAGCTCCCCGTAGGCTTGAGTCCGAGGACCATGCAAGACCTAGGTACAATTGCCGACATCATTTCCATGTGGCTCCCGAGCGTGAGGACACAGTGTTCACCTCTCTGGGCAACTCAGTCTCACGTCGGGTAGGGGTCCACTCCCCTAACCCCTTGCAGGAAGCTAGAGCAAGAGCTATTGTACAACGATTACGCTGTTGTCTCCAATAGGATTTTGTCCTCGGATCCGAGGACTTCGTTTTTGGCGGGAGGTTATCCTCGGATCTTTTCCGTGAGCTGTCTTTCCTCAGGTCGGCTTGTAACTTCGCACGTGGGGCTGACCTTGCTTCTGGTTCGTGCTCCTCATCTTTCTGGTTTACGAGGCGTCGCTTGGCCTTCCGCGCTTCCTGTTTGACGCTTCGGTGTCCGTAACGCGCCTCCATTAATGCCCTCGTGAATCAACACGCAGCAGGCAGCTGGCAATCCCCTTGGAACTGGGTGGGAATTAATTTCCCTTGACAATTCCCTTCGAATTCCGCGCGGTTCAGCCCCCGCTGGTTTTCGCCCTCCATAAAAGGCGTTCTGGGGGGAGCGTTTCTCCTCATTCCATGAATTCTCCCCCACAAACAAGCGTAAACACCTTCGCCCTTTTGAGTCCCCTTGATACCGTCACCAGGGTTGTGACCGCAGTTAGGAGACCTGGAGCCAAGTGCCGCCGTGGCCGCAGTCCCCACTGGGCTGCCGGCGCGGCAGAGTTCAGGCGTAACACTGGCCGAGTCCCTCATGGTGGCCAGGGGGGACGTCGTTGAAATACCTAACGTCCTCCCCCAGAGTGCACCTCCGACGGAGGGAGCACGCGAACTCTCGTCATGGCCGGTGCCCGAGTATTGCCGTCTCCGACGGTCAATGCTCGTGTAGTTCGGAGGGGGTCGAGGAAGCATCACGAGGGAGGGTGTCCCGGGGTCTAGGGGCTCCTCACTTTGTTCAAGCTTTGGTTTGAAGGTGAGCCAGCCCCTAGCCCCCTTGCCCGTGCTTTTACCGTCAAGTTCTCCCATTCTCTTGACGCCAATAAAAGCACGGCTTGACACTTCCTTCATTCCTGACGGCAATTCTTTGCAAGTCTCTTGCCCAGCCAGTCCCGGGACCGGTCCGCCTGAGCCTCCGATTGTAGGATTAGCTGGTAGGAGTTCTTGTAAAACATGCCTGTCTTAGCCTCTGATTGTATTTGTGGTTTTTTTATTATGAAATAATGAGAATTGTAGTTGTAATCTCTTGTAATCTCTTCTGAATTAATAAAAGACCTTTCTTTTACTTGTTGCTGAATTTTCTTTTCGCACTGCCATTCTCCTCTTCTTCTTTTCTTTTGCTTTCTCCCCCTTTTTTTGCATCGCCAATCTTTCGAGTGGTAACTGCCTTAGAATGATCGCCGGTCACACCGGCCGGCACACTAACCCTTCCCACAGACGGCGCCAATTGTAGGGGCTCCTTTTTCGGAGGTGGGCCCCCTGACAATGAATTTGTAGAGAGTGGGGCAAAGGGTTTGGCTCCGGCCGGCCCTTAGCCGGTCTTCCTCCAACTTTTCGTCCATTTGCTCTCCGTCTGGGGTTGCTCCTCGGCTGGGGTCCGAGGAGGCCCCCCCTTCACCAGGGGGGTTCTTTGACTTATATACTCTCTCTGGCTTGATCCTGGGCTTACAGCTGTTGGCCATCCGGGCTAATGGCTCAGGACTTGTCCCATCAGACAGGTTCTTTCCCATGCCGGGGGTTGCTGCCCCCAAGGCCTTTCAGTGAAGGGTCTTGTCAGCATTGATGGGACCTGGAGGGCCTGGCAGGATGGCTAAGTGTGGATGTGACCACATGCAGTAAGTCTGCCCCCTAACTAGATTAGGCTAGGTGTGCCGAGGATAGGTGTATCCTCGGCTCGGGCCTTGGAAGGACTGAAACCTTTAGGCCGACCATCTGGGGAGATCTCCCTCCTCGGCTTGGGCCCTGGGCCTGCCCAAGGGTGGGCCGGGGATTCTGGGCCCTCGGGCCCCACAAATATATCCGAGTCCCTTTAATTGACGAGACCATTTCTCTTTCTTTTGTATTGTAGTGCCTTGAGTGACAAACTTACCAAACTGCTTCTTTTTTTTTAGAATGGATGCCACCTTTCATTTCCTTTAAGAATGAATTTATAAATTATAATAAATTTTATGATTCCTTCATGTTGTCTTCCACTTACTATGTCTTAAACATCATATGGAATTCTTTTTTCCTTTTTTTAATAGGACTGCTGTTTATTGTTTGCCTATGATTTGAATTGATGCCATGAAGCTGATATGTGTTTCAGCAAAAATTTTAAAATAGACCGACAGTTATACTTCAACTATAGGGAGCAGCTTTGCTGAAATGAAATTCTTTTCCCATTCTACTTCTCCAAATAAAGAGAAGTAGGAACAAACTTAATCACATAAAACCTTTCAAGGATGCGTAGGTACAGGCAAGTATAAGTGTTGAGATTATCTAGATTCACTTGCACTTAGAGCATCCACATCAATGGGTGCATAGTCTTTTAAAATACAAAAATTCCTTCATTTTACACATTTTGGCCAAAAAAAACACCCACATTAGTGGGTGTAAAAGTGTGTATTTATACACAATTGCTACAGTAACCGAACATATATGCACGTTTACAGTAGCTTGTGTATTTGATATTTTAATAATTTTCTAATTTGGCTCCCTTTTTTTTTTTCTCTCTCTTCTTCCTCTAAAACGAACTCTCAAACGAACTCGGGCTTTTCTCTTCTCCCTCATATTCTTGCTCATCTGTTACAGACCAACACCGGTCAAGATAGTATCAACCAAATACAAACATAGCACCACCCAACTATCACCGGCCTACCACCACAACCCATTTCAACATTTGATAATCCAAACACAAAATCAACAAAATCAAACCAAAAATAACTCAAAATCAACACAAAACAACTTAAAATCAACTTAAACCCCATTGGAAAACCCATCCCAAACCCAACTCAAAATCAACTTAAAATCAAACCCAAAATCTACAGAAAATCAACTCAAAATTAAACCATTAATTGAAAATCCATAACCCAAACCCAAAATCAAAATCAAATACAAACCCAATGATGGCAGAGACTTAAGGGATCTGAGAATTAAGAAGAGAGATGAGGGATTTCCTTATGTTTCAATCATCTTCATCTTCTTCATCATCATCATCGTCTTCTTCTTTCTTCCTAGTAGCTTTCGAACTATCAAAAAAAAAAAAAAAAAAGATGCAGAGACTTTGAAGGATGAGAGAAGGGTGGAGACTTTGTGGGTTAGGGGAAAGTGAGAGTCAAATACTTTATGGGTTAGGTAGGGGTAGGTGGGAAATAATAAAAAAAAAGTGAGGAAAAATATTATTTTAATAAAAAAGTGTATATAATAGATAAATTGATGTGAGTGTTTTGTAAAAGTGATGATCTAAAATAAAAAAAGTAAGTTTTTTGTGTAAAATAGACGGAATTTTTTAGACATACTGATACAATTGCTCTTATGGCACATGTCTCAACCATTTCAAATCTATATAATTTCTAAATATTGAAACTTAGCATTTATTGTTATTACGCTCCTCTTGAGCCACATTAGTCCATTCAACGCACTTCAATCTATTCAATTTATTCGTTCCACTTCAGTCCTTTGATCTACTTCAGTCTATTCGATCTAAAAGCTCGAAAATGTGTGAAAACACAAGAGCTGTTTAGACCCCCAAATTAAAATTAACAACTCGGTTGATTTCACTCTAACTTAAATTAAGTGGGGAATAAAATAAATGCGAGCAGATAAACAATATAACTATTCTAAGCCATATTAATCAAATCACAGCAGTAAAATGAAAGCTAAAAGAGTAGGGAAAAAGAATGCAAGCACAAGACAACACGTCGATATGTTATTGAAGAGGAAACTAACGAACTCGACCAAAAACCTATTCGCTGCTCTCCAAGTGGTAAATCGATCCACTAGAGAATAAGTTGGAGTACACGAATAACAAAAGACCTTCCAAGCCTAGTTTACCTTATGTACTCGAGCCTTCTAAGCTCTTACTACCAACTGACTTCGTCAAGCTTTGTCTTCTCTAGCTCTCTGGATCACACAATTTAACCTAATTGCATCCACCAAACAAATGGTTTCTTCCAATACTTCCCAACAACACCAAAATCTCCCTTTACACTTAGGATGGGTGTGGTAAGTGTTTGGACTATCAACCTTTCAAGGAATTGGAAATGGAGAAGTAGAAGTTGAGAAAAACCACAATGGATCGCGTAAAGGATTGTGGGTATAACAATCTCTAACTCTCAAAGGTTATGGCTAGAGTTTTCTCTCTAAAAGCATTCTTCAACATATATGGGTAATGTGGGTATATATAGTGTGGGTAGGGACAGGGTATATCAGATATGACAAATTGGCAAAACAGAATATTTTGTGGGTATCTCGCGGGAAAGCCTTACCTGCGAGACACTTGTGAAAACCAACTGTCACCATCTCTCATGACTCTTCACATTCTAGTTATGTGCTAAGCACATGCTTCACTTCGAGGGAAGGCTACTCACGGGTTACCTGCGAAAACTTCTTTGGTCTTCAATTACCTTGAGTCTTTATACTCTTTCTCACACACAACCTTTACAATAAAATCTTACATAAAATACAGGGTTCAAAAGATTGAACATAATTACAACCAAATTTGGCACGGAATTAAAACCAACACAAAATAGTTGTAAATCACAACTTTACAATCTCCTCATTTGGCTATTCCGTGACAAAACCCCTAAAACAAACTCTAGACTTAAACTTGAGTTTCGAAATAGTGGTAAAACTCACTCACACCTAATCTAAAAGTTGTGAAGCACTTGCTTGTATATACCTGTAACCTGAAACACTCGCACACAAACAAAACTTTCATTAAGCTTATGACAAGTTGAATACACAGTAATATAAGCAAGTAGAATGCGATCAAGGTAATAAACACTATATAAACAGTTAAGCATATCTTGATCAAACAAGAATAGTCATTAAATAATGACTACAATGAACATTTATCTAGTAAATGATCATTTAAATACACAATGCAATTAAGAGCGTTGCTGAAATCAATTGCATGTCCAACACCCAACTAATGCAAAATACAAGAAGTATTTGCATCAAGGATACAAGATCCAACAAGGGCACAAGTGTGTAGTACTCAAGATAATACAACAAAATCTAAAAGTACTTAAAAAAAATGCTATAAAGCAATGATATAAAAAGAAATACTGAATATAAACTGAAAGTTTTAAACCGAAGTACTTAAAGTTCTAAAAGAAAGAAATGTAAATATCCAAGAGTTATAAAAACTATAAAGGTACACATAAATTAAACCGCTAAACCACCAAAATAAATATGATTGTGTATGATCTGCTCCGCTATGCTTCCCCTCAAAATGTGCAACGCCCTTTCAAAACTTTCTCCCCCTTTTTGATCGAAATGGCCAAAGGAGCTAGAATTGCTCAGATTCTGAGTCAGATCCCTACGCTATCATCATGTCTTTATGTCTTCAATTTGTGATGATAATGCAGTAATCTAGTCTTAGATATACATAAATTGATTCGAGGTGTGCTGCACATGGGATTCGAGCATGCCATTCATCTGTTCTACCCTTGCAAAAAGGTGATTAAGGCAATCAAGCCCCCATGCTTGTGCTTAGGAAGATGGCTGTGCAGAACCCTCTGGTGCTAATGTGAACCTGTCAATTTCTTCCTCTGTGTCCCCACCTTCTTCCTCAACATCATCCCTTGGGGTTTAAGAAACGTCAATTCTTGATCTGGTGATGTGGGCTTTGCTTCAGGTCACCGTATTAGCACCAATGGGATAGTCCCTTTGCACGATGGTATGACTGCTTGGAGTCTTCAGCCTCGTCTTTGCCATAAGACCCATAATGAGACTAGAGAATGGCATGATTGTTCTTAAGTTCCTCTTGGTGATGCTCTTTGTCATAAGGTGGTATATATGACCGCATATGTCAATCTCCTTATGGGTGAAGAGATCATACAAGAAAATGGTCCTCGGTTTGGACAGTGTTGTCAAGTTCGTCACCGGGTAGAGGTTGTGAATTATGACATAGGCCAATGTCCTCATCTTCGCATTAAAAGGGATGGTGTTCATTGACTTCTTCTTGAGAGAACCACCAAGGAGCTCTGCCATTGGCTCAAGAGAGTCCAATCTATCATCATATTGTATGGAGATAGGCTGAGATGGTGGACACACTTCTAGGAACTCTTGAATGGAATCTCTTGTGATAATGAATTCCTTTTGACTCACCCAACAGTTGATGTGGTCTCCTTCCACAGTGGCATTGGAGAAGAATTCCCATATGAGTTTAGCATAAACATTGCCAATTGGATTCAGCAACTTTGTCCAAGTTCTCTCCTTGAACACATCAAGGATGGAAGTATTTTCAAGGGTGTCCATTCGTACAACCCTTTATATGATTATCGTTGCCCTTTTATAACAGTCGTTGTAGGCCATGTCTACTTCAATGGTTCTGAAGTTTTCTGAGTCCACGCATGGACGCTTTGAGGATTTCTTGGAAGTAAAGTGCTTAGTGGGAGATATCTGCACAAACAGACACAAAACACAAAAAGACAAGTGCAAAAACACAAAGACAATAACACAAACTTGATTAGCATAAGTTAGTTCATAAAAATAAGCACAAAGTCCTAAAAAGAACATAAACAAAGTCACAAAATCATATTATAAGTGCTAAACATGTAAGTAACAAATATCTAGCATGAGTGATATGCAAAACATGATAAGTAAACAAGTGTGTGCATTAAGTGTGCAAGTGGTGTGCCTATGTGATGCATGTGCAAGGCATGACTAAGCACAATTTGGTCAAAGTGTGTAAAACACACAACCAATGATCAAAACATGATAAACATGTATAATCATGGCAATTCCCAAAATTTGGAACTCATTGGAGTACAAAATAACACCAAAATGCCATTTGGGCATTGTATTTAACACTTGGTATGCACCTATAAAACTAACATGTGGGCAATGTGTGACCATGATTGAATCTTGCCTAAATACATGTTAAAATTCCACAATTGGCCAAAACAATCACAAACAAACCAAATGGGACAAAGCCCAATCAAGAAATTGAAAAAAAATTTCACAAAAAAAAAAAAAAAAAAAAAAATAGAGTTCGCAACCCCTTTTTCAAAATAACCCAATTTAAGAAAAACCTAGAAATTTTCTACATAATCTAAGGAAATAAAGAGAAAATATTGTATAGACATACCTTAGATATGATTTGAAGAATTTTCTCTTGAGTTTTGATTGGGTTTTTGAGTGAAAATCAGTTTGGGGTTAAGAGAGGCACGAGGAAGGCAAAGTGAGGGAAAAACAAGTGATTTGAAAAACTGTCTACATCAGCCCTTTAAAACTGAAAACACGCATTTTTCGCGGGTTAACTTCCTGCAAAGTTACTCGCGAAAAATGCCTCTAAAGTACAAAACATTTCGTAGGAAGACTTTACTTGCGAAACAGTTGCGTGACAGTCGCGAAAGTCTCTTTCTAAAATTTTGTGTTTTCAATATATTTCCTTAACTCATTTTCACGGGAAGAGCTTAGTCGCGAACTTCTCGCAAAAATGCCTCTAAAGAAGTTTTTGATGAAAAACATGAGAAATGTAATTTTAACAAAAACTAAAAACACAAAAGCATACAAACACTTTCAAAAACATATAAAATACTCAAAAATCTTTTTGGGTTTGATCGACACGCATTTGAGTATACACATCACATTTGATCATATACAATCACACAAATGAAATAAGTATTTATTAAACAGAAGTCTTGTGTGTTGTGTGTGAGTATCAAATGCGAAATAGTCTTTAGTCCAAAGTGAAGCTTCGATGATCAATTCAATCAAGTCATACACAATTGGTATTAGGTCAATAGGTCTATCTCAATTATAGAAATGAATATATATGACCTCCCACAAAAATAATTACATATGTTTGAAGCTTTTTCATTTGGCTTCTTTATAATTCAAAACATTTGATCATTTTTGAACGATACATCTCATTTTGAGATTGGTGCTTGAAATTTTTGATATTTTAATTTTGTGAATAAGCCTTTGGCTTTTTGGGAACCATACATTTCAATACAAGTCACTTTCCATTTTTCCTAGTCAAATACTAGTATGTGCGACAGTTTTTGTAGCTCATTATCTGTTTTTGAGATTTAATATTTGTTGAGTTATAATGCAAAAACATAAAAAGTGTGGGAAGATATATGTGCACAAGTCTATGCACATATCAAAAACATCAGGACTATTGACCAATCATTCATGACAAGTATGAAGATCGATTTACAATAGTCACACATAAATTTCAAGATTTTTCCCACAAAGATATATGTGCATACAAAACAAGCTAAACTTGTAAATGCACTACGTCATTAGTATGAAGGTACTATGCCAAACTCACATGTGATAAACACAATACAAGCGATTAAACCTTTTAGAGATTTTCAATTTTTATGGGTTTTTGAAATTTTCAACACACTAAAAAATGACAAGTACAAACAAACTTGAAAAGAAACATGCTAGAACATAAAACATAAGCAAACCACCAATTCAAAGTCATAACATATAGGAAGAATTGATTCATGGACATGGTTAAAAGCTTATGCATGTGTACCCTTCTTCACCCACACGGCACGTGTTTGGGGTGATATCCCTAGAGGATTGGGTATTGTGATTCTCAATCCTTTGACTGAAGCTTGCCAAGCAAGAAGTGATAGTATCTATTATCTTTATCACATCACCAAAACTGGAATCAACTTCTCGCCCTTTTGATTTCTTATCGTTCCAATTCCCCTTTCCTTGTCCTTTTATCCTTCGAGAATCCACTTTCTTCACTGCGTGAAGTTTATAGCAGTTAGGTCTTGTGTGTCTTCTAACTCCACAATAATGGCAGAAGTGTTGAACTTGAGGACCTCTTTGAGACTTTGGAAGAGATTTCCCTTTAACTTTGGGTTTGGCCACATATGGATTTTGAGATTTTGTCATAAACTTTTGAGCAATTCCATTTGGCTTCTTCTCCATTTTTACATTCTCAACACTAGGTATTGCTACCATTGGTTCCTTAGCTTTAACAAATTTCATCTCTTTGGACACATTGGCACTTGAACTACTCTATTCGGAATATCCTAAGCTACTTTTGTCAAAAAAAGGCTTTTGATGTGCAAGCACCTCGTCAAGTTTCTTGGAGGCAACGCGCTCCACTTTAGCATTAGCTTGAATCACTTTAAGCTCAAGAAACTTGATCTTGGAGTAGGCATTGGTTAGTTCTCCATTCAGCACCTCAACTTCACACTTCGTTTCCTTGTACCTTGCAAGTATGCTCTTGTAGTCTTGTTTAGCTTTCTTCATTTTTTTGATGGTTGCCTTGGCCATTCTAGCATACTCTCCAGTCATCTCAAGAAGAGAATTGTAAGATTCTTGCAGTTCCTTGGTTCCTTCATCTTCATCATCGGATTCTTCCCCAATTCCCATAAACTCTACTTCGATGTGCTCACCAAGTTCTTCCACTAGAAGGTTCAAATCTTTCGATATGTCCATGAGTGTAATGGCCATAAATGCGGAGTAATTTCCTTCTCCATCACAGCTTTCTTTCGAATTAGAATTTGAACCATTTGAGTCACTGAGGGTAGTTGTAGAGACTTTACCCTTTGCCTTCAAATAGGTGGGGCATTCTTTCTTCACATGCCCATGCCCTTTACACTCAAAACACGTGACCATTTCAAACAGTGAGGAATCTCTTGAATCCTGCTTCTTGAAGTCTTTCTTGTCCTTCTTGAACTTTGAGAATTTGTCCTTCTCAAAAGACTTTCCATCTCTCTTGAACTTTAGGAACTTATGGAAGTTCTTAGCAAAGTATGCCACATCCTTTTCAACCACATCCTCATCTGAGGAGTCTTGAGCTTCCAATCTCTCATTGATTGTCTTGAGAGCAAGAGATTTGCTTTTCCTTTGAGATGGTAGAGATAGCTCATAAGTTTGAAGAGAATCGATGAGTTCTTGAATTTTAATCTCATCAAGGTCTTTGCTCTCTTCAATGGCAGTGACCTTTGCATGGAAACTCTTCGGCAATGAGCGTAGAATCTTCCTCACAAACTTGGAGTCTTCCACCTTTTCTCCCAAATTGAATTTCCCAATCACCACTTCATTTAGCTTCCCATAAAATGAGTCGAATGACTCGTCTTTACTCATCTTTAGCTCCTCAAAGCTTGTTGTAAGCATTTGCAACTTGGTGTCCTTCCCTTTTTTAGTGCCTTCATAGGTCGTCTCCAAGATTTGCCACGCCTCTTTGGCAATTGTGACATGAGAGATCCTATGAAATTCTTCAGGAGAAACACCACAAAAAATAGCATTTAAAGCCTTGCTAACATTAGCTACCACAAGAGCTACCTTATCCCATGTAGATTTGGTAGCTTCCGACCTAGTCCATCCTATTTCGACAGTGTCCCAAACACTATCATCAATAGAACATAGAAATGCCCTCATACAGACTTTCCAAAAAGCGTAATTGCTCCCATCAAAGTATGGAAGAACATTAAGCAATTGAGATCAGTCCATCTCAAAAAATGTCTACGATCACATTTAGGTAATAAAATCACAGCAAATGTACCTACTCTGATACCAATTGAAAGCTCAAAAATGTGTGAAAACATAAGAGCTGTTTAGACCCCCAAATTAAAATTAATGAATCGGTTGATTTTACTCTAACTTAAACTAAGTGTGAAATAGAGTAAATGCAAGCAGATAAACAATATAACTACTCTAAGCCATATTTATCAAATCACAACAGTAAAATGAAAGCTAAAAGAGTAGGGAAGAAGAATGCAAATACAAGATAACACGCTAATGTGTTATCGAAAAGGAAACCGAATGACTCAGCGAAAAGGAAACCGAATGACTCAGCGAAAAACCTCTTCACCACCCTCCAAGCAATAAATCGATCTACTAGAGAATAAGTTGGAGTACACGAATAACAAAAGACCTTCTATGCCTAGTCTACCCTATGTACTTAAGCTCTCCAAGCTCCTACTACCAACTGACTTTGTCAAGCCTTGTCTTCTCTAGCTCTCTGGATCACGCAATTCAGCTTGATTGCATCCACCAAACAAACAGTTTCTTCCAATACTTTCTAGCAACACCACAACCTCACTTTACACTCTAGATGGGTATGGTAAATATATGGGCTATCAACCTCTTAAGGATTTGGAAATAGAGAGGTAGGAGTCGAGGAAAACCACAATAGATTGTGTAGAGAATTGTGAGTATAACAATTTCTAACTCTTAATGGTTGTGGCTAGGGTTTTCTCTCTGAAAGTACTCCTCAGCATATGTGGGTAATGTGAGTATATATAGTGTGGGTAGAGATAGAGTGTATCAGATATGACAAATTGGCAAAATAGAATATTTCGCGAGTATCTCGCTGAAGGCCTTACCCGCGAGACACTCGCGAAAACCAACTATCACCATCTATCATGACTCTTCACATTTCAGTCATGTGCTAAGCACATGCTTGACTTTGTGAGAAGGCTACTCGCAAGCTACTCGTGAAAACTTTTTTGGTCTTCAATTGCCTTGAGTCTTCACACTCTTTCTCATGCACAACTCTTACAATAAAATCCCATATAAAATACAGGGTACAAAAGATTAAACATAATTACAATCAAATTTGGCACGGAATTAAAGCCAACACAAAATAGTTGTAAATCATAACTTTACATGGTCCACTTTGATCCATTTCGGTTTATTCATTCCATTCATTCCACTTTAGTCTATTTGGTCTGCTTCAGTTTATTCAGTCCACTTTAGTCTATTTCGGTCTATTTTTGTCCATTCAATCCACTTTAGTCCATTTGGTCCACTTTAATTCATTTGGTCCACTTTAGGATGACAGATTTGTGCATAAAGATGAATGGTTTTAAAAACCAGACCAACTGGTTCAATCGAGATGTTAATGAATGCTATATATCAGTGATGACTTTACTTGTTTCTTCCTCTTTAGACCATTCAAGATATATAGATGATGAACACTTATAAGTTTCATCTACAATTTTCATTTTTGATTTAAGAAAAAAAAAGGCGGTCAAATTATTCCACATATTACACATGTTTGTGACTAGTTACTTGGAAAGTCTAATAAACTAACGTAGTAATGTTAATGAATGCTATACTGTGTCAATTTACTATGATTAAATGAATTAATTATCATTTTGACAGTTTTATGATTTGTGACACATCAGTTTAGAAGACGTTGTATAATAAAAGTATCATGTGTTGAATCATCTTTTGAACACACCTATGCAAGAACCTGTAATTCCCTAATTAATCACTCAAATAGTATTAAACTTACACATATTAATTAATTCTATATATGTGAGTGATTAATTAGGACAATGTTCAATCGTTTTATATAGTAGTACAGAATACTCTATGCTGTTATGATCTAGCCATTTAAGCCCACATTTTTTTTTTTTTTTGTATTTATATTACTTATTACCGTTCATAGATAATTAGTACATATGTAGGCAAGACAACATAAAAATATCTCAACAAAAAAAAGGTCTTATAGCCGTGTTTTTAAAACGCGGCTATAACCCCTGAAAACGTAGACTTAGTGTTTATTTGGCATGATTAATTTTGCCAACTTATTTTACTATTCAGCTTATTTTTGGTACTATTCATGGGTCTTACTGTACTATTTCAGCTTAATTTTACATTTATCTACAGTACTTTTAACAAAAAGTTTTCAATTTCAACAAAATAAATAGATCACAAACAAACCCTTAATTACCTCAATTTACTTTAGTTTTCAGGGAAATTAAAAAAAAAAAAAATCACTTTTAATTTCAATGGGATTACTTTCGACTTTTGAGTGTGTGTATACCCAAAATATGGTTATTGGACTGGACCTCTACTTGGGCTCACAATCTATTTGTATTATGGGTTTTGGATTTCCTACTATGAGTGGTTCTATACTCGAAAACTTAAATACACCTCTATTTCCTCAGGCCTTTCCCCCTTCCTCACAGAATCGCTCCTTTGCTCTCTTTGAGTTTTTGCTCTCTTCTCTTAGTATTCTTCCCAGAATTGCGAACCCCTAATTCCTTAACCTATTCTCATATTTATAGGCCAAGATAAGTGGAGGTGTTATGATTATTTCTCTCTATTAGTGCGAATGAAGGTCCAATTCTATTGTCTTTAAGTGGGTGTTTAGGTGGGTAAGGTGGTAGTGGCATTGGAACTGATTCCCACTCCATGAGGGATGTTCAGCAATGATGTTTCCTAGGGCAATACCGGGTAACCGAGATTATAAACTTTGATGTATAGAGTAGAATTGCATGCTGAATGGGCTTTGGATCGATCATAGAGGCATGGGGCCCAGGCCCATGGCCCCAACAAGTTTAGGGCCCAACTTTGGACAAAGGGATTGGGGCCATGGGCCACATTGTAAGGTTGATATTCAAGGCCCAAATGGGCCTGGTGATCTCGTGCCGTGTAGAGAGAATGAAGATTACACAAACACCCATTTCTTATTTTTATTTTCTTTAAAATTTTGTGAATTTCAACCCTTTTTGCCTTCCCGTGCCATCACTTGGTAAACAACGTGGTCAGCTAGCCAGGCATGCCAAAATGTCAGTCATTAGAAGCAATTTGGATTGAGGACTAACCAATAAATGAACATCATTTCTTTCATTTATGAAAATTTTGAATCCTCTTGTCAAACAAATAAAAAAGACATGGTTGGTATAGGTTAGACCGTGAGACAGTCCAATGACTCCTTGAATACACTAGGCACTAATCACGGAAGACAAAGTTTAGCTTTAAACTTGGTTTTTCTTAAATATATATATTTTTAAAATACTTACCAGTAGTTCTCTGGAATGAAATATATGATAGAGATGTATTAGTTGATTGAATATAATAAATTAAATTAGATTTGAACATTTGTGTAACGCAACTTTAGATGAGTATTTCCTGCTCTTCATGGATGAGCTTAGCTTAGGACATCCTTTGACCGACCCTTCATTTAATTTACAGAAGTCAAACACCATTAATTCAACAACTCTGACCTTTTACACTTATCAGAATTGAGATGATGAAGAGTTAAATAGAAGCATTTCAAGATGAGTCATCAGATCAGGCAGAGAGGCAGAGTGCTGAAGCAGAGCATCTGTGCATTGCATCAGTTAGAAAAGCAGGGCATTTATGCTATCACACTAAACGACTATTGATCCAGATACGACCTGTAGTTTTAGTCTTGAATTAGTTGGTTAGTATGCATAGACACGTGTAATGTGATGATCAGTGGATTGATGTGATAATCAGTGGTAGTTAGTTGATCCGCATATTTTGGGATTAGTTTAGAGTTGGTTATTTTATTTTCTCTTCTGATTCTGCTATATAAACTTCTTGTAATCCATTTCTTAATTAATTAATGAAATATCTCAGAGTTTCTCAATCTTGATTCTCCGTCTATCTCTCTCTCTCTCTAGCTTCATCGCATTAAGGCTCTCTGCTTTCTTATAACACTACACCATTGCCACGGACTCTTCCAAATCAATCAAACATCCGAGTCCTTCATTTTTTTTTTTTAATCAATATATCCGAGTCCCTTTAATTGACGAGACCATTTCTCTTTCTTTTGTATTGTAGTGCCTTGAGTGACAAACTTACCAAACTGCTTCCTTTTTTTTAGAATGGATGCCACCTTTCAATTCCTTTAAGAATGAATTTATAAATTATAATAAATTTTATGATTCCTTCATGTTGTCTTCCACTTACTATGTCTTAACCATCATATGGAATTCTTTTTTCCTTTTTTTAATAGGACTGCTGTTTATTGTTGCCTATGATTTGAATTGATGCCATGAAGCTGATATGTGTTTAAGCAAAAATTTTAAAATAGACCGACAATTATACTTAAACTATAGGGAGCAGCTTTGCTGAAATGAAATTCTTTTCCCATTCTACTTCTGCAAATAAAGAGTAGGAACAAACTTAATCACATAAAACCTTTCAAGGATGTGTAGGCACAGGCAAGTAAAACTGTTGAGATTATTCGGATTCACTTGCACTTATGGCACGTGTTGGGTGCACTGCACCATGAGTCCGGCCCACTTGTAATAGACATGCTCATGTAATGAGCATGTCTTTCGTGTTTCTTAACTTTTCTTTATTATGTACAAAAGTCAGCATGAGTTATTGGGGTTGGTTGGCTTAGGCGTGTTGGACACGCTGAGGAGAAGAAGAGAAAAGAAAGGAGCTGATGCATTAAGGCTGTTCGGGCTAAGGGAGAGCTGAAGAAAAAGAAAACTAGCTGAAGCAAAGTCAAGGTAAGTGAGTTGCATTTATTGTGATTTGATGTCAAAAGTATGAAAGGAAGAAAAGAAGGAAAAGATGAAGAAATAAAAGGAGAGGCCATTCGGCCAGTGAAGATTGGGAAAAAGAAGTGAAGTCCCAGAGAAAGTGAGGACTAAGTGCAGTCTTAAAGAATTGCGTGAGTGAGAGCAAGCAAAAAGAGAAGAGAAAACTAGAGGGAGTAAAAGAAAAGTGTGAGAGATACACAGTGAGAAAGAGAGCAGTGAGTGGAAAGAAAAAGAGAGTTTTTTTGCTCAAGTTGTATCTCTAAGTATTGTAATTTCTATTTAATATAATGAAATTATTCGGAGTTTGTCCCGTGGTTTTTCCCTTCAAGGAGAAAGAGTTTTCACGAAAATCTTTGTGTTCTTGTGTGATTGTGTTTTTGCTGTGCTTGCTGAAATTTATTCATAATTATATAAATTTTTTTCCAACAACATGCCCCAACCATTTCAAATCTATATAATTTCTAAAAGTTAAAACTTAGTATTTATTGTTACAACACTCCTCTTGAGCCATATTAGCGTAACATTTCAGTCCAATTGGTTTATTCACTCCATTCAACCCACTTCGGTCTATTCAATCTATTTGTTCCACTTCAATCTATTTGATCTACTTCGGTCCGTTCAGTCCACTTTGGTCAATTTCAGTCTATTTAGTCCATTCGTTCCACTTCAGTCTATGCAGTCCACTTCAATCTATTTCGGTCTATTTGGTCCATTTAGTCCACTTTGGTCCATTCAGTCCACTTCAATTCATTTGGTCCACTTTAGTCCATTCAATTCAATTCGGTGATACTTTGGTATGAGAGATTTATGCAAAAGATGCATTGTTTTAAAAACAAGACCGACTAGTTCAACTGAGAACCGGTACGATAAAAAAAAAAAAAAAAAAAAAAAAAAACTAGAAACCAGACTTGTTTTCCGATCTCGTTTTTAAAACCATGGAAATATAAGCTGCTTCATTGATAGTTATGTCACATTCTCTCTATAATGTTGGTAGATTCTTGATAAAATTATATTTTTCTTATATGTTATTAAAGTCTTGTATTTTTTTTTTCTTAATATCAGTGATGAATTTACTAGTTTTTTCCTCTTTAGACCATTCAAGATGTATAGATGATGAACACTTATAAGTTTCATTTACAATTTTCATTTTTGATTTAAGGAAAAAAAAATTGTCAAATTATTCCGCATATTACCCGAGTTTGCAACTAGTTACTTGGAAAGTCTAATAAACTAACGTAGTAATGTTAATGAATGCTATTGTGTCAATTTACCGTGTTTAAATAAATTAATTATCATTTTGACAGTTTTATGATTTGTGACACATTAGTTTAGAAGACGTTGTATAACAAAAGTATGATGTTGAATCATCTTTTGAACACACCTATGTAGGAACCTGCAAATCCCTAATTAATCACTCAAATAGTATTAAACTTACACTTATTAATTAAAACTATATATGTGAGTGATTAATTAGGACAATGTTCGTTTTATATAGGAGTATAGAATATTCTATGCTGTTCTGATCTAGCCATTTAAGCCCACTTTTTTTTTTTTTTGTATTTATATAACTTATTACTGTTCATAGATAATTAGTACATATGTAGGCAAGACAACATAAAATATATATATATATATAAAATAAATAAATAAAAACAACAACAACAACAACAACTACCCACTTGTCTTACCATGAATGTCATGAAAACTAAAGCTTAATAATTGATTCTCCACGTGATCAAGCAATATTACAAGTCACAATAGGTAAGATTATTATCTCCAAAATATTACTAAATGAAACTCTAGAGAGAGTTGCCTACGTGGTTCTAATTCAGTGGGCACGAATGTTAACCCACAACCTTTTAAACCGTATATGTAATCCTTTATCATGTCAGGTGGAGCTTATCTAATGTGCACACACGCATGCACACGCACACATACACACACATACATATATATATATATATATATGAATAATAGTATTGTTAATTAGTTATTTATGTGCATGGTGGATTTTATACATCAATGATGAAGAAATTAGTGAAGTTATCTAATGAAGCAAGTGTAGTTTGAGGAATAGGTATTTGCTGTTCCATGTCCTAGAAGTTTATTGAAAACAAGCTGAAATTGTCAAATATTTTTAAAGGAATTTTTATTTTTTTGGTTGAAGATCGGTGGTAATTGTTTGAAGCTGTGAATAGTTTGGATATGTATTTTCACAAAAAGTTTAATAAATAATTTTGAGATTATGCATGCACATTGTCCGTAGACCCATTAAAGTTAGTTTACTCGCTTAAAAGTTTTCTACGAGTTAATCATTTTGCCTTTTTCCACGTTACGGGGTTAAATTAATTAGTTCTCCATCGATCAATCATCTAGTATATTTGTATAATGAGATAGAATCCAATAAAGGCAAAAGCGCATGGATAGATTCCCTAAATTCAAAATGTAGTCATGTATTAGCTGTAGCTAAAGCTGAAAAGTTTTTTTGTTAAATAGATAAAGATAAAAGGTAGCTGAAATAGTACAGTGAGTTCTATAAATAGTACTAAAAAGTGAAATAGGACCTATGAATAGTAGCAAAAATAAGCTGAATAATAGCAAAAATGACAAAACTTAGGTTCAATAATTTAGGTATAGTTCCTTAGATTCTTCTCTTAAAATTATGCTCTGTAGATACTTAACTAAAAAATAAAGTTCATCCCATGAGAATAATCCACATAGCAGAATCTTAAGAGGGGAACTTAATAAAATGGCACCTAACTACTGTACCTAAATCTTGCCTTAACAAAAATAAGTTGAATAGTAAAAAATACTGATTTTTTAAGCTAATGCCAAATGCAACCTTAATTACCATAGTGGACCTATCTTTTCTTTTTCTTTTCTTTTTTTTTTTTTTTTTTTAATGGAAGTGGACCTATCTTAATTTGAATGCATTGTGTCTCTCTTCTTTCTCTGTTCGGGTTGTAAAGTGGATGAGCTATTGACTAAATGGAGAGCATCATTCGTCTTCCTCTTCTAATTAAGCTGTGGATAACTAGCTAAGGTTTATTACGAGTCTGTGATATAAGGGTTCTTGTACCACAGTAGAGATGTCAATATTCGACCCAACTCACGAATATGACACAAACCCAACACGGGTTTTTGTGAGTTAGGGTTGAGCCTTAATGGGTTTGGATAATAAACTGGTCGACTCGAAAGTGACACCGTAAGAAACGTGTCATAAGCGAGTCAACCCGAGTAATCCACAATAGACATGTTTGATACACCAATTTATTTGTATCAACCCGAAATGATCCACTTAACACAACCCATTTAACTCGTATAACAAATAAATATTCATTTTATTTTAGATTTGTCAAATACCTTTTATATCTAACATATATTTTAAATTTAAAAAGAAAAATGAGTAATTACAAAAACTTATAAGGGATATAATTGAAATTTGAAATTTTACAAACCCTAGATCTCTAAACCCTACAAACCTTAAATCTTTAAACCTTCTTGTAAAGTTCTTATTTACAACGATGTGTTTTTGTTGGCTTTTATTCTGTGACAAATTTGATTTTAATTATTGTTCAATCTTTTGTACCCTGTCTTTATTGTGGGATTTGATTGTAAGGGTTGTGTGATAAAGAGAAAGTGTGTGAAGACTCAAACTATTGAAGACTGAAGTGTTCTTGCAGGTATCTCGCGACTAAGCATCCCGCGAAGTAACTCATGTGCCTTGCATATGCTAGAATGCGAAGAGTCAGGCCGGGATGGAGACAGCTGTGTCTCGCAAGTATCTCGTGGGTAAGGCCTTTCCTTGAGACACTCGGCGACATTCTATTCTATCAGCTTGTCCATTATGATACACATTTTTTGTGCCTACACTATTTATACTTACATTATCCACAAATGTTGAGGAGTGCTTCTGAGAGAAAACCCTAGCCAAACAGCTTGAGAGTTAGAGATTGTTATACTCATAATCCTCTACACATTTGCTTGTGGAATTTCCTCAACTCCTACATCTCCATTTCTATACCATTGAGAGGTTAATAGCTCAAATACTTACCACACTCTTTCAGAGTGTCAAGTAAAATTTTGGTGTTGCTGGAAAGTATTGGAAGAAGCCAAGAATGAGAGATGCAACATGGAACTTGTTGTTGGATTCGAAAAGTTAGACAAGACATGATTCCGAGAAGTTTTGTTGGAATAGGAGCTTGGAGGGCTTAGATACATTGGGTAGATTAGGTTTGAAGAGTCTTTTGCTAACCTATGTATTCTAACTGATTATCTAGTGGATAAATTACCGCTTGGAGGGTGGTGGAGAGGTTTTTTGCCGAATTTTTTGGTTTTCTCTTCGATAACACATCGGCGTGTTATCTTGTATTTGCATCTTTCTTCCCTACTCTTTTATTTTCTATTTTACTATTGTGTTGCTTTAATTATGGATTAGAGTAGCGTATTTGTTTAATTAGTGGTCTAAACAACTCTTGTGTTTTCAACACATTGTTGAGCTTTCACTTCTTATAAATATCTTTTTTTTTTTTTTTTTTTTTTCGGCCGTACTACTCACTCTATTATCTTATAGTCTCACGCCCAATTCTCAAACTCAAAGTCTCAAATCGGTCATCGGACAACCACATATTGAAAGGTTGTTTATACATAATGTGACCAGTCTGGTTGAGGAGGCTGTAGCCAGAGTTGCTTGTGTCTGGGGTTATCTGCAGGGCTCTAAAATCAATAGTCGCACCATCCCCTTCAAACTCCAACCAATCTTTATCCCTCGTCATATCAAAATCAGGGAAATGTATTTGTGGTGCAGCTTGGATATCAACCAGATGTAGAAAGGCTACAGCAAAGGATAATGACAATAGTGATGGAGCTTCCACCATTTGACATGTTAGTACCCATTTTTGTAACTGTCGTGACAGCGGAAGCTCTAATACCAGCTAGTTGCAACAATAGAAGCTCTGATATCAGTTTGTTGCATAAAAAAAAAGGGTGACTCTGGAAGCACTTTCAAATATGATTGATGTGAAAATAGCTATGTAGTAGGTGGTTCTTTTGGATTGACACTTGAGAGGAGAAGCAGGAGACAAAAGGTGGCAAAAAGAAAGAGAAACTGAAGATTGGGATCAAACGAACACAACTTGTAACCTACTCTTATATATATATAAATAAAATTAATATGGTCTATGGCCCCCTCAGATCACCTTGTTAATCAATTTGACAATTTCTTTCTTCTTTAATTATTCCCGAAAGAGGACTAGCTGATTGTTGAAAACGTGGGAGTTTTGAAGTCAAAACTCAAATGTCAATATTGGCTGGAATTGGAGAATCATTATTTTGGCATTATTAAAGATTAAAAGAAATTTCTGAGTAGCTGTAGCATGTATATATGTATACAAAGAATACAAATAATAGTGATACAAACAAGCAAGACCATAACGCAACTTGGAAGGCCTCAGGCAATTCCTTATGTGACCAAAATAAGGAAATGACCAAATTAAAAAATGAGGCAAAGAAAAACTTAGAAGAAAGAAAGTATACGCAACATGAAGCAAGCAAGCTTATCTTCTATAATAGTTAGATCATATCATATATCCATTTAGCAACTGGCTTGCCCTTTACCCATGACCATGTGCGTTTTTTTATGCTTGTCTTCTTCTTTTCCCCGTTTATAAGTAACAGATTTAAGGCCTTTATTAACGCATTGCCTAAGTAGACTTAATTACCTCAATATTCTATCATTTCAGTCCAAAAATTACCTCAATTTACTTCAGTTTTCAGGGAAATAAAATTAAAAAAAAAATCACTTTTAATTTCAATAGGATTACTTTTAACTTTTGAGAGAGTGAAGATTACACAAAACACCCATTTCTTATTTTTATTTTCTTTCAACTTTTGTGAATTTCAACCCATTTTACCTTCCCGTGCGATCACTTGGTAATCAACACAGTCAGCTAGCCTGGCATGCAAAAAATGTTAGTCAATAAGCAATTTGGATTGAGGACTAATCGGAGTTCCTTAGACACATGATCTGTTTGGATTGAGGGGGAGAGAAGGGAGTAGAATAAAGTAAAATAGATTTAGCACACCCATTTTTTATTTTTATTTTCTTTCAACTTTTGTGAATTTCAACCCATTTTACCTTCCCATGCCATCACTTGGTAATCAACATGGTCAGCTAGCCTGGCATGCCAAAAATGTTAGTCAATAAGCAATTTGGATTGAGGACTAACTGGAGTTCCTTAGACATATGGTCTGTTTGGACTGAGGGGGAGAGAAGGAAAGTAGAATAGAGTAAAGTAAATTTAGTACAAAATTAGCTTATTTTTAACCAACTTTACTCTACTCCTCTCCACTCTCCTCCTTCCTCACTCCATCCAAACAAGCCATTAGAGATATCATGAGCAAGAAGACAGAGCATTCTATACTTGATTAATAAATGAATCTGTCATAGTCCATTTCTTTCACTAATGAAATTTTGAATCTTCTTGTCAAAAAACAAAATAAAAATAAAGACAGGTTGGTCATAGATTAGACCATGAGACAGTCAGTCGAATGACTCCTCAAACGTGTTTAGCACTAATTGAGGAAGACACAGTTTAGTTTCAAATTTGGTTTCTTTTTTAAAACTATTTACCCATAGTACTTTAAAAAGAAATATGATTTTCAGATGGAGATGTATTAGTTCATTGAATATAAAATTAAATTAGATTTGAAGATTTGTCTAAGACAGCTTTAGATGAGTATTTACTGCTCTTAATGGATGACCTCAGGTCATCCTTTAACTGACCCTACATTTAACTACAATTAATTACAAAGTCAAACTGTGCAACACCGTTCAACAACTCTGACCTTATACAATACAACTTTGCCACGGAGTCTTCCGAATCCGAAGCAATCAAACATCCGAGTTAAAATTATGTATAAAATTGAAAGAAGGAAAGAACAAGAATAAATCTCATGCACTTGATTGCAGGGAAATTATGACTCCCAAAACAAAAACCAAAAAAGAAAAGAAGAAGATTACATGGGAAATGAATCATATTTACTTATCATTTATCACCAAAAAAAAAAAAAAAAAAGGAAGGCCCAAGCCATATTGGAAGCTTGAATCTAACAATAACATGCAGGTAACAAGGTCGCTTGATAATGCAAAATGGGCTAAATTTTTTGCAATAATGTCGTAGTCCATGTTATATGAAAAATAGGCTAAGCATTTTCTCATCCGATCTCTGCTCTATATGTCTCCATTTGGATACAATTTATTATTACTAAGAATTGATTGTTATTGAAAACACTAGCAAAATAATTTTTAAATGTATGAATAGTGCCGTGAGACCCATTTTTAATATTTTTTTTCTGAATAAAGTAGTCATAGGTCTCATGAACAGTATGTGAACAGTATCAAAACAGTTCGTGAACAGTGATTGTTGCCTCATAAACAGTAAATTTTGTTCTCTAAACGCATGAAAGCAAAAAAATAAATTAATAAATAAATAAATAAAAACTGAAAAGGCAACATTGAAAACGATGTATCCAAACCAATATAATGTCATAGTCCATGTTATAAACCAAACTTAGGAAGATAATGTTGTACTAGTAAGTGTAATGTCACTGCTACTGAAGCCAGTAGCCATCAAAGGCCATGTGAAAGTCGGTTTGAATGGAGTTACATTACGGACCGGCACAATTGCAGATTGATTGGGGCACTAGCATCAAGTGTGTTAAATACTAAATATTTAGCATTTAACACACCAAACACTAAAAACCACCTATATTAGATGTGCCAAATGTCAAAATAATTTGGCACAAGCTAGTGTGAAATTTTAATTGTAGCAGGTATGGTGGGAAATGGCATAACTATTTAGTTATTTTTTTATTCCAACTTTCTCTCTCTTCATGATTATTTGAATTAATTTATATTATTTTAACTTTCTCTCTCTTAATGTCTTCGATGCCTTTGGGAACAATAAAAAAGAAAGAATAAAAAAATAATAAAGAAATAATATTTAACTAAAATGGTAAAAAAAAAAAAAAATATGTGATGTAGAGTGTATTGTAAAGTGATGTGTTAAAATAGATAAAGTAACTTTTTGATGTGTTAAAATAACATTTTTCTTTTATAATGCCTAATGCTAATGCTTACACTACCTCACTGCTGCCTTCAATAGTCTAATTTTTGTCTTTAATAATTACTAACTGACTCCCACACATGCCCCACTCAAGAGACAATTAGACAATAAATCAATAGTAAACATACTAAGAGCACTCACATTGGTGAAAGCAAAATAATATAAAATGTTATTTTTTATATTTGTTACTATTGCTATGTAAATTGATAAAGAAATAAATAAATAAAATAAGAGAAAAAGATATAGGAATTGGGAAAATAATAAAAAATTGATAAATAAATAATATTTTAATAAAATATAGTATAAAATAAATAATCTGATATAAAATGTTTTGAAAAGTATTCATTTAAAATAGAAATGATATGTTCTTATGTTAAAATAGAAGAATTTTTCACAAATTAACGTGAATATCACAATAATTCAATAAATAATATAAAATATAATTTAAAACTTAGGCTTTAAAGCATTTTACATGGGGCCTAGATGTGAGAGACCTCGAACCATGGGTGCTCTCTTCATTGATTAAATAAAAAAAAATGCATATTTGAAAAATTATATAGCATTGGGTCCTAATTACAAACTACCAAATAATTACATGGCTTTTTATCCTAATTACATTCTACCCAAAATAAAATAAAAATAAGGCTAGATCTACTTATCCAAAAACCTAAATCTAGAGGCTAGGTTACAGAATGGAAAGGTGTTAGGCACCCAGTCTACCTAGATAGAGTCTGGTCTTCTAGACTCTTGACCTATGTACCCTTTGTGCATGCTATGAATGATATGTTGAACATGTAAAATTAAATTAAATCACATAGATTTATTTAGGAATTCATTCTCTTCTTTATATAAAAACTTATGTATAAATTAAAACTTATGTATAAATGAAAACAATAGCCCCCCATAGATTTGGCCTTTTTTTTTTTTTTTTTTTTAACAAAAATTACTCTTATATACCATACATAACTCATTATTTTAAAATGTTTTTAATAAATTTCATAAAAATAGAAAGTTTATAAATTATTAATATACTTTATTTTTCCTCTAATTACTCGTATATCCTAATAGCTCGTTGAACCAAATAATATTTAGGAGACATCCTAGAAATATATAAGTAAATATTTTTTATAAAACCTTCTATATTAATTATAATGTTTTTAGAAAATTAGAGATAGGGACAATTTTTTTTTTCTTTTTAGAAGAAAGCGTGAAAGGGGGTTTTATGGTTCGAAGTATTCTTTATTTTTTTTTATTGTTTTATTTATATTTATATATACTTTTTTTTTTTGGAGAAAAGTTATATATATATATATATATATACTTGATGTATATACTTTGTTAAATGTTAGAAAATAACATATGTTAAATCATATTACAAACATATTATATGTACTAGTCTTATCACATTTTGCATGTGCAATGCGGCTTTTCTTTTGTAGGTTTTTTTTTTTTAATATAGGAACTTGGGGTAGTTTTCTTTTTCTTTTTCTTTTTTTTTTTTTTAGAACATGGGGTTTTTTTTTTATAGGAACATGGGGGTAGTTTGGGTCATGTACATGGGGTAGTGGGAAGTTTTATAGAACATGGGATAGTTTTATAAACATGGGTAAGTTTTTCTTTTATAAAATTTTTATCAATTTACGATTTTAATCTCATTTTTATATTTTAGGAATAAAGATAAGTTAATTAAATTAGGAGTATTATTTAAAGAAAAAAAAAAGACAATAACTAATGTTCTAAATCCTCTTAATATATAGAGATAATGACATTTATTTGGCCAGCATGCGTGTCTAGTTGTGGTTTTGGGCCTTTACATCTGGACATAGTTGTTAAAAGCCTGTTTTGTTAGTCAAATTTTCCAAAATTTTATAGTTTCCAAAATGAGGAGTCTGTCCCACTTCTAATATGGACCAACAACAGCCTATATAAATAGCATTTAATTTGTCAATTAGTCAGGGTCAAAATGAGAGTTTCCAGCAACCTTGAAGCCCTTTTGAGTTTTGAGAGGGGTGTAAAGTGCAATGCTTTCTTCGCATGACTGCTAAGGAAACCTAGGTGATTGCCTACGTTTCTTCTCATCCTTAATAAAATTTGATGAAGAATGAATTATATTCTCTCACTGATAACTGTACAAACAGAGGAGGTATTTATACAAGTTGAAGTTCTAACTAATCCCAAAATACACGGATCTAAAACTAACAATACCTATCAGCTACTTACACGTGTCCATAAATATCACCACTGTTAACTACCACTAAAACTACCAGTGACATAGAAAAATTACAATACAATGCTACAGGTCGTTTAGATAGAACCAATAGCTGATTCTTTGTGCTTGTCCTGCTCAGATTGCAACTTGTAGTTTGGAGCTTGAAGCTGACCCTTCTGATATCCTTTATTTTATATATTAGTTAAACCATTGAATTCCATTCCCACGTCCATATTTTATTAAGTCCTGTCCATGCCTAAGCCTTTCAACAATAATCCACCACCAATAAATATCCAATATGAACTGAATTCTAAACGAACCAACACCATATTTTGTATTAGAAAAACAAACATCTCATACTCAATAATACATGACCGTGACTTACTACTTATCACGACCCCATCCTAATGCTTAAAAGATACTCAAAAAGTCAGTGATTTAGGTAATTCTTATCAGACAGTTTAAAAGGTTCCTAGAGTGAATCTTAATATATTGCTGTGAGCCCATTAGTAAAAACTTTTCCTCCAAAGAAACAATTACTACAGCAACCTCCCATCCTAACAGTCTGTTTGGATTGAAGGAGAAGAAGGGAGAGTAAAATAGAGTAAAGTAGAATTGGCTCAAAATTAGCCTATTTTAAGCTAATTCTACTTTACTTCCCTTCACTTGATCCCTCTCAAACCAAGCGGCCTTAAGTTTTGGAAGCCCAAGAAATTAAGGCAAAATGGTAAGCATATTTTCGTCTCCCATTTCCATACCAATTTTTTTAAATTTACAGCCCTTGAAGTCGAAATAAAGAGGTTTCCTTCAATCCAATCAATTTTTGTAGATATAAAACAAGGGTCATGTTAGGAAAGTTTTGAATAATTTTTATGGAAAATCTAAAAAGTTGTCAACAAAATTAATTATTTTATCTCTTTTCCATAAAATGTTTCTAAAAATAGCTCTTAAGCCAATGTCCTTTGGTGGTACTTGTATCTAATGGCTAATTCCACTGAACACGTTGCGATTTGGACACTCGTCCAAAAAAATACAAAACAACGTTACCAAATGGGCCCTAAATTTGTAAGCTTTGAATGATGAATTGTTTGTCAGAATTTTTCAGACTTTTTCATAACCAAAATGTATTTAGCAAAGTAAAATTGGAAATTACACATTTTTTAATCACTCATAAACCTAACCCTCTGTTTGGTATCCTAGAAAATTAAAGAAATAAAGGGAATTAAATTTGCAGACTCTAAAATCTTTTCATTATTTATAACTAGTACTAATTAGACTAGAGCAACCAACAAGCATTTATCTTTAGTGAAACTGATAATCATCCATTTCCCAAAAAACAAAAGCAACACAAAACAGAACACCAAAAATCGAACTTCTCTATTTTCTTGTTTTGCTTTCACTAGTTTCTCAGGAATCAAACAGAGCAAAAACATTCCAGCATAAATATCAACGTATTGGTAATCAATGGCGGTGGCTGGGGCCTTGAGTATGGTGGCCAAGATTCGAATAGATGGTTCTAAATGCAGGAAACCGATGAGCAGTCTTCTCAGAAAGAGTGAGAGAGGTCTCGAAGATCCTAAAAGTAGAAAACAAAGTCTACGAATCAATTCAGAAAAAGAATTCAACTCTAGAAGCTTTGGGAGCCTTACGAAGAAATGCAACTTGGAAGCTAGACCAGAAGGGAACACAGCTGATGAGAAGCTCACCATAAGAATGAGAGGAGGAAGCCACAAGTTCCTAAAATGTCAAGCATGGTCGTGTTTGTGTGTGAGGAAGGTGAATTACACCTCTTCATTTGCAATCTCACTACACACACATATAAATTATCAATGTACTGAGTTTAATTTAATAGGTCAAACCAATACATATGCAATTGAAAAATGCCTAAAATTAACATGTGATCATTATCCATTATTGGGTTCAACAAATGCCAAGCAAAATACACTCCAACTAATCATGATTTTATTAAATACACAAAGATGACTATATTAACCCACAAAATAAGAAAAAGCTAATAGGAATGAGCACCAAATTATTCATGAAACTAATGGGTTTAGTTATGCATCTTGTTTTCTTTCAGCTAACCCACTCACCTTCTGAATCTAAAAAACATGCTAGTCTGTTAATATCCATAGCTTCATTTGGTTGAATTATTAGTAGCCCTCCAATTCTCAGGCTTCGCTTCATCCATTAAATCTTTAAGCATGGCATCACGTCCAAAAACTGGCAAATCCTTAGGATAGAAAGACATGTTCCTGGGATGACCTTCCCCATCCAAGATAATGTCACGTAAATTGATATCATTGGTTTAGTGGCCATCTGAATTTTGCAAATCTGATCTCAAAAGGTCATTTATATCCAAACTCGTCAAAAAGTCAGAGATATTACTTTCCTGCTGAACTGAAGGAAATGAGTTTTTACTATCCCCATAAGGAACTATATTTTCATTGACCGTCTGATTATTAAATGGCTGCCATGGGAGGATAACCTTTGTGCACCGCACTGCTTTTGGTCAAATCACTGTGTGAGCTACTGATTTTATTCCTGCATAAGAGTCTAATGTCAACTTTCTTATCCTTCCAATGGTTTTTACTATTCTACTACCTTGTTCATGAATCTTGTCACCTTGCACCCTCTTGCTTAAAATGGTGTTCCAATAATTCTTTGTCTCATTGTCAGTTCATCCTAGTAATCTCCGAACAATGAGTGACCAGCTGTAACACTCATTACACAACATATAGTTTGTAAGCACATTGATTTATCACTTTATAGTGTAACATTTGGAAGGAGGGAGGTGAATTTTTCCCAAACCCGAAGGAGAAAAAGGCCATATAATCTATGCAAGTATCCCTTAATAGCTCAATTGAGTGACATTTCATAATGTTTCTAAAAAAAATATTTAAAGTTCAAATTTTTCATCATCCTTTGTAATTATTGAATTTGAAATAATAATAATAATAAATACTCGCATGCAAAATGAGTTTCTTTTCACTTGTTTATGATTTGCACATTCGTTGATTTTATAAATTTTTTCTTAAAACTAAATTTATTATTAATTATTGTTGATCTTTTATTTAATACTTGTTAAAGTTACCACTATATATTATCAAATTTTTAATTAATAGCAATGAGTCAGGTGGTGTTTATCATTCCATCATAAAATTATTATATTAAAAAAGGTGTTGTTTATTATATTAAAATTATCGAATAATAATAATATTTCGTTTTCTTCTTAAATCTAGAATGTAGTTTGGTTTACTCAGAAGTTAATAAAAACTGTATATATTATTATATATGATGATCACTTTTAGGCATATAACTTTTTTAACAATTTACTCAATTTATCATCTCATCAGATTGTGAAAAGAATTATATTCCTAACATTGTTGAGGTGGTAAGTTGTTATTGGTGAAACATTAATTTTACATGATTTTGTTGCTAACATTTCTTTTTTATTATATACCAATTACAACATGTCACTTGAGCAAAGTTATATCACTACTTATTGTATGAATATGGTTGTAGTTCCTCAGTAAAAAAAAAGGGTTGCAAATTGATCAAAATCTAAGTCGGCCCCTAAGTTTATGTCATCTGTGAGCACATTGACTTAACACTTAATGTATTTTAACTATCAAAGCAAACTAACGGTCAGAAATTCTTGAAGTGTGAGTGTGACCACATTGAATCCAATAATAATAATATATATCATTTTTTAATAGTAAAAGTAGTGCTATTTGATTTTTAGAAAATGCTAACAAGTACCCTTAGGACACTAGTTAATAATTCATTTTAATAAAGTTTTGATACCACTTTTATGAGAAATGAAAAAAGTTGTTCATTTCCCATAAAAATTTTCTTTAAATGGATTATTAACAAGTACCCTAAGGCAGTCGTTAGCATTTTTCTTGATTTTTTAATACCTTATTTCTTATATTTGGCTAAAACATTAGAGGGAAACAATAGATTTAATGGGAGGGATTCTTGTATCAATTATTGGACTAAAAAAGTTTCTGAATTTTTTATTGTATGAATAAGGTTGTAGTTCCTCAATAAAAAATAGGGCAAATTAATCAAAATCTAAGTGGACCCCTAAATAATTGTCATCGGTATTGTGAGCATATTAACTTAACACTTTATGTATTTTCACTTTCAATGCAAACTAACACTCAGAAATTCTTGAAGTGTGGGTGTGGCCACGTTGAATCCAATAATAATAATATATATCTTTTTTTTTTTAATAGTAAAAGTAGTGCTATTTGATTTTTTAATACCTCATTTCTTATATCTAATTAAAAATTAGAAAGAAACAGTGGACACAATAGAAGGGATCCCTGTATTAATTATTAGAGTATAAAATTTTATGATTTTGTTTTATACAAGATAAAAATTTTACACTAGTCTAATCCAAGTATATATATATGTGTGAAACTCCCCTTCTGAATTGACATCATTTAACCATGTACTTAGCATTTCTCATGTTTAAAATCATATTTCCCCATTCGTTTAGGAAGATTCAATGACATATGCTTGGTTTTAATTCGAATGCAACAAATCGGCCCCTAGATTTTTGTAAAAGAAATGTTCTTATTTTTATTTTCTTAGTTTCTCTTGCTGCCTTTGTATCATGGAAAGACAACGATTCAGACATCAGATTCAGGGCATGCCAAATTTATTATTATTAAACAAAAAAAAAAACAAAAAAAAAAAAAAACCCACTATTCTAGATCTGAAATAAATAAATAAACACTTGTTCATTTTTTTTCTCTCTTCTTCCTCCACCATGGTGCGTTTTAGGCTTTCAGTTTTAAAAAAAAAAAAAAAAAAATCATTTGGGACGCACGTGTAGCCACGTCCATGCTGCACGTGTTTTGGAAGAATCAGCATCAGTTGTGGCTTTAGACTATGGTATTGGTACTGGCTTGGGAATCGAATTGGTTACATACCTCCATAGTTTACAACCCTTGAGAAAAACAATCATGTTTTGAGACCATGTATGATAGCTCGTAGGACCATCCATGATAATGGTAATAGGACGTATAATGTCTCGTTCGTTTTGTTGAGCCATAATGAAAGAAATGACCAAAAAGAGGGATTTAGAGACCTCAAACAAAGAAACGGAGTCCAAAATCGAAATCTTTGCGAAAAACATAGGCTCTATTGAAAATTTTTTACTTTTCGGTAAAAAGTCAACGCTTGGTCAACAATCAAAGTCAACAGCCAATGCTCAGAACCAACGGTCAACGGATGATGTGTGCTAATGCGAGACGTTGACGCAGGCTGATGACGTGGCAAGATGACATCATTGATGACTCAAAATGCTAACGTAGAGTGATGACGTAACCCTAAGGCTAACGTGGCGTTACGCAGACTGGTTTGGTGTGCAGCAGCTCAATTTCGACGTGTGGGAAGTTCTGGTGGAGTATGGAGGCGCGTGAGGCACATGATCGACTTGCAAAAGAACTTTTGGCAATGCGTGTGGGTGTGTGAGAAGCTGTCTCGGGATTTTTCCAACTAGGTTTTGCTCGGGATAGTCTGATCTATAAATTCATAGTCATGGTTCAACGATTTGATAAGAGAAAAGACTGGATCCAACGGTTGTCATGGTTGTGCCTTGATGGTGGTAACTTGCTTCTAACAGTGGTTACTAGATGAAGGCGAAAGCAACAGAAAAACACCAAAGATGATCATAGATACTAGAAAGTAACAGTAATCATTCTGATACCACTGCACAATAGATTGAATAGTCTATATATTGATGTATATTCTGTATAAATAACACTGCACAATAGAGAGTCTTATATAGGTTAAGTATGTGTAATGTACAAGTAATATGAGTATACTACAAATATAGTATACTGAGCTAAGTCCAATGAGCTAGGCTTGACTAAGCTATATACTAACACTTTAAAACAAGTGAAGGGGGAGCGAACAGAAAAAATAAACAGTTCAGACCAGAGGAAGCAAAAAAATAAGCATGGAGAAAGACTAACAAGAGTCGTCTATGGTACCCTTCAAGGAAGCCAAGAGCACCATCCGGGATTCTCTTCGGCTGGGCCTGAGTTTTCTCAAGATAGAATTTGTTCTGTGCATTTCAAATTGCCGATGAAGTCACTGCCCATCACTCAAGTGACGAGTATCCAGCTTTCCTATCATCTGTTTGAATAGCAGGAAAAAATCTTAGACATTGTTTCGGCATTTTTGGAGCTTTCCTCTAAACAGAGCCCAGACATTCCTCGCAAGAGGAAATTCCCAAAGCAATTAAGTGGCCAATAGTCAATAGATTCGAGTTTGTTGCAGCAAATTCCACAAGAAGGTTCATGTGATTGTTGATTCATATTTCATACCACCACATGACTATTGACCACCACATATATTAATTCATAATAATTTATGAAGAAAAAATTACATAAACCTCATAATTACACTCACAAAATGATAGGTTTTTTTTTTTTTTTTTTTTTTTGAGAAACACTCACAAAATGAGAGTAAATTCTGTAACATCATTCATTTTACTCTTGCTATAAGGAATATTATCAAAACATTTTTTTTAATAATAATAATAAGGTTTTAATTTTTAAAAGAAACAAAGCGCAAAGAACCCTATGGAGTAACGCAAAAAAAAAAAAGTCCTTGTAATTGTTAGCATTTTGCTCTATACCCTACCAATCACAATTTGTCATACATCACTTTTTCTTTTCCATAAAGTAATCAAAGTTAAAAATAGAAAAATCTAGATACATGACATTCTATAGTTAGTGATTATAAAACGTAACACTATTAGAGTGACACAAATAATACAATTATGAACTATTGAAGCAATAGTCACTCTACAAGTACAAGTTCTTGTGGAGTGGAAGGAATGGGACAATGACCGAGGTTCAAGTTTTTAAGAATGAGCTTTTAATATATATATATATATATATATATATATACACACATACACACTTAGATTAAGTTGTAGTAGAATTTCTAAGCTCAAATGTCCCTTAAATTTGCAACTTATGAACCTCATAAATTAAAAACACCCTCATCTGCAAAATAAAAATTGGCTTTTATCAATTGATGCATCCATTAATATTTTTAAAAAATTTCCATAATTTTTTTTTTTTAAATTAGAGCAGGGCTGCCTGCAGGGCACATGGCTATTTGAAGATGTATGATATCTTATCTTCAGTACTTGATTAGTACTAGAACCATAAATAATTCCATAATTTTTTTGTCACAACTCTGACGTAGCAGATTGTGAGTGGTTAACTATCATTTACACATGACCCCACAATTTTTTCTTCACTCACAGTCTCCCATGTTACCATTGTGACAAGAAATTATGAATATTTTTGTGTTCCTTGCCTCTTTCTTCGGTACCGTTTGTACATGACACAAATTTATTAGGACATATGTGTTTCACATATTAGGAACATATGTCACTATTTTATGTAATTAGTTAATCTTTTGATAAAATGCACTTTATTTATAATTTGGTAGATCTAGGATGTGTTTGATGCTTCAAGAAACCTTGTTTCAAATTCAAGTGTTAAAGCCATGCAAGTCTGTCCAAGAATCAAGTCAGAAAGTGTTGTTCATTAAAACTTGACAGCTAGTATCTATCAAGCCTTGAAAAGCTATTCCAGCCCGTGACTCGACAGCAACTCGACAAATAGGGCATCTATCGAGGTTTATGAAACTCATAATTTTTGGTCTGTTTTTCATCCAATCCGTGATTGTATGTTAGGGCTTTCTTTTCTCACAACCCTAGACATATATAAAGATTATTTTAAGGGCCGTTAAAGGTGACACAAGTTACACAAGTGTTAAGCAAAGTTTTGTTCAAGCAAATTATGACCAGAGACCTAGTTTGCCCTAGTTCATCTTTCTTGTGAAGAAACTACTGTGTTTTGTGCACCGTAGGGTTTTGTGACTAAGAAGATTCTCAATCTTCATCGTGTGATGAACTGAAGAACTTTGCAGCCAACAACCTTCTCTAGTTGGTAATTAAAGTCGCATACTGGGATCCGCACAATTGGTTAGTCACATAATAGGAGCCGTGCATTTAAAATGAGAGATTGTCACTACAGAATAAGTTTAATTGGGTATTAAGGTAAGGATTTAACTGTAGGCTGGTATAAAGTACTGAGATTCCTTTACTTATAACCACTTGTTGTGATAATAATGGATTCTCGGGAGTGGTGATCTTAAAAGCAACCGGTAGGGTTTTTGCTGTGTAAGTTTTCCCCATTCATAAACAAATCACCATATCAATTTAATTTCTGCTACATACTTTAGTTATTGGTGATTTGTTTGTGCTACTACGCGCATTGCATGTTAATTTGATTAATTAATAAACTTAGTTAATTAATTAATTAATTTATCACAAGGGGTCAATAAGTTTTTGGCCTATCACAAACCATAAAAGGCAAAACCTCATGGCTGGCGTACTACGTACTAATGAAATGATAGGAGCACTGGCGAATTTTGTGTTTCAATGAAAAATTAGCTTTATAAAAAAAATATGAATAAATAAAAATAAAAATAAAAATTTTGCTTGATTAAAAAAAAGAAAAAATTGTAATCAAACCTAACTTAATTAAGACAACAAATAGAAATAAAAAGTGAAAGAACCCCTAGAAGTAGTACCGGTGGTGTTCTAAAGTCTTTTTTGATGGACAGCGATTAAAAAAAAAAAAAAGTATTGATGGGTGGCTTACGAAGTTGTTGACATGTAATGGGGTGTGTTAGGGTTAGTAGGCATGTCACTCTATAGCCAAAGGGTGTCGCTCTATATCTAATGGTGGCTCCAGAAATATTTTTTAGGGTAGATATTATTGACCAAAAATTAATAAAAAGATAATTTCATATATTGACCAAAACATACACACACAAATACTACTACAAAAAACTGGACCTAGAGTGGCGTTTGTGAAACACCACTATAGGTACTAAAAACGCCATTATAGGCCTATTTGGGCTATAGCAGCGTTTGCTATAGTGGCATTTATTGTACTGTCACTATAGGTCTGCCTTATAGAAACGCCACTATAGACCAATTTTTTTTTTTAGAAAAGGCTATAGCAGCGTTTTAGAACGCCACTATAGGGCAGACCTATACTGGCATTTTTGTCAAACGCCACTGTAAACTCACCCTATAGTGGTTACAAATCTATAATGGCATTTGTAGAATGCCACTATAGCCAAAAACACCACCAAAAAAAAAAAAAGAGATTACCAAATATTAATTTTTGGTAATTAGAAGCTTTTTTTTCTGTGAAATTTTTTTAATTGAATTAAAATTACAATTTTAATTAAATTAAAAGGTACAAAACAAAATACAAACACTATAGCTAGCCCAGCAAATTCAAAATGAAACACAAACCCACCTAAAAAAATTCAAAATCAAACACAACATGCTCACATCCAAAAATAAAATAAAAATAGCAACTCCACCCCAACACATTTAGCCGCCATAGACCAACCTGCAAAAAGAAATCATCAAATTGATTTTGAATTTTTCAATACTTTCTTAGTTCTATTAACAAAGATATTATCACACTTGAGATAGACCTATCAATAATTTATAAAAATAAAAATAAAAAATAAAAAGCCAAAGAATTCACAAAAATTAATCAAAATCTCTAAGACCCACGAAGTAAAGTTGACAGCAAACAAGGACTATTATCAAAAAATGAATAGACCAAAACAATCATAAATTAAAAAAAATAAAAAAATAAAAAAAACTTACCTACAACTATACAACCAATGGCATCAAACACCATCTACAAATTTGAACAAAATCAGTAAGCTGCAACACCATCTGCAAATCCAAAACCCACAAACAATATTAACACCACCACAAATAAAACAGAAGAAATAAAATCAAAAAGGAAAGGAAGAGAAAAGAATCAATCCAAGTGTGAAGTGAAAGAAGAGTGAAAGAAAAAGAAAAGAAGAAAGATGGAGGAGTGGAGATAAGGGGGGAAAAAACACAAAAGAGAAAGGAAGTCTTGTGCAGATAAGGGAGAGATATGGGAGTGGGGGTAAGTGGGTTTTAATGTTTTTTTTTTTTTTAAATTATATGTATATATATAGAGAGAGAGAGAGAGAGAGAGAGAGAGAGAGAGAGAGAGAGAGAGAGAGAGATGAAATAATATATCCACAACATTTTCACAACATTTTTACAACAAATTTTAAGTAGTAAGTTGTTACTGGTTGTTATTGTTAGGGCAAAAAAATAATCTTAGTATTAGGTTCAAATTTGAACCAATAACAACTAACCCCCTATAATTATAATTAATTTTAATTAATATTTTAAATTTTTTTAAATGGAAAAATTTAGGTGTTTGGTACATGCACTTAAAAACACGTGTTTTGTTGTTTGAAAATATGTGTGAAAATACGTGTGGGTGAAAAGATGTGTGGAAATACATGTAATGTTATTATAAAATATGTGTTTTTTTTTTTTTTTTTTGAAATGTTGTACCAAACACCCCCTTAGTGTTACAAAATATTTTACAACTTTTTATCACAATTATGATGTAACAAAGTGTGAACGGTAGAGGAAAAATAATGGGTCATGTCATAATTGAGGCAAACCATGGCTAGGACCACAAGAGAGAGTCTGAGATTTATACAGAGGAGTGATTTTAAATTTTTTTTTTTAACCGAATATTCTGGAATATGCCATAGAATATATAATAGCTTTTGTTTTACATATTGAGTTTTTTTTTTTTTTTTAAGAAATAGTTTGGAATATGTCATAGAATATTCTAGGAATATTCTATGACATATTCCTAAAATATGCCATAGTTTTGTTTTACGGATTGGGTATATTTTTATTTTATTTTTAATATCTTTAAGAACCCATAGTGGCGTTTTTCAAACGCGACTATAGGAGGGCATATAGTGGCGTTTGTCAAATGCCACCATAGGTCTTTTTTCTCCTCTAGCCCTTATTTTAAAAAAAAAATTATTGAAATAAAAAGTGCCTATAGTGGCATTTGTCAAACGCCACTGTATGTCTTTTTTCTCCTCTGGCCCTTATTAAAAAAATAAAAAGTGCCTATAGTGGCATTTGACAAACGCCACTATAGGTCTTTTTATCCTTTGGCCCTTATTAAAAAAAAAAAAATTGCAATACAAAGTGCCTATAGACGCCACTATAGGTCCTTTTTTTTTTTTGGTTATTTTTTTTTTAAGACCTATAGTAGCGTTTGTAAGACCAGGACAAACGCCACTATAGGCCCTTAAAAACGTTGTTATAGACCCATTGTTTTAAAATGCCATTACAGAAATCCCTGAACATAGATATAGGTATGCCTATAGTAGCGTTTATAGAAAATACCACTATATGCCCATTTTTTTTAGTGTACATAAAGTCTTACAATTTTCTTTTGCAAAAATTTTTTTATTTTGAAATCTTTGCATGAAAGTTTCATTATCAATGTTATAAGTTACATCTCTTTCAAAATTTTAGTTAGATAAAAAATTTATTGGGATTTTTTTTTTTTTTTTTTTTGTAATGACTTAATATATTGTTAACGAAGCAAAAATTTAAAGTCAAAGTTTAGTTATAAACTTAGCTGTAACCTAAGACTATAACTCTCACTAAACAAATTAACATAGCTACATATTTTGAAAATCTAATTATTGAATTGCTTATTCTTTATATTCTTAAAATACATGTCAAATTTTATGTTAATTGGATGTTATTTACTATTTGATTCATAAACTTAGATTTTATGTAATTTTAGACTACAAAAACTCAAAATTTAAAGATTTGATTGATGAAATAGCTATTGATTTTTTATTCTTTTTGAAATTTTGCAAATATGGAGGATATAAGAAGAAAATGGTGATTTGTCAGAATTCACATCCAAATATATATATATATATATATATATTGAGTAGAGTTGTAATCTTAGTCTACAATCAAGTTTGTTGCTAAATTTTGTCCAAAAATTAATTACATTGAACCTAAAAAATTTTAGGGTGGTCACAAAAATTTCTTAAGGATAATAAAATCATAAAATTTTTAAAATTTATATATAATAATTAATTTTTTTACCAGGTGAGGGTGGTCCTATGACCACCTTGAACTCCATGTGGAGCCACCAATGACTATATGTTTATTCAATCAATACAATATACACATACAATCCACTACTCATACGTGACAACACATGAAGCAATTGTTGAAAAATTTCAACCAAGATCCACATACCAAAAAAGAAAAGGAATTAAAACATCCAGAGAACAAAAGGGGGTGAAAACTAAAAACAATTTACCAAACTCTCAAATATCACTAGTATATATTTATTTTTAAAAATAGTACGTAGACAAAACAAAACTAATGAGAAACTCGCCATGAGAATGAGAGGACGAAGCACAAGTTCCTACAATGTCAAGAATGGTTGTTTTTGTGTGAGGAAGGTGAATTACACCTCTTCATTTGCAATCACAAACACATATTTGGGTACCACTAACACAATATGTAGTGCATTAGGGGTGTGTCGGTTCGGTTTCAGTCTGTTTTCTACATGTTGGACAACCGAAACTTGGACAACCGAAACCGAAATTTTTGTTGGTGAAATTCTCAACCGAAACCGACCGAAATAGTTGAAAAACCATCGGTTTTGGTTGGATTTCGGTTTCAATCATTTTTTCGGTTTCCTCATCATTTATTTTCCAAGAAATCAAACAAAGAAAAAAAAAACCTAGAATATAAACAACCAAGTACATGGGTTTTTTCACAACCCTAACTTTATTTGCATATAAAAATTGAAAAAATAGCATTGATTTAATATTAAACAAACCCATAATTGAAGATCTAAAAAAAACCCAGAATTGAAGATCTAAAAAAAAAAAAAACCCAGAATATAAAAAAGAGAGATGAAATTATGGAGAAATTAAAAAGAGTCGAACCTTGCATGGTTAGGAACCAACAAGGCTGGCCGGTGTGGCTCGTGTGTAACGATCCCGCCCCAATTGTGTAGATATTGTCCGTTTTGAGACCCATACCCTTCACGGTTTTGTTCTCCCTCAAAGCACACAGCAGTGGGAGAAAAGGCCTCTACACATTGAAGGGAGGTCATTCCTTATAAACACATTCTCATATGCTTCCCTAGGCAATGTGGGATTCCATGGAATGCAAGACCCCCCCTTTTTAGGTCACTACATCGTGGATGTCACTGGCAACGCCATCAAAGACTGGACTCCTCGTAGGGCCAACACATTTGAAGAGGAGAAAAAAAACCAACAAGAAAGAGAGAAGAACATGGGTGGTTTTGGAATGAGAGACAAAATCAAGAAGAAACATAGAAGCAAAAACCAATAGCAAAATCAAATCATAATAGCAACATTGGGGAGGGGGTCAGCGCTAAGGAGAAGAGAAAGGAATAAAATGCTCTATTTCCAAGTGAGAGAAAAAAATGGAGGAGGGGTGGCTGGAAAGAAAAGGGCAAAACCTATAAATATAAGATTCTAGGGTTTTTAACTTTTAATGGTTTTAAAAAACCTAAAAAACTCAAAAAGGTTTACGCGAAGGCTCGAACAAGAGAACACTTAGTCATTACATCCACATCATACCACTAAGCTACAAACTCCAACATGATAGAGTATTACATAAATATATATATATATATATATATATATATATCAGTTCAGTTCAGTTCGATCAGTTTGGTGCATTAAAATTTGCAACCGAAAACTGAACCAAAATTTTCGGTTTTATTATATAAAAAGCCAAAACCGAACCGAAATCTTTGCATCAGTTCGATCGGTTTGAAGCGGTTTTTTCGGTTCTTCGGTTTTTTGCACACCCCTATAGTGCATATATGTGAGTGTGTATATCTATATTTGGTATATGAGAGTATTAATGTATTGGGCTTTAATGGGTCAAACCAATACATTTGCAACTAAAAAATGTCTAATATTAACAGGTGGTGAGCATTATCCATTATTGAGTTCAACAAATGCCAAGCAAAATACACTCCAACTATTCATGATTTAATTAGATACACATAGATGACAATACTAACCCACAACATAAGAAAATGATAACAACGATGGGCACCAATTATTCATGAAGATAATGGGCTTAGTTATGCATCTTGTTTACTTTCAGCTAATCCATGCATCTTCTAAATCCAAAAAAGAAGCCAATGTGTTAAGATCCATAGCTTCATTTGGCTGAAAAGGATTAGTAGCCCTCCAATTCTCAGGCTTCCCTTCATCCATTAAATCTTTAAGCTTGGCATCACATCCAGAAACTGGCAAATCCAACACAATGTTACGTACGTTGATTTCATTGGTTTGGTGGCCATCTAAATTTTGCATATCCGATCTCAAAAGGTAATTTATATCCAAATCTTTTAGAAAGTCAAAGATATTATTCTCCGGCTGAACTAAAGGAAATGGGTTTTCACTATTCCCATAAGGAACTATATTTTCATTGAACATTTGATTATTATCTGGTTGCCATGGGAGGATAACCTTTGTGCACCGCATTGCTTTTGGTCGAATCACAGGGTGAGCAACCGGTTTTATACCCGGATTGGACTCTGATGTCGACTTTCTTATCCTTCCAATGGGTTTTAATATTCTACTACTTTGTTCATGAATCTTGTCACCTTGCGCCCTCTTGCTTAAAATGGTGTTCCAGTAATTCTTTATCTCATTGTCAGTTCGTCCCGGTAATCTTCGAGCAATGAGTGACCAACTGCAACACCCATTACACAACGTCTAGTTTGTAAGCAAATTAATTTATCACTTTATAGTGTGACATTTGGGAGGAGGGAGGGGAATTTTCCCCAGACCCAAAGGAAAAAAAGACCATATAATCTATGCAAATTTCCTCTAGTTCAACTGATTGACACTTCATGATATTTTTAATGAAAATATTCAGAGTTCAAATATTTCATCTTCCTTTGTAACTATTGAATTTAAAAAAATAAATAAATAAATAAAATCCTCACATGCAAAATGAGTTTCTTTCACTTGTTTATGATTTGCACAATTGTGGATTTTATAAATTTTTTTTCTCAAAATTAAATTCACTGTTACTTATGTTGATCTTTTATTTAATACTAGTTATACTTATCACTATATATTATCAAATTTGCAATTAATAGCAATGTGTAAGAGCATCTCCAGCAGCTTCAACAAATTTTTGTACTCTTTGGAGAATGAACAGTGACATTTAGCTTTTACCTACCCACTTTTTCAAATACACTTCTATCCCATTCTCTATCTCATTTAAATATTATTTCTTCATTCATTATTTATGTGAAAAGTTATTACTAGTTCTAATTTAAACCCACCATTGAAATTATTTTTTTACTCGCCAATATTAACTAATAACAATTTGTTACTTAAGATTTATTGTGAAAATATTGTAAAAATATTTCAATAATATTTCTATTCTTTCATCCATATGTTTCCTTCTTTTTTTTTTCTTTTTTTTTTTCTTGTTTTTTCTGCACCACACACGTATACCTATAAATCTCATCCTCTTTTTTTTTTTTTTTTTTCTCTACTTTCCACTTCCAGAACCTCCCTCTCTATTTCTTTCTCTAGCTCTCTCCTTTTGTACTCTTTTTCTTTTCCTTTTCTACCATTATCTTCAAACACACACAAACACGCATGGAGAGAAAGGAGAAATCGCCCTTGCTCCACCACACCACCACCGTTGCTCCTCCTCCTCACCGTTGTTGCTCCACCACACACATACGTCTCTATCATTTTTTCTTGATCTTTTATTGTTGTTCTAATTTTTTTTTTTTTTTTTTTCTGTTCTTGATCTGTTGTTGTTTTGATTTTAGACTTGTTGTTTAAATTAAATCAGTTTTTTATGAGAGCAAGAATTTTTTTTGTGAGAGCAAGAATTGTTCTGTGAGAAGAAACAAATCAAAGAAGAAAGAGAAAGAAGTGATAAAATATTAAGCGCTGAAATTTTTTAATGAAAAAAAATCAGTTGCTAATCTACAATAGCCCATCAGACTTAATGGGCTGCTGCTCATGAGCCAAATAAATTTAAAAAAAAAAAAAAAAAAAAAAAAAAACCAAGTTTACCAAATTTGCTGGAGCATAAATAGTGCACAAGTTCTCCAAATTTTGGCTAATATACCCGGATACCAATGCTCTTGGAGATGCTCTAAGGTGTTTTTAACATTTCATCCCAAAATTATTATAATAAAAAAGGTGTTGTTTATCGTATTTAAATAAGAGAATGATAATAATAATAATAATAATGTATTTAGTTTTATTTTTAATCTAAAATATATTTTGGTTTACTCAGAAGAACTTAATAAATAAATAAAATCTTTATACAATATTATATATGAAGATCACTGTTAGGTATATAACTTTTTGAACAATGTATTCAACTTATCATCACATAAAGTTGTGGAAAAAATTATATCTCTAATATTAAATAAAATTATTTAATTTATATATATATATATATATTTATGAATAATTTACTTAATCTATATTTGAATATAAAAACCATTATTTAAATTTATCACCTCACATCTCAAATTATATTGAATCGGCTCCGGAGGAGAAGAAGTAGATTTCTCATACCTATTACCAAGAAGCTTGTGTAGTTTCATAATGAGATCTTCTTCGTCCTCAGAAAAGTTGCCTCTCTTAATATCTGGCCTTAAATAATTCAACCAACGTAGCCGGCAACTCTTCCCACATCTCCTCAGCCCTCCAAAATAAGAAGTAAGTGTCAGTATGAATAATCAACAAAAGAGAACTACTTTGATAGAAGAGAGAATATATAGTGCAACATATATTGTTAGAAGTTAGAACCAGCTCTTTGAGGAAGGTCCGTCCAGTTCCCTTCTCCATGGATTTTAATATAGTTTTTAAGGATCTTATCTTCCCATGCAGACCATGCTCCTCTGATTACACCTTTCGCACTGCATGGCCTCCTTTCCATTTCTTCTCTCTCACAACACTTTTTTTCTTTCTCTCTCTCTCTCTCTCTCTTTTAGGCTTTTGCTTCCACTACTCTACGAGGAGTTCCAAACCTTCTTATACAAATGTGCGACATAAAGCATGGCACATCTGAAATTATTATTAATATTATTACATTCATGGCTGAAGCACGTTTTCAACATTTAGCAACAAATTCAAATATTGCCTAATATTCTCTAAAAAAAAAAAAAAACACATATGGGGACCACCTACATTTGAGACTATTTGTGGGTTTGGATACACATTCTCTACGGTTGTGTTTGCGTTTTTCTTGTTTTTCTTTTTTTTTTTCTCTGCTACAATACTCATTTCAAGGGACACGGTTATTGTTCATGAACAGTAGCCGTATATCGTTGACTTTTTAGCATATCAGTGGATCTCGTACACTCTTCACGGGACCTACAAATCTCACTTTTTAGCAACTTTTTTTTATTAAAAATGGGTCTCACGGCACTATTCACACATTTAAAAATTATTTTGCTTAAGTATTTTCAATTTTCAGTTTCAGCAAAATAAGTTCTATCTAAACAAACCCAATATTGATCTTTTTACTTTATTTTATTTTTTTATGAATAGACTATATTGATCAATAAGAGTAATTCTAATACCAGATAAAATGTCATAAATTTTGTTATAATTATTTTACGTAATAAATTGTGACTAGTTGTATATCACTTTTACATAGACTCACCATTTTTTTTCTACCGCTCAGAATATATTAAATAGACAATTATTACAAGAATTGTGATTTATTAGGTTTTCTTGGAATTTTTGGATTATTTATCACTGTCTAATATTTCTGAAGAACATTTAACACAAGTACTCCTCTTTTTAACATTGGGTTGTACTCTATAATGATTGTACCTTGTGTTGATCATTAATTATTGTCCAATTTCTCTACAACCTTCAATCATTCTTGTCTAACTCAAGCACTATTCTTTTAACAGTAAAACTAAAGACACATAATTTAGCACAATTTTGTGTTACAATTAGTGGTAGAGTTAGGAATTTATTTTTAAAGAGAACATATATATATATATATATATATATTATGAAATGTAAAATAGTAATGTACAATATTTTATAGCTCAATATATACTATAAATAAAAATATATTTAATTAAAATTAAACTATCATAAGACAAGATTGACAAAATAATTTAATACCTTTAATCAAATGTGAAATAGGCTAATAAATTGATTATTATAATAATAAATAATATATTATAAAGAATAAATAAAATAAAATAAAATAAAAAGTAATGAAAAGTAAAGCAACAACATCAAAACAGTACCTGGAAAGAGTGAAGGAGTTAAAAGCAATGGCCAGTGTGTATAAGGTATAGTCTAATCTGAAATCACTAGAGATAAAATCATTTAGGGCCGGTCAGCTATGAGGACCAGCTACTGCACTCTGCACAGTGAGGGGCCCACGGCAGTGACCTGTGTAAAAAAGAAGGGTGAGGCAGAGTGACAAAAAAGCACGGAAGGATGGAAAGATTCTCCTGGTTCTGGGTGAGGCAAAATGTTTTGTCTTATATGTGAGAGATTTATGACTTTTCAGGCAAAACGTTTTGTGGTGCGGTTAATGACTTTTGAGTTTTGTTTTTATTGCTGCGTACAAATATGCCCTAAACTTTTTAAATATATATGTTTATTGGGAAATGTTAACCAGCACCGTGCGGTGCTGGTTAACGTTTCCCAAAAAAAAGAAACGTTTTCCAAATTGGCAAAAAAGATAAACAATGGTTAAACAATTACCAAAAAACTGATAAAGTAAAATAAAAGAAATGCAACAAAAAATTGCAAAAGGTTGTTGTTACCGGACACTTTATGATGCTGTTAATGAAACTCATATTTATTATTATAAGCAAAAATGGTAAGGTTATTAAAAATTTTACAAATTATTTAAGATATTTTCAAAATTTTCTTTTTAATTTTTTCAAAATTTTTGGAGGGGCGAGGCCCCTTCCATCTGCCATTGTCACATGGTGAATTATAACACCAAATTATATTAAATTATGTGTCTCTAGAGTTACTTTTTTTTTTTTTTTTTTTTAATCTTGAGTTTTTACTGAGTAGAATTTGAACGTACGGAAAACTGTTGAAAAACATTATTTTGCCAGAAAACCTCTTTATTTGACAACCATGCAAGCAAGGCTACAGGCACTACCATTTTTTTTTTTTTTTTTTAAATATGGAATACAAGCACTACCATCTTTGTCAAGAGAACATCTGAATCATGTGATATTTATTACAGATGCTAGTGCAATTTGATTTAAAACCCATGTGATCATGTTAATTCCTAGGAAAGTTAGGTATACTGTTTCGGAATCATTCGGTTTGATTATAGAACAGAATATTTCGGTATGATCCCATCAAAAAAAAAAAAATTTCGGTATGAGTGTACGTTCCAAACCATTTTGAAATTACTGTTGCATATAAATTATATATATATAATTGTAAATTTTTTTATAATTTTTTAGGTAAGTTTTATACTTTTTTTTAGTAATATATAAAAAATATTACAATATTACAAATATGTATATATTAATATATAATGTTTAAAACAATACTTTTAAAAACTTATACACAGAAGTACAAATACTTTAGCAGTGCTAATGTGCTATTTAAAGCTTTAAACGGAAAATAAATAAATAAATAATAAAGAAAAAATAAAAACCTACTTTAATCCATGGTTTTGAAATCTGAACCAAACGTGTTGTCTAACCCAGTTAATTAAGAACCACCCATTAGGATGGTTCTTTTAACTCAACAGCTGCCCACTCTTCACAAAAAGCCCAATCGAACTACTCGGGTTTGAAAACTATGACCGGATCTCATGGTTCAAGCCAAAGCTTTAAAAAATAAAAATAGATGACTTTGTTGTTGGGAAATTTAGACCCTAATTAATAGAATTAACAAGTTTTAAACTTGAGTTGTTAATTAAATTTATTATGAATAAAACTTGTTAAAACAAACAAACATCAATATCATGTCAAAATCATGCAACGGAAAAATAAATAAGACAAGATATGATGACCCAAAAAAACCAATGAAACAAACTAGTTTCACAGTAAAAAAAAAAAAAAAAAAAAAAAACCTAGGGGGAAACCTTCCCGAAAAGCAATCCACTATAGTAAAGAGAAGTTTCAGATTTAGTACAAAATATTTGTCCCTAAACTCTACAATCCTTGTAGATGAACTCATAGCAAAAACTTTCTACCGTTTCAAAACCTCTGAACTCTTCAATATACCATTTTTGATGCACGGATCCCAATACGTGACTAACCAAAGATGCACAGCTCTCAGTACGTGACTAACACACCAACTTAAAGAAGATGTTGGCTGCAAAGTTCTTCACTGCAACAATGAAGATCAAGAAGTACTTGGTTACAAAACCCTAAGGCGCAAAGACGCAATAACTTCTTTTAGAGAGAATAAGGCATCGTTCACCTTTTGCATATGTTCTCCATGTATTCTCTTATATGACGGCCTTTAAAATAAGCCTTATATAGATCTAGAGTTGTGAGAAAAGAAACCCTACACATACATGTTAGCATGGGCCGAAAATCAGATCTAAAAATCTGAATTCCCATAACGTCGATCGATTGAGAAGTGTCGAGGAGGTGTCGAGCTTTAAACTTCGACAGATACAGCTATCGAGAAGCTAACAAGGAGCTGTCAAGGAGACAAGAGCTTTCTTGATCGATCCACCAGCTATCGAGAAGCTATCAAGATTGCTATAAGAAGAAGTTGAAAATCTCGATAAATAGCCTAGCTGTCGAAAGGTGTCGAGCAGCTATTGAGCTTTAATGACAGGCACTTTTCAGACTTGAATCTTGGACATACTCGCATGGCTTCAACACTTGATCTTGAAACACAGTTTCTTGAAATATTAAACACATCCTAAATCTACCCAATTACAAGTAAAGTGCGTTTTGTCAAAGGATTAGCCAACTACATAAATATTGACATATGTTTCTAACACGATCCACATATGTCCTAACATTTGTCAATTCATCTCCAATAAAACTGAGTTATTTTGCCACTTTGTGCCATTTTTTTGTCTTTTTATTTCTCCTTCTCAATCCCAAATTTGAAATTGCAATCCCAAAACACACTAAATTAGTAAATCCACATAAAATAAAATGAAAATCACAAACCTTTTCTTCTTCTTCCTCATCGATGTTTTCCTTCTTCCTCCTCTTTTGTGTTTTCCTTCTTCTTCTTTCTTCTTCTGTCACCAGTCTCTAGTTGCAAAAGCCAAGATTCTTTTTTCATTTTCAATAAGTTGTTTACCACTATGGCATTGATAGGCACTACCCTTTCCCTATGTGAAAAAGTTGGACATGTGGCTACATCTTCACCTTTCATTTGGTTTCTAATATATTAAAGATTTTTTTTTATTTGATTGCTTCATTTATTGGTATAGTCTACTATTAACATGTGATTCAGTTCTTTCTTAGGCAGCATACTGTAACCCCACCAATTTGTATAATTAATAGGTGTCTTCAGGGTAATTGTTAATAAATCATATTAAAAAAGTTTTAACATCACTTTTATGGAAAATATAAAAAATTGTCAACAAAATTAATTGTTTTATCATTTTTCATTCTTTAACATTTCCCTAAATTTATTTATCGTTTATGTACTATCAATCTAATAGTAGATTAAAAAAATATGTAAAATATTGTATAAAAAGTGTACAATATTATATACATTTGCATAAAAATGTATAATTTTATAGGCGTTTATTTAGTTTATAATATAAATCTTATCTTGATGGTATAATGTAAATAAATAATTCTCTTTTTTATTATCATTATTCTATTTAACTATTGATCAGTGGAAGCTCCAAGATTTCTTTTCAAATGGTTCATTAAGAAACTTAAGTTAAGCAAAATTTATCGAAAAGAGAATTTAAATATATCTAGTTATTGACAAAAAAAAAAAAAAAAAAAAAAAAAAAACACACACACACACACACACACAAATACGTGAAATTTTACATTTTTCTTCTACAAGTTTTCATATTTTAAAATCCTTACATGATAATTCATTATGAGTTACCATTATCTATTATCAATGTAGGTAAATATAACCATTTTATTTTGTTAAGTTTATATAACATTTTTTATTTTTATGCAATTGTCATTATCTATTTATCATTGTTTTTATAAAAATATTTTAAACTAAATGACAAAACTCAACCTACAGGCATTAAATTAATTATTAACTCAAAGAGCTACATCCACTCATACATATATAAATAATATAGTATGTATCTAGTTAACCAATCTGTTAGGTTCTAAAGATGTAGGAATTTATGTATTTAGAACTCTAATTTGTATTGTTGGCAAACCATGATCAAAACAGGTTGTTTAGTCTTGTTTAGACTTGCTCAAAGTATGTTTATTTGTAAAACTGGAATCGAGTGATTGCAGATTTATTGGACTAAATCTGTAAGGCTCGATCGATCGAAAATTAGACTCGATCGATCGAACCACGTACAGATTTATTTTTCTGCAGAGTTCCAGTTCAGCCCAAACTCTATTTAAACGTCTTGGGGTTCAAGTAAAACACTCCTATATATAAGGAAAACCCTAGAACGTTTTTAGTGACTTGGAAGAGAGAGATTAGAGTGCCTCTTGTGCCTCTGGTGCCTCCTTTTATTTTTAGGGTTTTGTACCCAAACTTCTCTAAGTCTTTGTTGATCATATTTGCTGTTTATGTGAATCTCTTGTGAGATCTTAGAGGAGCTTTCCTTCACATAAACTTAGGGTTTTCAAGGTAGAGATATTTTCTACATCTTGATGATCAACAAGGTTGCTGCCATTGAAGATTAAAAGAAAAGCAAGCGGGGAGCTTGTAGCTGATTGGAGAATTCAAGAAAGAAGTAGTCCGTGGATTCGGAGCCTGCGCGTGGTCGTGTCAGGAAGTTTTACTGGTGGGTAGCATTAGGAAGTCGAGCAGGGAGCTTGTAGTCCTTCTGTAAGAACTTCAATTCTTTCATAGTGAATTCTGTTATGCCTTGAGGATCGGTGGGTCAAATCCTCCCCAGGTTTTTACCGAGTGGTTTCCTGGGTGATCATATCTTGTGTTATTTATTATTCCGCTGCTTTATATCTTGATATGATTATTTGATTGCTTTAACCTAGAATTGCATAATTTGACTAAGTAACAACTTGGCTAATTAATCTAGGCTACGCAATCTGTGTGTTTAAGGGGTCTAAATTCCCAACACAATCAAATGCTAGAACAATCACTAACTTTACTTTCTTTCTTTTTTAAAGCACTAACTTTATAACAAAATGTTATTATAACATGATAACAATACACGCATGTAACAAACCCTCTATATTTACTAATTATTAAATTATATAAATTAATATTATTTTCACATTTTACACACACAAATTCACACAATTAACATTATAGCAAAAAATAAATAAATAATATACACAATCAATATCAGACACATACTCACACAAATAATATATAAATTTATAATAAAAAGAGAACTTACTAACACTCACTCTTTACTCTTAGAGTTTGAAATAGTGAATAGTCAGATAGAAAAAAGAGATTCATTAGAGAGAGATTTGTGATCTATATTATTGGTTGGTTTTGGGATAGGCTAATTTGTATTGTTGTTGGGTTTTGGGCTAGAATGATCTATGCCAAAGTGTGCAATATCTAAGTTAGGGTGTGCAAAATTATTTTTAAAGGTAAATTAAACTAATAATAAATTATATATATATATATATATATATATATATATTTATCAAGTCAGGAGGTTCATTTGAATCCCCTAAAGTACAAGTAACGCTGCCTTTGTAATTGATAATATTACATTGATTTTTGAAAAACTATAATGAAAGTTGTGATATGAAAAATAAATTTGAAATATGGTTTTTATATTTAATTGATTTATTTTAGTCAAATTTTCTATTTGTACTAATTTAATATATTTATTTATATTTTAAATAATTATTAAATTAACTATGACATCATTACAGTTCGATCTCAAAGACTAACCTCAAAAACCTTGAACCTCTTCCTTTGACGGTTTGATGAAAAGTTCAGATTTCAAAGCCATACTTCAATCCAACCATGAGACAGACTTCTTCTTTTTTTTTTCTTTTTTCTTTTTTATTTGAGAGAAAAAAGGAAACTGAAAAGATGTTAGTGTGGTACCGAGCAAGGGTTTTCGATGATTTTTTTTAGATTTTTTTTTATAAAAAAAATTAAGAAAAAATTTCAACTTATAGTGTTCACTTCTGATAATAGTTCTTTATTATCAGACCAAGACATCAATCAATTTTTTTGTGTAAGCAAAAATTAAATCATAAATTTTTTATTCAACTATCAAAGAGTCTACCAGTTAAGCCAACCGGAACTCACCCATGAAATAAACTTAAGAGGTTTATTTGATTTAAAAAAAAAAAAAAAAAAACAGCCCCTAGTTTCCTTCACTATAACTCTCCCTCTCCGTTTCCCAATTTCTTTGTTCTCCTCTAGCCTCTACTACCTCTTCTGTCTTCTCCCAAAACAAATCAGATCTACTCCAACCAAAAGTAAACAGTAAGATTTTAGCAATGGCGGAATTGTCGACAACAAAAGAATGCCAGATCTAGTTCATATAGTTTCATTTTGTCAACAAAAAAATTTTCATTTTTTCTCTTTCACCTCCTCTCTCTATTCCAAAATTTCACTCACTCAAAGAACTCTGCGTTTCATACGGGGCAAAATTTGAATTTCAGTTGAAATTACTCGGAATTAACCAGAATGGTCGAAAATCCCAAAATTGGCCGAAATTTAATTTGATGCGAAATGTTAGAGATATATATTAGACATATTAGCCCAATGTAATAGGCCCAAGCCCATTCCTACTTGTACTAGTGGTCTAGGGTTTAGTTGCATATATATACTCATGTTACGGTTCATTGTAACACAGGTTATTGTACTCCACTCTCATATAGTAAAGATGTAACCCTTAAGGGATTCCTCCGTGGATGTAGGCCGACAAGGCTGAACCACGTAACCCTCGTGTTCTTAGTGTTCCTATTCGCTTCCTCTTCCGCATCCACTCTAGCATACACAATATGGTATAACACATCACATTACGTTTGATAATATTGTCCATTTAACATGGTATCAGAGCTAATATTCAACACGAAACATATGGTATTATCATTCTGGTTTGCATGCCGTAAGAGAAATACCAACTGAAACGGAACAAAAATCATAACAATGATTCCTACCATGACTTGACAACCACCTATATAAAAGAAGGAAAAAAATTATGGAAAGCTTGAATCCACAATTCTTAGGCTGACAAATGTGATCAGTTACAAAGGCTTCCTAGCGAAAACTACTAAAAAGTTACTTTTAACACTTACAAACACCAAAATAATGCGAATCAATAAGAAAAAGAGCAGCAGATCATTTATGCCTTGAAAGTTGAAACCCAACAGCCACTGCAAATATAAACCCAATAGCCAACAGCAAGTGTTGTTGTCGAAACGACCTCGTAGCACTATTGTTGGAGCTCCGATCAAATGGCCTTGATGAAGAGTTCGACAGGATGAGCCTACAAAGTACAAACGTTAAACCAGCAATGCACAGAGATTGACAGTGGCCGTTATAGCGCCCATCATAATTGACATCAAACTTTCATTTTTTATTTTTTATTTTTGTCTTTCTTAGTTCGTACCTATGGAGCACGGGTGCGTTTCAGGACTCGGGTGCGGGTTCGGGTGCGGGTGCGGGACTCGGTAATTTTTGAAAAAAGTGGGTGCAGGTGCGGCGGGATTCGGCGATTAAAAAATTATTAAAAATATTTTTATTTATATTTTTAATATATTGCTAAGCCAAGTTCGTAGATTCACTCACAAGTCACAAATCACATATTCACAAATTACTAATAAGTTATAACTATTAACTAAATAAAAGTATAAAACTAGCAGCGGCACTAATTTATCTCTAGATGTTTGCTTGATATTGGACCATGGACCAAATGGTAGGTGGGAAGTTAAGTGGTCCAAAGTCTAGGAAGTGGGCCAAAATGTTAAGCCCACAGAAGATTATTTAAGTCTATAGCCCCATTCAACCCAGTCAAAGCCAAACAAGTCTACACTTTTAAACCCAAGCCCATCTTTGTCTGGTGGCCCAAAACAACAGCTCACTTCCTCCTCTTCTTTTCCAGCACACGAAACCAAAATCCCAGGGATATATTTGGCATCAGTCAGTCGATGCTTCCTGAAGCTGTTCTCGGTAGCTGTCCGACACTAGCCCACTCGACAAAGGTCGCCGATGAAGCCGATAATGAGATTATCGGCTCCGATGAGACCAGGAATGCATCGGCAAACACCTGCAATGGTTAAGAGAATTTGCAACGAGACATCCAATTGATTCTTCAGTGCGAATCAGCCCGAGTCCTCGCCGCGTCGGCGCGAGTCTGCGAAAAAAAAAAAAACCCACGTGGCAGACGCGGCCCGACACGGCACCGACGCGGGGTCAGCGGCGTCCCTCGCGCGTCGCCGCGTCGCACCGCGTCCGACGCGGGTGCGGCGCCTCTGGCGCCGCGTCCGTGCTTCCTAGGTTCGTACTGAGTCTCTCATGCTCTAAGATCCAATCCCATCTCGTTTAGAAAGTATTTTATTGACAGAAAGGAATAAAGTTGTTCACGGGTGGTGATCCTGACTTGAGTGCTAGGATCAGGACAAACAGCTACAAGGTCACTCCCATAATTGCTGAAAAGAAAATACGAACCTACTAAATGACTAATAAAATAGCATCTTCATCAACCACTTTAAATTTTTGTATTGACAATAAATAGTTATATTTATTTTTTACTTCCTTATTTTTTTAGATGTATTTTCAAACAAATTTTTTATATTTTCTCTATTCTATTTAAATATTTTTGTATTCTTTTTTTAATATTTAAATTTATTGGAGATATTTTTTTAATGAAAAGTGTTATATTTATAACATTTTTAAAATAATTTCACAACAAATTTTATGTGGTACCAATTTTAATTTAAACCCATCACTAAAATTATTTTTTTTCTCAATAGTAATAGCCAATAATAATCTACTACTTAAAATTAATTGTGAAAATAAAGTGGTAATATTTCTCTTTTTTTTTTCTTCTCTATTCATTTTTTCCATCCATACGAACTTTAGTAATAGGTTTAAATTAAAACTAGTACCACATAAGATTTGTTGTGGAAAAAAAAAAAGTGGCAATATTTTTCTTTTTTTCTTCTTCTCTATTCATTTTTTCCATTCATAAGTTTTTTTTCTTTTTTCTTTTCTTTTCTATTTTTCTCCTCCACACACATATCCCCATTTCTACATCTTCATTTACCTGTATCTCTACTTCTCTTTATCTTCAGGTATCTCTCTCTTTCACTTGAACTAAAAAAACACTAAAACATGTCATTCATCTTCTCATCACATAGAGGGGAAATCACCACTGTGCTCCACCAAGGGAGAGAAAAATAGTCTTTGTCCTTTGTCCTCTATCTCCAGATATTGTGGGTCAGACTTTTTTTTTTTTTTTTAATTGTTCTGATTTTATTAGTTTTATGAGAAAGATTGTGTTCTATGATTAGATTGTGTTTTGTATTTTGTTCATATTGTGTTTGGTGTCTTTGTAGTCGTTAGGTTGAGATAAATGTTGAAATTTTAATTAATTGTGCTAAATTTTTTTCGGATTTATCCAAGTGAGGATTATTTTAAGTGAGAAAAATGGTTTGGAGTTGCTACAATGCTCTCTTCTTCAAGAGAGCTATTGTAGCAATTCTAAAAAAAATTTGGAAAAGTTTACCTATTAGAGAGGCTATTGGAGCTGATATTTTGGGTTTTCTTTCCAAAAAAATGACTTTGGCTAGTCTATTGGAGATGCTCTAACAAGGAAGAAAAAATTTATCATCAAACAAAGACAAAATTGGAAAAACTTACCAAAATTAAGCCTAATGTCAACTTTGCAGAAAATTGGAAAAACCTGTCCAAATTAAGCCTAAGAGCGTTCGCATTAGTCCGTTTAAAATTTTTTGTCTATTTTAACATAAGAACCTACTTTTTCTATTTTACACCACCATTTTAGTATAAAAAAACTTACATCAGTCAATCTATTTTACAATCTATTCTATTTAAGTAATAATATTTCTTTAATTTTTTATTATTATTTTTTCTTTTTTCTTTTATCCTTATATTTCTATCTTTTTATTTTTAGGATCGAAATTATGAAATTAATAAAATATTAAGATGCAAAGCTATAGTAACCGTGGATATTTACATGGTTACTATAGCAAAAATAAAAATCTATAGTGATTTAGAAGGACTGATGTGGGGTGTTTTTGAAGAAAAATGTGTAAAATTAACAATTTTTTGTATTTTGCAAGGACTAGTGTGATTGTTCTAACGTCATTGTCAATTTGGGAAGAGTAAGTCTTGGTACAACAAAATATCGCAACATTTTCTTGACACCTTTTTTTATTTTTTTCTTGACACCCTTATTTTCAATTATGGGTTCTAATATAACTTCTTCTTCTTTTCAACCTCTGATAGGCAATGACAAAACTTAGGTACAGTAATTAGATGTTGTTCCTTAGACTTCTCTTTTAAAATTCTGTCATGTGGTTTTTTTCTCATGAAATGAAAGTGTATTTTTAGTTAAGTACAACCACATGGTTCAATAGACAAATACTTTTTTTTAAGAGAGGTTCAATAGACAAATACAAATACAAATCATTTACACCACTTTTTGTATATCGATTTATGTTCCACCAATCACAACTTGCTATGTACATGATTTCACTCCGTTTTAAACTTTAATTATTTTATGAGGAAAATAAAATCAATCCATGACAAGTTATGATTGGTGGAATATAGAGTAGTACACAAAAAGTAATACAGAGGACTTGTACTCATGATACAGAGGATTTGTACTCAATCTTAAAAGGGGAACTTAAAGAACAACACCTAAGTATTATACCTAAGTTTTGTCTGATAAACAAATACTTTTTTTTTCTTTTTTCTTTTTTGTTGAGAGAGGTTCGATAGACAAATACAAATACAAATCATTTATACCACTTTTTGTATACCAATTTATGTTCCACCAATCACAACTTACTATGTGCATGTTTTCACTCCATTTTAAACTTTAATTATTTTATGAGAAAAATAAAATTAATACATGATAAGTTATGAATTGTGGAATATTGAGTGATACACAAAAAGTGATACAGAGGATTTGTACTCATGATAGACTAATAACTCATTTTGTTCATTGTTGTGACTTGTGAGATTTTATTATGACCACAAGAAAAAGTTATTTTTTCATTCACATAGTTACTTTTTCATTCACTTAGCTACTTTTTTAAATAAACTTTCCAATAAACTATCTATTCTTTCTCTATCGCATTCAAATATTATTTCTTAAAAAAAATTGTTCTCATTCTTTCAAATACACTTTTATTCTTTCTACACTTACTCATCCTTTTAAGACCCAACAAATAAAAATAAAAATAAAAAAAATAAAAAAATAAAAACCTTTCTATAGCTAATGAATGCTGGCTCTTCAGACAAAGAGTCACCGTTCATGAGCAAAGAAAAAAAAAATCTATATTTTTAGAGATACTGTTTCACATATATTTTAAGAGTTTACTCGCTAAAATAGAGTGGATTTTGGGTTGTCCTAGATTATTAGAAATGCTAATCATCCTTCAATGAAGTGCATGATTTACATCTCTCTCTCAATAATGAATGAAAAGACCTCACCTAACAATCTAACTTTTTTATTTACTTGCTTTTTATCTTATGAACAAAAGGTAAACGCAATGGTCCCATCAAAAAAAAAAGGTAAACGCAATGGGGACCAGAGCATCTTTAATTCATGTAAGTTAAACATGTCTTCAATAAGAGAACAATGCGATAAAATCTTGCCATGTTTATATTTTTCAAATAAGTTATAAAGTAGAAACAAACAATTTTTTAAAACATGGTAGAATTTTTCACTGAATTTTATATTTTAACTAATAATTATGTAAGAACATTTGGATTAGTTTCAAATGAAGTGGTTTCAAATAGGGTCTCCATAAAATGAGCTTGAAGTATTTTTAGATGGACTTAAAGTTAGAAGTATTACACGATTTAATTAAAAAATTATACAAACATAAATCAAAACTATAATAATTAGTAAGCTACTTAAAGCTTCAATAGTGTTTTATCTAAATGAATTAACTATTTTAATAATTAATGATGAATCAAATGGCATAAATCCTTTCATTTTACAACATGTAATACATACATATACTGAGTCATTTAGTGCAAATATTACATGTAGTGTGTAAACTTTACTCTATTAAAATATAAAATTGGCGAAAAGCACATTTTAGTCCCTACATTTTAAGGCGATTTCCGTTTTAGTCCCTAAGTTTTATTTTTACCGCTTTTAGTCCCTATCCTGAAAAACGGTTCCATTTTTGTCCCTCCCGTTACATCATAAACGGATTTTGCTGACGTAGCAAACGGAATTGATGCAAAATGATAAAATAATAGCTACAGTAAATATTGGGTTCACTGTTAGTTGCTCCCGCCTTAGTAGTCACGTGTCCCTCACGTGACCATCATCACTAACCTCCCTAACCCAAATAAAACCCAAAACGACGCTATTCACACCTGAACACACATGACGGCAAGACCCATAGATTTGTGCAATCCCTAATCTCTTACCTTACCCGTTGCTCATCACAAACCATAGATTTGCACAAAAAACCCACAAATCAGCAAGCTCAAAAAATCTCAAATCAGCAAGCATAATCACAGAGCTTCAGAGTGTTTGTGCTGAGCTGCGAAGGTATTATTTCTCTCCAACTCTCTCTCTCTCGCTCGTTATGTGTCTCTCTCTCTGTGTTATGAATGCCATCTGAATCTCAGCTGTTGGGTTTTGAGAATTTGGGTATTTTGAAATGTTGTGTTTTGTTATTGCTCTGGAATTTCATTCTCTCTGATTTATCTCTCTCGTTGTGTCTCACTCTCTCTCTTCCTCTCTCCCTTTATAGCTTTTGTAGTGGACATAATACTGACTGTGATAGTGGAATATTTTTGGGATTTGCATTGTTTGGCTGTTGTGTGTTGCTTTTGGTATTTGCAGCTCTGTTTGTTTACTTTTTGTTTTACTTTTGTTTATCAGGGACCACAATACTGACTGTATTTTTGTTGGCATTTGTGGTTGTTTGTCTGTACTGTGTGTCACTATTGTTTATTAGGGACCACTATATTGATATCTGTGTGTTGGTATTTGCATTGATTGTGTATATCGTGTCTTGCTTTTCAAGAAGTGGCTGGGTCCATGTGAATGGGCTGTCGGTATTGTATGCTTTTTTAGTTGTTTATTAGCCTAACAAGTATTATTAATTTCAAAAAGTGGATATCTTCTTTTTTCATTCTGTTTTGTTTTCTGCCCGTAACTTGCATGCAGGATGGATGAGTTTTTTAATCTGCATGTCCACCATGGTGGGCATTTCATGTGGAACCCTCAAGTGTATGTGGGAGGGACAGTTGATGTAGTGTATAATTGTGACCCAGATAAGTGGTCAAAAGTAGAAATGGAGAGTATTTGTAGGGAGTTTGGCTACACTGAAGTAGATAAGTTATGGTATAAAATGCCTGGTGTGAACCCAGAGCACGCAAATTTCCATCAGGTGGTTGATGATGATGCTGCTATGTTCATGACTGATTTGGTAAAGGGATATGGGGAGATTCATGTGTTTGTGGAGCATCCAGTGCATGAACCAGTTGAAGTACCTGATAGTGAACTAGGTGTAGGTGTAGATGCTGAGTACAGACCTGATTTTTCACAATTTGGAGGTCATGATAATGCTGAATTTGTTGATGATGAAGTTGTGGAGGTTTGTGCTGAGCAGGTTTGTGCTAGGAGGGCTGGCAAAGCACCAGTTGTTGATGATGAAGTTGAGGAGAGTAGTGAGGGTAGTGAGGGTAGTGAGGGTGAGAGGAGTGACTTAGAAGAAGGGCCAGAAATTCAACCAGTAAATATTGGTGAAGATAGTACTGATAGTTGGGACAATCAAGCTGAAGATGATGAGGTTGAACCAGGACAAATGGGTGGTGGTGTCATGAATTCTGACTATGAGAGTGAGGAGCTGCTTAGCCTTGACGAATCATCATCAAGCAGTGAGGATGGTGATGATTCAAGTGATGATGATGACATTCAAGAAGCAGAGGTTGACAATTCTATTAGGAAAAGCAAATACCCAATCTTTAGGCCAGTAGCCAAAGCTGAGCACCTTAGGTTTGAGAAGGACATGTTGTTCATCTCAACTAAACAATTTAAAGATGCTATAACTGATTATGCAGTTGCTGGTGGTTGGGGTATAAAATTTGTGAAAAATGACTTGGTGAGAGTGAGAGCCCGATGCCAGCCAGGGTGCAACTTTGTTGCCTACCTTGCAAAGGTGCCAAGGGAGAAAAGTTTTAGATTGAAAACATTGAACATGGAACACACATGCAGCAGAAGTTATAAAAATCCAAGGTGCACAGCATCATACATTGGGAAAAAGTTAGCAAAGAGGGTTAGGAGACAACCTGACATAAAGCTTAAGGACATTCAGGATGCTGTGCATGAGAAGTTTGTGGTAAACATAAGTGCAGGCAAGGCAAGTAGGGCTAGAGAAAAAGCTCAAGATGCTGTTGATGGGGCCCACACTGCACAGTTCAACCAACTATGGGAGTATTGTGATGAGTTGAGAAGATGTAGTCCTGGGAGCACAGTATTGATGAAGGTGCATACTTTTAATGATGGTGATTTGGCAGCCGAGCATGGATTGGCAATTGGGCTACCATAATTTGAAAGGATCTACATCTGCCTGGAAGGTTGCAAGAAAGGCTTCTTGGCAAGGTGCAGGCCAATCATTGGTCTAGATGCATGCCATCTGAAGACCAAGGCAGGTGGTCAGCTGATGTGTGCTGTTGGTAGAGATCCCAATGATGAATACTTTCCCTTAGCATATGCAGTAGTTGAGGCTGAAACAAAGGACACTTGAACTTGGTTTCTTAATTTATTGCTTGCTGACATAGGAGATGGCAAGAAATGGGTGTTCATATCTGACCAGCAGAAGGTATGATGGTAGATTTATTGCTTGTTGAATTAATTGTAGTTGATGGTAGCTTCATTGCTTGCTGAATTAAATAATTGTGCTTTGTAGGGGTTGGTGAACACCTTTGTTGACAATTGGCCACAGTACGAGCACAGGATCTGCTGCAGACATTTATACAATAATTTGAGGAAACATCATCCTGGTGTCCTTATTAGAGACCTGTTTTGGAAAGCAGCCAAGGCTACCTATCAGCAAGCATTTGAGAGGGCAATGAATGAGCTAAAGGAGGTGGATGAAGATGCATTCAAATGGCTGCAGTCTCACTCAACAACTATCTGGGCTAGGCACATGTTCACAAGTGATGGCCAGAGTGACACCATCCTGAACAACATGTGTGAAAGCTTCAACAGCATGTTAGTTAAGTTCAGGAGCAAACCTATAATTACCATGGTATGCATAATTCTCCCTTTCATCTGCATTATGATCCATAGACCTGTGTAATTCATGAATGATTAATCCTTTTTTTCTCTCTATGTGCTTGCAGCTTGAATGTATTAGGTTATATCTGATGACTAGATTTCAAGCAAACAGAGAAATGATTAGGAAGGTGGAATCTGAGTTGTGTCCTAAAATAAGGAAGAGGCTGTACAAGGAGAAGTTGGCATGCAGCAAGTGGATAGCATGTTGGGCTGGTCGTACAAAGTTTGAAGTGAAGAATGGGCTGGAAAGTTTCATTGTGGAATTGGAAGAGAAGAAGTGTAGCTGTAGGAAGTGGGACATACTTGGCATGCCATGTTGCCATGCCATTTCTTGTATATTTTTCAGCAGAGAAGATGCTGAAAAGTATGTCAACGCTTGCTACAAAAGGACTACTTACATTGATTGCTATGAACCCATTATAGAGCCCATCAATGGCCAGAATATGTGGAGACCTAGTGGACTACCACCTGTGCAACCCCCTATCAAGAGGAGACCTCCTGGTAGGCCTAAGAAGAAGAGAGCACTAGAGCCTGATGAACCTAGAAGTCACAGAAAAAATAGAGGTCTAGGCATCTCAAAACAATGCAAGAGCTGTGGGAAATTAGGACACAACAAGAGGAGCTGCAAGGGAGAAGTAGGAGGGAACTCTTCCTTGCCTGGGAGTGCATCCCAAGCCAGTAGGACCACAAGTGCACCTCCACCCCCCACTGATAACCAATCCAATCCAAGACCAACAAGACAGAGGAAGAGAGGTGCAGTCACTAAAAGATAGCAAGCTGAAGCAGGACCTTTTTTTTTGTTGTGCTATATGTTGAAAGCACTCTTCATATGTTTATGTAACTGCTAGAACAATTGGCATTTTGGTATACTTATATGATGGCTGACCAAGTCTTTTTTTTGTATGAATGTGCTTGGTAGACTTTGTCCTACATTTTGTAATTATTGTGGTACACCCAAAACAGTCATTGGTGTTAAATATTTTGTAATTATTTTGATTATTGGTAATACTGTGATGATTCAGCTTCCATTATTCAGATTTGCTGGTTTTTAGCTTTAATTTTTAAAAGGGTTAAACTCATGTCTTTTGGATGAAGCTTGAGTGGATTACATAGTCTATGCAAGTAATATTCAGTTTAATGTGCTGGAAAGTTTGGTGATTATGCAGGTTTGGTGAGCATTGGAGTTTAATGTGCTGGGCAGTAGCCAGTTTTAGAGTTTAATGATGTTAAATGATGTTTTATGCAGTGTGCTGGGCAGTTGCCAGTGTATTATGCAGTTTATGTATGTTTTATGCAGTGTGCTAGGCCAGTGTATTATGCAGTCTATGTATGTTTTATGCAGTGTGCTGGGCAGTGGCCAATGTATTAGTAAATTAGTAAATTAATAAATGTAAGTCAATCAATGTGGGCATTGGAGTTCCAGTTTATGCAGTTTAGTAAATTATGTAATGAATTATGCAGTTTAGTAAATTATGCAGTTTAGTTTTGAGAGATGCTAAATATTATGCCATCTGATGTTTGTGCAGTCAACTCCATTTTCTTGCTTGGCAGACTCAAATTGCAGTGTCAAATTGCACAGTTAATATGAAATTGCTGTCTCCAATCAAAATTTTGTTATAACCCTTTTAAGGCACTATTCAAACTGCACAAACACTTCACAACAATGTAATAGATTGGTACACAAATCACAGATTAATTAAAACTACCATATTCCATTGCAGAAGTCTTGGATTACAAATATAATTACACCAAAAATCAGGCCTTCTCCCACTAATACATACCAATACAAATTATGGCATTTTTTCACTAATACATACCAACACATGTTAACACCAAAATTCAGGCCTTTTTCCACTAATACCTACCCACCTAATGACCCATTCCCCCCCACACCCCCCACACCTATTTAGCCAACCAAAAGAAGCACCATACAGAGTAGCATCCCACTTATCACCAGAGACAGCCCCAGGCAAATGAGCAGCCTCCTCTCTCTCTTCCTGTAGCCTACAATGGCAGCTTCAAGGGTCAAAATCCGTTGCCTCTGCTCCGGAATCAGCACCTTGCCACGCTCGCAGATTTCATCATCACGCCACTGAAAAAATTTACACTTGCGTCCAACCTGACACCCAAGGGGCAGATAAAACCCATCATATCTTCAACCAAAATCATGAAAAACAAGAACAAATAGAATTAGCAAATAGTATTAGCACAATATTCCAACACTTGTATTAGCAAAATACAAGAAAACCAAATTTATATTGTCAGCTGAGAAAACCAATTTTTAATTTTTTTTAATTTTTTATTTATTTAAGAAAAGAAGAAATTTAAAAACCCAGAAACTATATAGAAATTTATAAATTTAAAAACCCAGAAACTATATAGAAATTTAAAAACAAGAAATTTAAAAACGTTACATGAAACGACCTTACCCAGAATTTAAAACCCAGAAACTATATAGAAATTTAAAAACATTACACAAAACGACCTTATCCAGAAAAAATATTAAAACCCAGAAAAAATTTTAAAACCCAGACAAAATCACTATCTTACCCAGTAATTTGGACACCCGTAGAACCTTCTTCCAGGGTTGTCAGCTGTCCACGAAACGACCAAAACGGGTTTCTCCGAGCAAAAGCATCGGGTTGGGCCCCTTTTCCTCAAGCTTCCACTCGACGACATCGAGCTTGACTCCATGGAAAGCAGTTGATTTGAAGATGGTTTTCTGCTGTGTGGTGAGCGAGGAGCTGATGAGCAAGGAGCGAGGAGCTGAGGAACTTCAATCTGTGTTGTGACTGATGAGCGAGGAGCTAAGGAAATTTGGGGGTTAGGGATTTCTACTTGGTATTGGCGTGATTTGGGTTTTATTTGGGTTAGGGAGGTTAGTGATGATGGTCACGTGAGGGACACGTGACTACTAAGGCGGGAGCAACTAACAGTGAACCCAATATTTACTGTAGCTATTATTTTATCATTTTGCATCAATTCTATTTGCTACGTCAGCAAAATCCGTTTATGATGTAACGGGAGGGACAAAAATGGAACCGTTTTTCAGGATAGGGACTAAAAGCGGTAAAAATAAAACTTAGGGACTAAAACGGAAATCGCCTTAAAATGTAGGGACTAAAATGTGCTTTTCGCCTATAAAATTTCTTGTAATTTAGGTAATAGAGTTTTACCTAAACCAAGCTATCTAATAATGGACAAGATTTCTCTCTAAATTAGTCAAACTCCTATATCTTTTTATTATATGTGAATTTTGAAAATCTAACTCTTGTATTGCATACTCTTTATGTTCTTAATATGTATGTCAAATTTCGTTCAAATGAATGTTATTTACTATTCGATTAATAAACTTATTTTTTATGCATAATTTTATATCACAAAAATTTTAATTTTAAATATTTGATTGATGACATAGCTTTTGATCTTTTATCTTCTTGAAATTTTACAAGTATATACGGAGAATACAATAAAAACATGTAATTCAAAGGTTAGATTTTCAAAATTCAAATCCAATAAAAAGATATAGAATAAGTTTAAAAAATTTCTCTCCAAAAAAAAAAACTTTTCCATACATGTTTCCTATCCGCAACAACAATTCCAATCAGCATATTGTTCACAATGCCAATCAATGCATTTGTTCGTTGGCAATGCAGCATGGTATTTATGATAGGTGGCACGCACATATTTGGTGGCATATGTAATGTGTAAGAGAACTAGCATCCCTAGTGATATAAAAGTTGTTATTTTGCAGCCTAAAAAACTATTTTATATAGACATAGAAGATACACAAGCTAAAATCCACCCAACAAAAATACTATTGAACCCAAGTCCAACTAATTCAAGTCGAGCAAAGGTCTAAGACAAGGAGACCCGTTATCCTTCCATTTATTTATAATTGGCCAGGAAGTCCTCTTGAGTAGGGGTGTCAATGTTCGACCTAACCCGCAAACATGATACGAACTCAACACGGGTTTTTGCAGGTTAGGGTTGGGCATTAACAGGTTTAGATCATAAACGGGTCAACTCAAAAGCGACACGATAAGAAACATGTCATAAGCGGGTCAACCCGCATAACCCACAATAAACACATTTGACATGTCAATTTATTTGTGTCAACCCAAAATAACCCATTTAAAACACAACCCATTTAACTCGTATAACAAATAAATATTTATTTTATTTTAGATTTGTCAAATACCTTTTATATCCGACTTATATTTTAAATTTAAAAAGAAAAGTGAGTAATTACAAAAACTTACAAGAGATATAATTGGAAATTGAAACTTTACAAACCCTGAGGATATTATATTTTTGTTGAACTATGTTATTTTGAATTTGGGTTGAAGTGTATGCACTTCTTTTGGGGTATAAAGAACTTATTTCTAGATAGATGTTATGTTTTTGTTGAACTATATTATTTTGAATGTGGGTTGAAGACTTGAAGTGTATGCATTACTTTTGGGATGTAAAAAAAAAAAAAATATATATATATATATATATATATTTCTTAAAGAATGTTATATTTAATATTATGCAAGTTAAAATGGATTGTGTTACATTCGTGTCAACCTAACACGACCCGTTTATTAAGCGTGTTAAGTGGGTTGGGTCAGGTCAACCTACCTTACAAACAGGTCAGATTTGGGTTGAAGGATCATGACACAATTATTAAATGGGTTGGGTTCAGGTTAAGCCATTTAGTCAAATATCCTTACCTTGACACGACACGAACCCGACACGTTAACCCAAATTGATACCCCTACTCTTGAGACTAATTGAGAAAGAGTTTGCCAACAGAAACATAGATGGTGTCAGAGCTAGTATTAGAGCACCACCCATCATGCATGTGATGTATGCAGACGATATTGTTCTCTTCTCTAAAGCCACCAGGAAAAATGCCTCTGCCATCATGAACTGCATTGATAAATATTGCATATGGTCAAGTCAAAAGCTCAATGCTTCAAAGTTTGGAGTCTTTTTCTCAAAACTCACTAACCAGCAAAACTGTAGAGCTGTTAAGCATATCCTCCAGATGAAGAACTTAGAGAAAGATGCCATCTACATGGGATCCCCACTCTTCCTCTCTAAAGCTCGCTCTAAGGATTTCAAATATCTTATAGATAAGGTTAAATCCAAGCTCATAGGTTGGAGAAGCAAAAGCCTCTCATGGGCAGGTAGAAGTACCCTGATCAATTCAGTAGCTCAAGCCATCTGAAATTATGCCATGTCCTCTTTCAGCATACCTTCCAACGTTTGTGAAAGCTTGGATGCTCTCTCCTGTAGGTTTTGGTGGAAAGCAAACAGAAGGTAGATACATGGCCCTCACAGCTTGGGACAAGCTATGCCAACCTAGATGCAAGGGTGGACTTGGGTTTAAAAAAGCTAAGGAATTGAACAACGCCCTCTTAGCCAAGCTTGCTTGGATGATAGCATCCAAGAGAGACAACCTCTGTATGTCAATCCTAAAAGCAAAGTATAAAGTTAGACATGATTGGTTGCAGAAGGACCCTCTAAAATCTGCTTCCCCAGTTTGGAAAGTAATAGAAGCAATTAAAAAATTATCATTAAAGGTGCATGCAACCTTATTAGAGATGGAGTTTCTATTAATGTATGGCTTAATCCATGGGTTCCCTGGATCCAAGATTTCACTCTAAAGCCGTCTTAAGCTAGATTTGCTGAAACCCCCTTGATGGTATCTATGCTCTTTGACACAAAAACTCATCAGTGGAAGGAAGATTTGATGCAACGCATTTTTTATCCACCCTCTGCACAAGCCATCTCATCACTCCCCATCCCTACCAGACCAAGGGAAGATAAACACATCTGGGAGCCTGACTCTAGAGGTGAGTTCTTTGTAAAATCTGCCTACCGGATCTCTAGTCAGCAAGTTGCTTCTAACAATCTAAGTGAAGCGCTTTGGAAAAAGCTATGGAAAATTGACGCACCTAAGAGAGTCAAAATGCTTCTATGGAGGATAGCCTCTAATGCTCTCCCTATGAAAGAGAATTTGAGCAAAAGAATGCATATTGATAATACAACTTGCGTGCTCTATGGGAATGCTCCTGAATCAACTTGCCACCTATTCATCCTTTGCTCGGTTGCTCGAGCCATCTAGTTTAGAAACAGTAGATGATGAAGAGGACTTAGTGGACTCTAAGTTTGAGAAAATGGACGATCAAGATGATATCCATACAGCCTATGAAAAATTGTACAAGGTTTCTGAGAAGCATGAGAAACTATAAAGGCTAGCCATCAAGAAGCTGAGTGATGTGGAACTTGATTGAGAAGAGCTCTTCACAAATTTTGACGAAGCTAATTAGACTATTGGAGCACTACAGTTTGAGAACAATTTCTTGGTTAAAAAGACCAAGAAGCTTGAAGCGGAGCTATTTCAAGTTAGAGCTCAATTGGAGAGGACTTCCAATGCAAAGCTTGATGAGAGGCTTAGCTTTCAAAAATTTGCTTAAGATAGAACCAGTTTGGGGTATGATTTATCATCTCCTAATATTGCTTCTTCTAGTACTACTGTGCTTGTCTCACCCCCTAAGCTTGATAAGAAAAAATCTAGAAACCCTAGGACTAAGAAGGGAAATAATCAAGAGTCTAAACAGGAGAAGCATCATCTCTATCATCACTGTGAAGTTTCAGGACATACTCGACCTAATTGCTACAAGTGGTTAGGCACTCAACAAAGTAACAGTATGATCTCATCTGAAAACTAGAATCAATTTCCATCCTCTTTTGCTTCTCTTGGAGATCTTCTTAAGGCCCTCATGTTCCTTTCAAACTTGAACAGTTTCAATTTTCCCCCCTCACTATCGGATCAAAGGTTTGCCAAACGGAAAAGTTCTTTCAAGGTGTGGAAGGAAAAAGGCTCAAAGTAATTTAGTCACTTTTTCTCTCTCTCTCCCTCTTTTTTGTTTACGCATTACTTGTGTGTTTTGGTTTCTTGTTTTTGAGTCAGTCTAGTTTTATGCTATGTTTTGTTTGTTTGTTTTTAGTTTTGCTTTATTTTTTTTTTTCATAAAAAAAAATTGAAAAATCAGAAAAATACAAAAACAGTGTATGTTTTGTGTACTTTGGTACTTGTGTACCTTGGATGGCCATTAAAATAAAGTTTTCTAAATTTTGTATCTTTTGTAACTTAGATAAGCATCTTAATGCACAACTAAGCAAATGAGCTTTGTGGCTCGTGTTTGTAATAAGTACAATTAAGTAATCTCTTGTACTAAACACTCATATCACTCTTTTTGACGGGAATGAATAAAAAATCCTAAGAGAAAGGCATAAATAACCATCTCACCACTAAAATCTGACAATCATGAATAACATCTATATGCTTCAACAAAGCAAAATTGATGTTTAAGCTAACATAATTGGGTATTTCTTTTCTTTCTCTTATATGCCCATGCATGATATGCTCAAAAAGAAAAATATGCAAAGAAAATCAAAAAGCTTTTAAATATAGTTGCAAGCGTGTTTCTAGGAGATATGGGAGTTATAGGATGTACCTTGAATGTGATAGTTCCCATCAAACAGTTATGATTGTGTGTGAGTGAAATTAATTTTCTCATATCTCAAATCATCATAATATGAGACACTTATGTACTCTTGCTATGTTTTCACACACAATACGCAAATTTTCTATTACTTTTGATACATATGCAAGTACAATGTGATTTGCCCATCACAAGGTATACATGTGTTAATGTATGCTCACTAAACTGTCTTGACTTGTTTTTTAAATATAAAATTGGTTATACTTGTTTAGTTTGTGAGTGTGTTTTGGATCATGAATGCTTTGCATTTTCTTATTGAGAGATTTTTTTTTTTTTTTAGAGTTTAAAATGTTGTTTGGATCTTTAATTGAGTAGTTTGCTTGATTGCATTCATTTCTGTGTTTTTGTTCTCTTTGAAAATCTGTTTTTATCAAGCTTGACAGCTTCTCAACAGATCTCGACAAATAGCTATTTATCAAGCCCCTTGGACTTCTTTTCTCGACAGATCTTAATGCATTTTTGATCCATCAAAGCTTTCTAGAATTTGTCTTAATATCTTCTCAACAGATTCTCGATCCATTGAGAAAGTTTTTGCCTGGCCGATAGCTTCTCGATAGCTTTTCGATCCATCGAGGAATTTTTACAGTCGACAGATTCTCGACAGCACCTCGACAGATTTATCTGTCAAGAATTAGTGCTCGACAGATCTTGACAGATCCTCGATCCATCAAGACGTGTTTTCTTTAAATAGCTTCAGCACGATTTCAAATTTCATTTTTCTCTAACTCTCTCGACAGAAACTTGTCTTTTCACCTCCGAAACACTTTCTTCTCTCTCTAAACCTCAAACCCACGTGATTTTTGGCCAATTCAAGTCTCAAATCACTTGGTAGGATCTCTCTATCCCTCATTCTTCATGCATTTCATGCATTTAGACCTAGGCTTTGGGTTTTCTTGAAATTTTGGGGTTGGATTTTGCTTATATGATGTTATATGCTCATGCATTACACTACATTTGCATTTTCACAATGTTTCATGCATTATAGATGTGTGTTTGTAAGTTGAACCTTATATGGTGTTAGGATTGGATTGGTTTGAACCCATTGTAAGGTTGAATGTAATCAACCATTGTATTGGTTTTATTCCGTACCAAATTTGCTTGTAATTTGGCAATTAGTAACCCTGTATTTAGGTGGAAATCATGTAAGGGTAGTGAGTGAGAAAGTGTGAAGAAATGCTCAAGATTGTGCAAGGATGCAGAGATTCGCGTCTAGGACTCGCGAGTGACTCACGATTGGCAAGTCGCCAAATTCAGTACATGAGTGAAGCATGCAAGAAGATAAACAGTTGCACCAGCTGGAGCATTACAGGACAAAAATTCCAGTCTGGCCGTTCTGTTATCTCGCGGCTTGAACTCACGACTCAGTCAAGTCGCGAGGCCAAGCCGCCAGACTACCCTGTTTAGGAAAAACTGACTCTTCGCATTCCTTTCTCACCCAAGTATAAATACCCCTTATACCCACAAAATGTAGAGAGTTTCGAGAGAGAATTTTGAGAGAGAAACCCTAGAGAAAAGCAAGATTGATTCATTCACAATCTTTACATAGAGACTCTTCAAATTCCTCTACTCTCATCTTCTCCATTGTCACATCCTTGAAAGGTTCTTACCCAAATCCTTTTCTCACCATACCCATATCTGTGAGAAGGCTATTTGGTGCTTTAGGAAGCAGTTAAAAAGGGACCAATAGTTACTGGTTCATGCTATGGGTTATAGCAGAATCCGGTAAGCTAAAAAAGATAAAGGTTCGACGTAACCTCGTTGGAGCAAGAAACTTGGAGGGCTTAGGTACCTGGGTAGATTAGGCTTGGAGAGTCTATTGTTGTTCATGTATCACAACTTCATCTTCTAGTAGATTATTGACCGCTTGGAGGGCGGCGGAGAGATTTTACGCTAAGGGCTTCGGTTTCCTCTTTGATAACACATTGTTGTGTTGTCCTTATGTTTGCATCTCTCTTCCCTTAATCTTTGTCATTTTGTGGATGTGATTTTATTTGGTTTAGATTGTTTATCAATTTTGGTATAAGTTTATAATCATTTTCTGCACATACATTGTTTGATATAAAGCTTGAATTGGTAATTTGTATCTTGGGGGTCTAAACGTTCATAGTGTTTTCAACGCTATTTGAACTTTCACCCATGATGCAACTTTCTTTACACGTCACATGCTCATGCATTGTTCATGCATACGTACCTTTTCATTTCCGTATTTTGGTATTATTTGTGATGGTGCTTTTCTATTTCTCTCTCTTTTTCTCTCTCTCATAGTCTACACATGGCACCCAAGTGCAAATCCACTCCGTCTTGGAACCCTCTTCGTTCCAGGCCATCTTCTTCTAATCCTACTCCTCTTCACATTCAATTCTGTGATGAGAAGGCCCAAAATTACTTCTCAGAGAACTTCTCCAAACATGGTCTTCATTCGGAGCGCCGCGTGATTCTATCAGATTTTTCTAATACTACTCTACCCACTGTTATTCATAGTCAGGGATGGGAATCTCTATATGAGATACCCATAAATTGTCCCACTGTGATCATTCAGGATTTCTACTCCAACATGCACGGTTTCGATACCTCTATACCTCAGTTTGTTACGCGCATTCGAGGTACACGTATCATAGTCACTTCAGACATCGTTTTCGAGATACTACACATTCCGAGGGTATCGCATCCTAATTACCCTTCATGTGCACGTCTAAGGACTGTGTCCAAAGACAAACTTCTGTCTCTCTTTTGCGAGGCACCTTCTTTATGAGGTGATCGTCAAAACACCTCATGCTCAGGCTTTGCAAAAGGTCTGAGGTTCCTTAACATGGTGATGACATTTGTTCTCCGTCCCTTGTCTTACTATAACTCCAATACCAAGCCTCATGCTCACTTTCTACTTTCCCTCATTGAGGACCTTACTATAGATTTTTTTCTCTCATTTCATTCTCTCCCTTATAGATGTTTATAAAGATACGGCGACCCATGATAAGCTTATCTTTTCTTCTGCAATCACGAGGATCATCTGACATTTTTTTGCTCGTTATCCCGAGTCTTCTCATTTCACCGTCATAGGTTCCAACAGCGCGACGTCTATTCAATGGAGCAAGGCCCAGCTTTGACCGAAACGGCCACGGACTAAAAGAGCGACTCCTCCAGCCCATTTCGCTCCATCCACCTTCGCTCCTTCTTCTTCTTCTACGGGTGGTGTGACACTAGAGGCCGTCATGGCGTAGCTTGGACGCATGGATGCTCACCTTAATACACTCACTACTGAGTTGTATCAGGTGAACACCTATGTTAGTCATATCGCACGACGACAAGCTCGTATGGGTGGCTTCACTGCGTCTCCATCTCCCCCTCCATCTCCACAAGCTTTAAAGGATGAGGACGATGACGATGGTTCCGGTGATGAGGAGATGACCGCTTCTCCGTGACTTGCCCATTGTCATTCATGACAAAAAGGGGGAGTAGTTTTAGGTTGAGAGTAGTCATGTACTTAGGGGGAGAGTTAGCATAGGACTTTTTGATAGGGGAAGTGTTTATTTTTTTAAGGGATGTAGTGAGGATTTATGTATCTTTTCTTTTCTTTCTTTTTAGATACATTATCTTTTGTATATCGGTCTTGTGACCATTTAGTGATAGCAAACATTGTACTTCTTTATCTTATATATATGATGATGTTGTTATTGTTTCACCTATCTCTTCATGTGTTGTTTCTTTTCTCTCTTTATGCACATGTTTCTTATGTATGCAATCTTTTATTTATGTTTCACACAAAGATGCCTTGATGAGTTTTTGTTTAAAGTGTTTCAGAAAGACAAGTTGTCAAAATCTATCATGCCATGAACTCTCTTCTTGCAAATTTTTTTAAGAGTTTGTGTTAGGATTAGATTTTATTGTATTTAACAAGTGATTATGAGTTGAGTGATTTATGACTTCTCTCATAATTTATTTGTTTGTTGTGGTTTTGTCAAGGATTGCCAAAGGGGGAGATTGTTAGGACATATGTGGAACTTGTTAGAACATATGTCATGTAGAATTGGCTAATCCTTTGACAAAACACATTTTACTTGTAATTGGATAGATCTAGAATGTGTTTAATACTTCAAGTAACAAGAGTTCAAGTCTAGTATTGAAGCCATACAAGTTTGTCCAAGAAATAAGTGAAGAAGTGTTGTTCATTAAAGCTCGACAGATAGCTCGACAAATGTATCTATCGAGGTTTAATGTTTAATTCTCGACAGCTCTCGACAGTAGCTGTATCTATCGAGAATTACGAAATTCAGATTTCTATTTCTGTTTTTCACGCATATTTAAGTTATTTGTATAGGATTTCTTTTCTCACAACCCTAGACATATATAAAGATTATTTTAAGGGCCGTCAAAGGTGATACAACTTGATGCAAAGTGATTATTCACTCAAATTGTGACCAGAGACAATTTGCCCTAGTTCCTCTTCTTTGTAGAAGCTGTTGCGTCTTTGCGCCAAGGGTTTTGTAACCAAGGAGCTTTTTGATCTTCTTCGTGTGGATGAACTGAAGAACTTTGTAGCCAACATCTTTCTCAAGTTGGTGTGTTAGTCACTTACTGAGATCCATACATTGATTGGTTAGTCATACACTTGGAGCCGTGCATTGAAAGGAGATATTTTCACTACATTGCAAGTCCAATTGTGTATTGGGATAAGGGTTCAACTATAGGTTAGTATTAGGAATTGGGATTCCTTTTACTTGTAACCACTTGTTTTGATAATAGTGGATTTTCGGGAGCGATGACCTTAAATTCACTCGGTAGGGTTTTGCCTCGGTGGTTTTCCCCATTCATAAACAAATCACCCGTATCAAATTTAATTTCCGCTGTATTTAGTTATTTGGTAATTTGTTTGTGCTACCACGTTTATTGCATGTAATTGAATCTAATTAATTTTACTTGACTAATTAATTAATTAAGTTACCAAAGGGATCAATACATTCTTGGCCTATCAGCTGCCTTACTCTGGGCTGTCCAACTTGCCTTTGATGAAGGTTGGACCCATGTCATTTTCAAAGGAGACTTAAAAGAGTGCATTGACTCGCTTTCTGTGGTTAACTTTTAGCCTAGCTAGGCTATCGCCAACATTGTTAGTAATTTCCTCAATTATAGTGCGTCTTTCCTTTCATGCTCTTTTGTTTAGGTTTGGAGAGCTGGCAATCTTGTTGCCCACGTAGCTGTAAAGATTGCTCTGAACTCCAACACATCTTTATGTTTTAATAAGGATAGTTTGCCACCAGTTTTAGCTGATGCTTGTAAGGCAGACTTCCCCCCTTGTATTTCACTTGTTTAGTTTAATGACATTGAAGTTTATCAACAACAACAAAAAATATATATTTTATGTATTATACTATCCCACTTTATAATACACTCTACATCCCAATTTTTATTTTTTTTTATACAACACAATAAATAATATAAGTACAAAATAAAATCTCTCTCTCTCTCTCTCTCTCTCTCTCTCTCTCTCTCTCTCTCTCTCTCTCTCTCTCTCTCTCTCTCTCTCTCTACCACTTCGTCCCCTACCACTATCTAGCACCACCACCACCGGTTCAAATGCAAGCCCCAACCACTAGCCACCGAAACTAAAGCTAAGCACCTCCAAAACAACCTAACCCACACCAATTCATGTTATGACAGTTAACTGTGCTGTGGAAGTTTTTATCATCAATTTTAAGTAGCTTTTTATCAATGATTCACAATATGATCTTGTATATAAGTGCTCAATTGGCAGGGACGAACCCAGGTGGGGGCCCGGGGCCCCTTGGGTCCAAATTATTATTTTTTAGTTATTATATATTCAATTTTTGTAGTTGTGGCCCCTTCTAAAATCTTAGGCCCCCAATTTTCCTCAATAAGCCTAGCTAGCCTCACTCAAATGGCAACTATCCAATCCAAAAACTTAACAAAGTAAATAAAAACATTCACAATGGTGATTGTATCTTAGCAAAAAAAAAAAAAAACTATTTTACCATCAAAGAACCAAAAAATTATGTGTTATTGGAGAAGGTAAAGCTAAATTTTTTGCAACTACTATAAACTGGTATAAATACCAATTAACTATAGCAAGTTGTTAAAAATAAAATACAATATTTTATTAAGATTATATTTCGTCCTTCAATTAAAAAACTCAAATTATCTCCCTTCCTTTATTAATTTAATGAGTTGGTTATATTATTTTAAATGAAGTGATAAAAAATAGAACATTTGATATTGAGTATATTGTAAAGTGAGGTGGTAAAATAGATAAAATAGCTTTTTAAGGTGTTAAAAACTAAAATTTGTAGCAATACCGCCATAAATGCTCTAACTTCAACAAATAAATAAAAAATCATAGCCAACCTAGTATTAAAGAAAACATTATTTTGTTTTTTTTTTTGTTTGTTTTTTTTTTTTTTTGGTAGCTTAAAATCCTAAGTCCGTCCCTGTCAATTGGCATACTTTGAAAAATAAGACATACACATCAATTTGTGTTCATAATTATGGAAACTTCTTTTTTTTTTTTAATTCTTTCTTTTTTTGAAATGGAAAAGATGAAATCCAATAATTGTGATGTTAAAATTGAATCATGTCTTATACTATGGCAAGTGCAACCTGTAAACCCGTAGTGGAAACTGGATATGAAAATCTCTTACTTGTGAGGTTATTACTAGAGATGGGAATACCTTCCATCTGAAAGTCCTCGGTGAGTATATATCCACTCTACTCTATTCTCAATCCATTCTTCCATAATTATAGGTTTTAACTTTGACCAATTCTCCAATATACCCTCAACTATGAGTCCCTCTACAACCTACTTCAATATATACTAGAACAAAAACCCAGCCAACACCCAAATGACCACCACTAAAACCCACCACCAATCTAAACCTAGTAACCACTGAAACACCAACCCACAACCAACCAAACACCTACCCATAACCACTCAAACATAGCAACTACAATAAGCAAAAACAAAAAACAAGAAAAGAGAAGATAGAGAGAAGAAATGAAGAGTTGGAGAAAGAGGAGAGAGGAAGAGAAAAAGAGAGAGAATCGTGATTAGAGAGAGAGAGAGAGAGAGAGAGAGAGAGAGAGCGAGAGAGGATATTTTCCATTAAAATAATATTTTTTGTTTTGTATCCCACACTACAGTTGGTTCTATATTTGAGAACCAACTATTCACAAGTTGTAAACAAATTACCTGTGTCAAATTTATTTTCCACTACATTTAACTTACTTGGTGATTTGTTTGTGCTACCACGCTTATTACATGTAATTTAATCTAATTAATTAACTTGACTAATTAATTGATTAATTTACCAAAGTGGTCAATACATTCTTGGCATATCAAATTACACTAACCTCACTTGAGATTTTATAAAATGACATTCCACCCAAACGTTTGATGAAATGACACCCCATTTTACACTAACAAAATATTCCATTTTTAAAAAAAAAAAAAATTCCTATTAATTTATGCATGGTCTAGCAGTATCCCTAAGCTTAAGAATCAAGGGCGGGGGAAGGGGGGTCATGGCCCTCTTGACTTTCCAAAAATTGCTCTTCCTTCTTCTATTTTTGGTAAAAATATAAAAACTTATGTATAATTTAAAATAATAGCCCCCATAGATTTGACTAATATATTATTTTTATTTACAAAAATTACTCTTATATACCACACATAACTCTTTATTTAAAAATGTATTTAATAAAAATAAAAAGTTTATAAATTATTAATATACTTTATTTTTCCTCTAATTACTTGTATATCCTAATAGCTCATTGAACCAAATAATATTTAGGAGACATCCTAGAAATATATAAGTAAATATTTTTTATAAAACAATTTTAAAAACACAGCTTAATTGTTTTCACTCTAACTTATCTAAGGGCAGAACAAAAGTAAATAATACGCAATAACCGGAACTACTCTCTAAGCCATAACCACAAGCAAGCAATGATAAATATAAAACTTAAAGAGTAAGGGAAGAGAGATGCAAATACAAGATAACACCAAAACATGTTATCGGAGAGAAAACTGAAGTACTCGGTGAAAAATCTCTCCGCGACCCTCCAAGCCGAAATCAATCCACTAGTGAATAAAGTTGGAGTATACGAATATCAAAAAGACTCTCCAAGTCTAATCCACCCAATGTACTTGAACTCTTCAAGTTCCAGATACCAACGAGCTTCATGGAGCCATGTTTTCACTAGTTATCTGGATCCCGAAATTAGCTCCAAATTGCATCCACCAATCTATGGCTTCTTCCAATGCTTCTCATATGCACCAAAACTTCTCTCAACACTCAGAATGGGTGAGATAAGTGTTTGGGCTAAGAACCTCTTAAAGATGTGTAAATGAAAAGGTAGGAGTAGAGGAAAACTTTAGAGAAAAGGTGTAGATAATTGTGAGTTTACAATCTCTAACTCTCAAGTGTATAGCTAAGATTTTTTTTCTTAAAAGTTCCTTGGAAAAACCTCTTCTTTCAATTTCATGGGTAATAAGGGCTTATATAGTGTTGGTAAAGGAATGAGAAAAACCCACTTTAAAAAAGCTCTAGGTAGTGAGTTTTGCAGGTCACTCACGACTTGGCCTAAGTTGCGAAGTAACTCGCGAAATCCAGTCTAGCATGAGACTGTTCAGATTCTAGCATGTGCTTTTCAAGTGGCCTTTCGCAAGTTGTCACTCGCAAGCCAGTCACAAATTCTCCTTCTTCACAAATCTTCACCAAACTCTCACACACAACCCTTACATTAAATCCCACAATAAATACAAGGAAATGATTACACAAAAATTACAATTAACTTTGACACGAAATTAAAGCCAACATAAAAATATAATTGTAAATCACAACATTATTAATTTTATTCCATTCCAATGAATGTGATTGACTATACTTCAATAATATAATAAATGATTTTTTTTTTTTTTTTTTTTGTGATTTGTGACGCATTGATTTGTAAAACTTATGTTATAAACTTTATAATTTCACACGTGAATATTATACATGCAGAACAGAAGAGACTATAATAATTACATATATATCATATGCATTAATTTCTTTCGTTGGTGTTTTGCTCAGTTCTACCTACTTGGATATGAATCCCCCAACCACTGCAGCTATTATAGCTGTAGGATCCCCCAAGATGGCAGAGACAATAACACGAACAGCTCCACCAGCAATCTGACAGCACTTGCTCACCTTTCCTCCTCTCCCTGCTCCATGACCATGATAGTTTTTAAGTGTCCCTTTAAGGCTTGGGATCCTAGTTTGCATTTCCCTGAGCTTGTTCTTGTCTACATTAAGATACATAGCCTGCCAGTTCTCCACAAGCAACTCCTTAACACATGACACATGTAGGTGATAGGTTTTGCAGTGGGACCTATAAGACCAACCGTGTCCTTTGCCCCCACAACGATGGCATGAACTAGAGAGCTTGAGGCACAAGTAAAGGTTGTATTCCCCATCGTTTAGGACCTGTGGGAGGTTTGCACAGCAAGGATGAAGATCAAAACCACATCTTTTGCAGTGGTGCACAAACCCCAGAACATTTTTCCTACACGCATCACATATTCTCCTAGCTGCACCAGGGGGATTATAGTGAAATTGGAACTCACATTTCTCGTAAAAAGGATGATGAATAATACTAGTTGGGGGTGCCACAGCACAGGCCTTATGTAAGTCAAACTCGCATTGCTGGCATTTGTATTTGAGGCCAATACCAGCTTCTTTGCACCCATCACAATTGAATGGGATCTCTGTGTATTCAAGCTTTAGTTTGTGCAGTGGATGGATTGGGTGAGAAATCTCTTTGTCGATTTTCATCATGAGGGATTTTTCTTATTTTTACTCAACTTCTAATAAGCTAGCTTATATATAGCCCGTATGAAAATTTGGGGAGATGGGATTTGTTTATATGGATGGTATGGATGAAGACTAGAAGTATAATTTGGTTTGCTTTTGAATAACTCAAAAGGATTTTTTTTTCAACAGTCCTCTTGGAAGATACTTTGCGTAAGTTTTACATGTAGAGTTAGAGAATAACTTGTTTATACGGTTGTTACTACAATTTAAGGCAAAAGGTTGGTTGAGTGATAAATCGAGAAAGCATTTGCAGGAATCTAATAAATCCTTGCTTGGGGGATGTTGTTATTGCATGCCTTCTAGCTGATGCGATTACCATCTCTAATACCAAAGTTACTGTTTTAATGACTCAAATTTGCAATGCATGCCCCTCGAGCACTCTACACGTATATATTCTAATTTACTTGCTAAACTATAGGCTTTTAAAATTGAATCTAAAGGTGTGGATTAATAAAAAGAAATAAGAAACTTAGAATAGTGTTTCTTTATCTGTTTCTCTATCTTTTTAACTTTTTGATTGATAAATTTTTGTGTTTCTCTTAAATAAAGTGGCCATTACTTGTATTGATTTTGGCTTTCTGTTTTTTCACGGCACAACACTAGGAATTTTTCAGGCATATTTTTTGTTAAAACAAGGAATTCAACGCTTGAAAAAGTTGCAGGCTGAATTATCTGGAAGGTTTGGTATCTACGTCAGAGAGTGCAAAATGGACCTGATCATAAAAGTTAGTGACACGTTTTTCATATTGCACACATTCAGCTTTTTGGTTGTGGCTTGAATGAGGTATGCGAATTGTTCTTGATTCCATGCCACTCTTCTGTGTCACTAACGCTACAATTTTAGTTGGAACTTAATTGGAAGCCTCATACCTTATATCGGTATTTTCGACCGTATGCATGCACCTCAAGATTATATATTGACTACCCTAAGGCGTTCATGAGAGAATAGAAAAGAAATCGCTACTTTGTTAAAGTCACAGTTCAATGTATTATACAGAATCTGATTCCATAGGGCATGTAATTGTTCGTGACTAGTTTTGTTGAAATACGGAAACCATGATACTTTAGAAATTCGAATACAAATTCATCAACATCACGGAGAAAAAAACAAGAGCTAGCACATGACAGCAATAATTTTGAAATGTTTATAAGGTCAAGAGACTCGAGGATAATTATACATGTGGTTTTATACATTTATATCGATATTTGTGTATATTTGACTTCTGATGATTGGTTGCATCAAGCATGGACAAAGCACAACATTTTTTTTTTCGAGATATAGAACAATGGGCAACTTGATAAATTACAAAAACAAATAAATCACAAGTATTGTCTAGAATTTAAACTTTTCCTTCTTATTTTAACTATTGAATTATCAAAAAAATAATAATCACATTGCTCTCCTAATTGCTTGTGAGGCTAAGAACACTAGAACAGGAGTTTTCTTCTCTTTTTTTTTTTCAAAGAGGGGTGCTCTGAATTTACTATCTAAATATACGCGTGCATGGTTGAGACCTGTAAACTCTCTTGCCCATTCTAAAGGAGATGTTGATACTTTGTCTTGCACCTTTCTGAAAGAGATGGAAATGCTTCCTCCTCTTTCTTTGTTCTTATAATATCTTTTTATTACCTAACAAAAATAGAATATATCATGAGTACAATAACGACTATAGAGTTTAATTTGTTATTTTTTGAAACTTCAAACACAATATTTTTTTAATCTTAGGATTTAATTTGTTATATATTTTTTAAAATGTCAAGGTTAATTTCGTTACTTTTGTTAAACTATATGATTTAATTTGTTACATTCCCTTCCACTATAGGGTCTAAAATATATGGTCCATATGTTTTGACAAAATAATAAAATGGTTTCTAGAAAATGAGTTATCCTTCCAAAAAGAAAACTGTTGCATTTTCCTATATTTGGTAATGGCCTTGTAAATAAGTTGAAAAATGTTTTCTAATGTTTGGCATGCACAAAAAATTAATAATATTTCTTATATAATTCAAAACACAAAAGAGCAACTATGAGAATGAGAATTTTTTTTTTTTTGAAAAATAAAAGTGAAAATATCCTTTTGAAATTAAACTAATTTTTTATTGAAGTTTTTCATTAACTAAGTTTTAATTTTCCTTTGAACAACATTATCTAATGCCACCAAATATTGAAAAAAAAAATTAACTATATTTAAAAAAGGTTTTCTTCAAAAGAAGAAATCAAAAATTTTAAAAAGAAAAAGACTTGTCAAAAATCATATAGCTCAACTAATATTTGATGAAGTTTTGAATAGAAATCAAATTTCAGCATGTATCCATTTAGTAGTCACTAGTTAAGTTAAGATTGGCAATGGGTATATAAGTAAAATTGACCAACATAAAAAAATTGGGTATGTGGAGGAGTGGATTCTTGGTACTTGAGACTTTGAGTCGAGGAAAACAGTTCAGAATTTGGAGTAAAAGAGAGTATGCAGAAGAAGTGTCAATTTTCATTTGTAGAAACAGAGAATAATTAATAAGTTGAGTCTTGTCTTGAATCGTGCTCTCTCGCTCGCTCGAGGTTTCTGAAAACATGGAATTTGGGAAATCCACGGAGGAGGAAGACGCTCATGTTTGAAATTGAAATTGGACTCAGGTGCTGTTGTTGTTGTTGAACTTGAAGCCGATACCACCATCAACCGCTCTGGGTTTCAGGTTTATCTCTCTCATCCTCTTTAACCTCTCTTCCTTCTGCCTTCACAAAACAACATTGCAATTTTTTGTCTATGGGTTTTGTATTTTCTATTCTATAATTTGTTTGCGTTTGGGTTTATTGAATGGGATTGTGAAGAGAGTTGAAATTTTCATGGGTATTTTGTTTTGTTTTGTTTGGCTTTGGCCGTGTGGTAATGGTAAGGCTGGGAGTGTCAATAACGAGGTTTGGTGCTTGGGTTGGTTTAGTTTTGTTAAGGAATGGTTGGAGATTTTATGTTTTTCAGAGTTAAAAAGGTTTGTCTAACTGAAATGCAAGCAATTAACTGTTCGATGAAATGCCTCTGTGAGCTGTGTATTTTGATGCATGAATTTTTTTACACACAGATTTTGAGTTCTGGTGCCACAGTGACAAGGTTAGTAAAGTTTCTTGGTTGTCTTCAATGGTAATCCAAGTAGTGGGCTTTTAAGTTTGAAACTAAGTGTTATACTACGTGTGTCATGGTCACCTGACCCCCACGCCCAACCTGCTTTAAATCTAAAGAAACTGATTTTAATTGGATTGGTACTTATCTTTATAGTGATTTTCTATTACGTGTGTTGCCAATCATGTATGTCCATGGAACTTGCTTAAATAAAAACCTTCGGATTAAGCTAACTAGTACAGATGAATGGGATTTGGATTCAAGGCATTTTAAATCAATTGTTTTCATTGCTATGCTTTCAATAAAATTTTATGATCTCAAATTATAATTTGACCACCTCATGATTCTCTTTAATCTTCTTCTATATATGCAACCATGACTGATTTAAGAAGTGGATAATAAAATTCTTGTTACTGTTTTCGTAAAAATAAGTTTGATTATTTTTAAGTATGGTTCCAGTTTTTTTTTAGTTTGTTAATTGCTCTGTTTAGGTGTTGCAGCTTTTTGCTGCTGGTGTTTTGTTGTTTGTATAGTTTGCTTATATCTTACATGTTTGATTAAAGGAATTGTATCTCTACTTTTAGTTTTCAGAATTAAGAAACTTGTCATAGTGAATATTTGATTTTTGGTTACCAGTTCTTTGCTAAAAACTTGGTCATTACTAGCACAAGCATGCTATACTTCTGATATGTTTCTAACGGGGCTAGGTGATTAGTAATGCTGGTTAGATGTATAATTTTCTATATATCCTATATAATTGGATACTAATACATCTCTTTCTTCTAAAAACTTTCACATATAATTGGAAATTATTACTTCTCTTTCTCCTAAGAACTTTCATGTAAAATATACTTTTTGGTGTGATTTCATGTAGAAGGATTAAGAAAAATAATAATTAAAAAATATATTTTATTGATCTTAAATCCAAATCCAAATCCAAATCCAAACTTAGGTAGCCAAACAGTGGAATTTCAAATGATAAATTTCATTCCTTCATTGTTTAAAAAGACCCAAACAAGGAATTTTAAAATCAATGGATTTCAAATCAAGGCATTTTAAATCCATGGATTTCAAATCCAAATCCAAATGTCCATACAAACAAAACCTTAGCACCGACTAAAGAATACTTCCCTCCAACCTCCAAGGTAGGTTTTTTTTTTTACTTTAGTCCCTACTCCCTCATTCACATTGTTATTATTATTGTCTCCAAATTTTATCATCTACACTACGAGATTTCATTTGGGAATGCTTTTTCGTTCCGCTACAATTCAACCTTTTCTTATGTTATGTTATAACTATCTCAATACCCATCAACAACCCAACTTTGTGATTGTGATTATGATTTTAAAGTTGCCTTCTTTTTCTATTTAAGTTTCAGTATATCTGTGTCCTGTTCAACAATAATCACCTGTTGCGTTTTTGTTTGTTGGAGTTGGAATTGAACCTTTCAAAATAATTTAAAACTAAATCCAAAACCTAATTCCTCACACTTGACTTGTAACAACTCTACTCTGCATTATCTATAACAAACGCAAGCAAAGCAATAGAGCTAAATTTTCCTTTTATTTTTTTATTTTTTTGTTCATCTATGACTGTGAATATTCTTGTTTATTAAAGAGACGGGAAAAGGAAAAGCATTTGCAAAGTTAGATGGATTAGGATTTAGGATTAGCCTCCACCCCTAACTATAACCAACCCCTTCAACTTCAAATTTAACCTTTTAAATATCATTGTAAAATTTTTCACTTTTTCATTGAAGATTCATTTCAAACAAACCAATAACATCTGTTCTTGTCAGCTAGAAAATAAAAACCCCAACTCACTAATGGGATTCTTCTAACTTGATATTGCTACCAGTTTCTTCTCAAAATTTAATTCCTAAAGAAGATAGGCATAAATCAGTTGGTCATAAAAATAAGCTGTAATATTGTAATTGTCATCACCATGGTGCTGTGTCGAGGTATGTTTAATAATTGAAGGGCTGCTGCATCTTTTCCATCTAATCAATGCTATGATTTCATTGCACATTAGGTCTAGGGAATGATAGCAGATTGCTGTGCCTGGCTTCATATTATTTGCACTGTCATGCAGTTTGCTTGGTTTATGGAAATAGTTTTAATGAACCAAAATGATTCTATTGGGAATCGTTGCCTAGTTTGAGCTGAGTCACAGCCATTATTCATGAGCTTCTACATATTGTAATAGGGTTTAAATTATCTTGTTTCCTTACTCATCAAAAAATACATATCTGCTTTTACTTGTCAATAAAGTTTGTCAATCATAATTCATAATATAGGAATGCTTCAGCTCTAGCTTGTATCCATAAAAAAAAAAAAAAAAAATTCCTTTAGAGAAAGGCTTATCAATTTGACAATATCCCTTTTCTTCTGTCTCTTTTTTTCTCTCTTTAAATTTTCCTATGCCACAGTTGATATCTAGAGATACATGAGTGGCAACAGGCAGAGGACCCTTGGGGGTGGGGGTCAGCATGTACTGGACTACCTGAAACGAATGCATGCAGAGAATCCTGCTTTCTATTATGCAGTTCAGGGTGATAATGATCACGCTAGTGGAAATATATTCTGGGTAGATGCAACATCCAGAATGAACTATTCTTACTTTGGGGATGCTGTCCTATTTGACACAACATACAGGACAAACCGGTATAGGGTGCCCTTTGCCTCATTCACAGGGTTTAATCATCATGGGCAGCCTGTGTTATTTGGTTGTGCACTAATTCTCAATGAGTCAGAGTCCTCCCTCATATGGCTATTCCAAACTTGGCTTCATGCAATGTCTGGACGACCACCCGTCTCTATAACAAGCGATCCAGACCGGTTTGTACAAGTTGCTGTCACACAAGTTCTTCCTGAAACCCGCCATCGTTTCTGTAAGTGGACCATATTCAGAGAAATGCAAGAGAAACTGGCTCATTTATACCAGTCACATCCTACTTTCGATACAGAATTCAAGAAGTGCATAAATGAGACTGAGGCAATTGATGAATTTGAGTCATGCTGGGCTTCACTGCTGGAGAGATACTATCTCATGGGTGATGAATGGCTTCAGTCAATGTACAATGCTCGGCAACAGTGGGTCCCAGTATACATGCGAAACACTTTCTTTGGAGAGATATCTAGAAGTGAAGGAAGCGTGGGTTTAAATTTGTTCTTTGATGGATATGTGAATGCATCCACTACCATACAGATGATGATTAAGCAGTACGAGAAAGCTATAGCAAGTTGGCATGATAAGGAATTAAAGGCAGATTACGACACTACTAATGCTACCCCTGTTCTGAAGACACCATCTCCCATGGAAAAACAAGCTGCAAATCTTTATACAAGGACAATATTCATGAAATTTCAAGAGGAACTGGTTGAGACCCTTGCTAATCCTGCAACCAAAATTAATGACTCAGGGACAGTCACCACGTATCGAGTGGCCAAATTTGGGGAAGACCACAAGGCACACACTGTGACTTTCAATTCTTTTGAGATGAAAGCTAGTTGCAGCTGCCAAATGTTCGAGTATTCTGGAATTATTTGTAGGCATGTATTAGCAGTTTTTAGAGCGAAAAACGTTCTCACTCTTCCAGCTCAGTATATATTGAAACGATGGACAAGGAATGCCAAGAGTGGTGCAGTGTTGGATGAACATGCTGCCGAGTTGCCAAACAGTTCTCGGGAATCTTTAACCGTGCGGTATAACAATCTACGTCAGGAAGCAATCAAATATGTAGAAGAAGGAGCAAAATCTATCCATATTTATAATGTGGCAATGGATGCTTTAAAAGAGGCGGCTAAGAAGGTTTCTGCTGTGAAGAATCGAGGTCCAGGACCTACACAAGGTGCTACTCTAGTAAATGGAGGTGGGCAAGAATTGCACGCAACTCAAGAAAATCAAACGGCAACATATCAATCTGTGGTAAGTCTCTCCCAGACTGAAAGCTTATCTATTTCAGGGAATCTTGAAATTTTTTTTTTTTTTTTTGGAGCAATTTTTTTAATTGATTGATTAGTTATTTGAAATGAGAGCGTTTCCTAAAACTGAAAGAAGATATAATATATATATATATATATATATAATTTCCTTCCTTGTCTTCTAAAACATCCATGTTTAATTGTTTTGTCAATCATCTCTTAGCTCAAATTGTACTTTCTCCCACAATAAGAACATGGTGGAGGGTGAGGTCAAGAGTTTAAGAGCCACTTAGCACATGTGTTATTTAGGGTGTGTTTGTATAAGTTATTGGAAAACGGTGTTTTGAGTTTGAAATGAGCGTTTGTAAAAAAGTTATGAGTTGTGGTTACAAAACAGAGTTTTGGGTTTTGGGATTTAAAAACGCTCTTTTAAACTCTCAAAACACCTAACCAAACAGACCCTTACTAGAAAAAATAAATAAATAAATTAGGAAATCATCTGTTTTCTCACCTGATTAGCCATTTAATTAAACAAGGATGTGTAGTATGCAATTAAACAGAAAAGCACACAGCATTAAAGATTCTCTGTAATGCGCTTCAGAAAACAAGATATAATAATTCTGTGGCATAACTTAAAAGAGTCTCATCTTTATATGCTTGTTGTGATGGTACTTGCATTTCTATCTTGACTTTGATATGAATCATTAAATAATTGCTCAGGATGAGAAGAAAAAGAAAATTAGCGACTTGACTGCTGAGTTGGAGAATACAAATCAACGGTGTGAAGTGTATCGGTCAAACCTGCTAGCTGTTCTGAAAGATATGGAAGAACAGAAGTTGAAGCTATCAGTGAAGGTTCAAAATGCGAGGCTAAGCTTGAAAGAATGAACAGTACATGCATGACAAATTTCATGTTTCTTGTAAATCTTTCACATACTAGTGAGCATCTTGCAAGTGAGGGGGTGGGTGATTGTAGCAGCAGGCAGCCGTTGTTTGATTTGAAACATTTATTTTCCCTAAGAGATTTAGAATGTATGATAAAGATGTTAGATCCAAATGTTGAAGTATCTGGCTGGATGAACCATATGTTAGACTAAAGACAGTAGGAGCGATCTTTGTGACGAGGAAAAGAAATGCCATAAGAATACCCAAATGTTGACTCCTGATGCACTTTGAAGTGCAGAGGAGGAGGTTTAAACTAAAAGGCCCAATTATTAACGTCTTAATGATGCATTCCTGATGATGCACTTTAGATGGGCAAATGAACATACTGTGATTAGCCTTAAAAAAAAAAAAGTAAAAAGAAAATGATTTAACATGTTGTCTTGTTTCATATAATATGATTAACATGCTATTTTTTATGTTGTGAAAATTATGAGAATAAAACATTTTCCAGCATCCTTTTTGGTCAACCATGAAATGGTGCCAGATTTGTTGTTCCAACTTGTACCTGCTCATCGCTGCCTAGCTGCCAATTGGCCGAGTAGGGTTGTGTTAACGGGCACCGTAAGGTGCCTGTTAACAACAGCTTTTTTTACTTTTTTTGGTACATTTTTTTGATCTCTTCTGTAATTTTTTGCAGCTTTATATTATTTTTTACATGTTTTTACAACTTTTTGCAGCTTTTTGAATGAAAAATACATCCTTAGCCAGCACCAAACCTGTGCTGGTTAATATTTGCCTAGTATAATAAGAGCAATTCTAGTTGGAAGCATAAATTCGTGTAAATTGCCTACTAGTAGCATTTTTTTTTTTTTTTTTTTTTTGGCTGGATGGCATTTCTATTCTTATAGTAAACCTACTCATAATTTATAACAGCCCTCCAAAACACCTGGAGTTATGAATCAATGCGAGTAGATGCAGGTATAAGATTAATTCTAATTTTTTTTTAATTTTGATAAAAAGGAATAATAAAATTATTAGGAGATTGAAAACGTTTACAACCACAAACGTAATAAAACATATTAATAAAATGTTGAAGAACATTCAAAAAGAATATAGTAATATATTTAAAATAATTTTTATTTATTAAATTTTTGAGCCTTAATTAAATTTTTTTACACCATAAGATAGACAAGGTATTCTATCGGCCAATAAAAGAAGCTCTTTTTTATTTTTTTATTTTTATTCTAAGTGAGAGGCCTTATTTTTTTATTACAGTATTATTTTTTGCAATACTAAAAGAAAAATAGATATAATTTTAAGAGGCTATCTTCTATTTTGGGTCTTTGGCCTAATGGTTGAACTGCCCCTGATTAGATCTTAGGCAAAAACATTGGGTTTGGGTTTGAATGAAGTAACTACCACTTTGAATTTATTACAATCCACATCTAGAGGCACCAAATTAAATACACTGTGCAAGGCAACCTAACATCCATCATCTATCCAAGAGAAGACTACCCAATCTCTACACCATCTACTTACCGAAAGTGAAAGGAACAGGCGAACAGCCCAGTCCAAACCAAAGAACATTGTGACTACATAGACTTAAAATAAACTACATGTATCTAACTGTATTGCAATTTAGAGGCCGTCTTTCATACTAATCTTTATGTTTTGCACTTTAATCGACAACTGCTGCTTATGATCCTCAATATCTTTTAAAACTGAAAGCAGGTTTGCCCGATAAACCTCACATTTTCGATTTGCACTCTCCAGTTCATTGGTAAGTTCTCGAATTCTCCTGTCCATATCATCCTGCACACATACAATATAATGTCACAAACCAGGCACAGTAGATCTGCCAATATATACAGAAACCTACATGTAGCAGTGTCAAATTGGAATGCATCACTTAAAACTACGACAGTACAAGCAACCCATAATTTAAAATGGAGTCAATTATGTATATTCTCCATTCCAGGTGCCAAGTATAAAACTAAACTACTGTAAAAATAAAATAAAAATCTGAAATACCAAAGAAAAAAAATCACCCTTCCCCTGCCCAATAAGGAAATAATTAAGCATGCAATTCTATGGGCTTTCAATGAGAGTGTAAGGTCCAAATCACCATTAAATAGTACATTACAATAGTACAGTCAAGTTTAAGAAGCCAGAGAAATTACAGAAGTGGTACATCATTCTTAAGCTAATCCACAGCAAAGCTGTAATCATCCACTCCGGTTAACAGCATCACATTTTTCAAAAATCTCAAAACTCAAATACACAATTCAGTAGAAATAAAGTAATAAACAAAACTCAGGTAAAATCCCCAGCAAATTGTTTGCCTACTAAAGAAACAAGCACAAGAATCAGTGCCAAACATGACTATGGAGCATTTGATATAACATTAACACATAATTAACATCCACACCACACCAGTGTTGGGGCTGATTAATTTTAACAGATACACATTGACCAAAAGAACAAACAAGATTATGCAATTCTTTAAGGCTAAAATCCAAATGGAAATCAACTAGGAGAATGCTTGATAAGATTATGAAGAATTACTTTGAAAACCAATCCATAGCATTCTGCCAAGATGACAGTTATATTTGTAACTTAACCCCCCCCCCCCCCCCCCACCCCGCCCCCCCCCCCCCCCCCCCAAAAAAAAAAATATATATATATATATATATATATAGATGGTGTCCTGAGACCAAATAACACATGGTTGCTACAGGATCAGAGGCTTAAATGGCATAAGCTCTTCTAGGTTACAAAAACATTTCAAACTCTTAGTTGGTAATATTATTCATCCCAAAAAAAAATAAAAAAATAAAAACTCTAACATTCTAAGTAAAAAATGAGATTAAATGGGTACGGAATAAAAAATGAATTGAATCAAGAACCCCTAAATCTATTTCTCCATACTCCATCAAAGGAAGAGAAATAAAAATCCAGTTCTCTATATGTCCCCTGGACACAATCTGTTACACCTTAGCAAGGATTTCCAAGATAATCAAGCCCCAGTGGAGAACAAGTTACCAAATTAACATTGATGGTTCATCCCAAGAATTTAAGAAAAATAATGGGAAATCCCAAGATTCACCCATGCGCAAGTTAAAATTCTGAGGACTACCAGTTCCTCAAACACTCTTTTATTTTATTGATAATTCCCTGGTTGCAATGGGGGAGGAGATTTGAACCCTAAACACCTCTATTGTAAACATCCGCAAGTGCTAGTTGAGCTGCTGAGAAATAAGTCATCAAAAAAGTCCATGAAAGAAAAGGTGTAGAAAGTATAGGATTTGGAGCTCCACCCATAGAGTCTTCAGAATGAGGACTTAAAAAAAAAAAAAAAAAAAAAAAAAAAGAGAGTGGAACTCAAGATGTGGCAAAGATATCTCATTGCCCTCAAAAGGACAACAATTCCTCTCTTTTTAAATGCAGCACATAAGACATGAAGGAGCTGTACCCCACACACTCTTTAACCTAACATGTATGTATAACTTGATGCAATGCATATATACTTCTCAAGATTAATTTCCTAATGCTAATAATGACTAGGGGTTGGGTGTTCTTAAGTATATATATTCAGATGTCTTCCACCTACAACATGTACATAGAGGCATGTTATCAAAAATAAAAAATAAAAACATGCACATATAGGCATTGTCATGGGGTTTTCAAACCAGATTCATAGCCATGTTTTGCAGGATCCAACACAATACAATTATTTCATGATGTTAGGGCTTAAATAAACATAACAAAACCAAGAGCAGTTCACCAGACAATTAAAAGTAACCAAAAGAGGAGGGAAGGTAAACACGTAAAAGAAAATTTACTTGATAGTAATTTACGAGAACAAATGAAAGTAGAAAAAAAATATAAACCAATTACATGCAACTGTATGGAGACAGATAAAGCAAAGGATAAGTAGAAATGAAAATTACTCTTACCTCAGATAGATGCTGTCCTGAGCACCTTTCAAGATCATCAGTGGTACAATTTGTACGACTTCCATCAGTCGCCAAGTTACCCTTAACACGCCCGTTGGCCATGCCTGTTTTTCCCTCGTTCTTTGTTGCATGAGAAAGTTTTTTTGCAGCCACTTGCAAAGCACCCATTGCCACATCATAAGTTTCCAGAGCCTTTGCCCCTTCATCGACAAATTTGAAAACCTCATGGCGTAGGGTATTATATCGTACGGTATGAGATTCTAGATAATTGGTATATACATCACTAGTACGTTCTTCTAATATAACACTGCTCTTGGCATTTCTCGTCCATCGTTTTAATATATAGTGAGATGGGAGAGTAAGCACATTAGTCACTCTAAATACTGCCAATATATGTCTGCAAAGAAGACCTGAAAACTCAAACATCTGGCAACTACAAGTTGCTTTCATCTCCAAAACATTGAATTTAACATAATAAGCTTTATGATCCTCCCCAAACTTGGACACTTGATATGTGATTACCTCCCCATCATCCTCAGCCTTGGATGCCATGAAAGTTAGCGTTCCAACTAGCTCCTCTTGAAACCGCACAAATAGTTTTCTCGTGTAAAGTTCAGATGCTTGTTTCTCCATTGGAGAAGGGGTCTTCAAAATCGGGGCAGTGTTCATAGTATCATAATCTGCTTTCACCTCTTTCTCATTGCGACTCTCTAAAGCTTTCTCATATAGCTTAAAGAACTGACTCAGATTGGTTGAGGCATTCACATAGCCATCAAAGTATGAATTCATACTATCACTTCGCTGGGTTATAGACATTTCTGCAAAGAAGGTATCCCGTAAATATACAGGTACCCATTGCCTGCGAGCGGAGTAGATTGTTTGAAGCCACTCATGATCCCTGAGATCATATCTATCAAGAAGTGACAACCAGCAAGACTCAAATTCCTCAATCAACTCGGTCAAGTTAACACATTTATGAAAGTCTGCTTCAAAATTTGGGTGCTTGAGAAACACATGGGACAACTTCTCCTGGCATTTTTTGAAAATGTGCCATTTGCAGAAGCGGTGGCGGGTCTCTGGGAAAACCTGTGTGATGGCTGAACGTATAACCGCATCATGATCAGTTGTGATTGACACTGGAGGTCGACCAGACATTGCCACAAGCCACGTATTAAACAACCACACAAATGATGCTTCAGATTCATTTATTAGGAAAGCACAACCAAACAAAACAGGATGTCCATGATGGTTTATCCCAGTGAAAGGTGCAAAGGGAAGACGGTACCTATTGGACCTGTAGGTAGTGTCAAATGTAACAGTATCACCAAAGTAAGTATAGTTCAGCCTCGCCTTTGGATCAGCCCAGAAAACATTGCTCATAGACTGATCCTCATCACCCTGCACTGCATAGAAGAAATTTGGGTTCTCGGCATGCATTTGTCTCAAATAATCCAGAACAAGTTGAATGTCCCCTTCTAAGCTCCTCTGTCGGTTATTCCTCATGTAATTCCTACAATCAACCTCTGTAAATCCAACTTTGCTTATTCCACCATACTCTTTAATGAGAGCAGACATAATCCTCCGAGGACCCATCCCAGCAGCCTGCAAGGTATCAATCAAGGTCTTGGCAGGGCCAGAGATTTGCCTGTGAGAGCGAAGGCAGTGCACCTGATCGGGTGGAACCAGCTCATGATTGTGTTCCCTTACAAACCCAGACACTACCCATTTCCCTGAGTCCTGCATCTTGACAGACAAGGATGCTTTGCAGCCCACTCGAGTAATGGTTCTCGGGCGCTTAATCTCTCTGTCCTTGGTGCGCTTCTCATTCAAGTTGCGAAACCCCTCCTTGGCACAGACAAATTGCCTCTGTATGATAGCCCCATCACGCCTGGAACGACGGGAGGAGCTGACACGGGTACTGAAGCCAACACGACGAGCATAAGAATTATAGAAAGCCTTGGCAGCCTCTTCAGACTCAAATTCCATTCCTTCATAAGGTTCAAGGTCCAATAGGTCCCCCTCAGGAAGATAAAGTTCAGAGCTTGTGCCAGCACCACCTCCACCACTGGTAGTGATGTTAGTTGGGCTATCAACCATTTCTTCATCATCCATATCCACACCATCATCATCACCACCACCACTCCCCAACCCAATATCAAATTCAATCATCTCATTATCCATGTGGGAATTTGAATTATTATGCTTTACAATTTCAATGGGCAACCTAACCGTGTGAATTTCTCACTCATACGCTTTACTAGTAAACACTGATAATCACAAATAGAAAGTATTCTAATTTCCAATACCCAAAAAGCCAAAAAAAAAAAAAAAAAGGAAACAAATTAAAAAACAAAGCACTGACCCTCATAAGCGTAACCCAACTCTGTTTTTCATAAATAATAATATCTCCTGCTCCATCTTCAGCCAAAAGAATCTCAGCCCACAAAGCAAAAACCAATATTATAGCAAATATGAAGAAAAACCCACCCAAAAAAAAGTGTTCTTTATCTGTTTTCAGCACAAGTTGTGGGTTTAACAGACACAGAAATGTGAGGTACAGAGTGTGGAAAGAAAAGTTAAGTTACTTTATTTTTCTTTGTTTTGTTCTAGGGTTTCTGTTGAGTATTGAGAAAGAAGAAGAGAAACCCTAGAGCTAGAATCAAATGGGTTTTGATCTGGTTTAGAATTTGGAGGGTTTGCTCTTTCCTTTTGCAATAAATAAAAATAAATAAATAATAAAAGATTGTGAAGAAATGAGAGAGAGAGAGAGAGAGAGAGAGAGAGAGAGAGAGAGAGTTTGAGAATGGTTGGTGAGTTCTTCGTATACTATCATGGCTCTTTAACCCTGATCTCCTACTTTACCCTTTTCTATTCACAAATCCCTCATCTACCGTCCGATTTACTACTTGGAATGATCTACGGTCCAGTCTACACCGATCAGTGTTTTTAGGCAAAGCCCAAACTCTTTTTTTTTTTTTTTAATCTTTTTGATTTCTTTTCTTTATTTTTTTTTTGGGTCCTTTTCAAATTTAATCAAGCGTGATAGGGTTGATGAGAATTTGCTATTTTCATTCAATCTCACATTCACCTATTATGTTAATCTTATCCTAAGCAATTGTACCAAATTACCGATTACAAGTTTCTTTGTTAATTGAAGAATTGACCAATTACTTTGGCTTTTTTTCTCCCTTTCATTTTAAATTATTAAAATAAATGAATAATTTCAAAAAAATTCCGCACTTTGCACTATAAAATCTAATATTAATATTTTTACAACAATCTTTTTTGTAATTATAGATCTATAGTAGATCAGGTGTAATTTTTAAATTTTATTTTAACTTATGAAGAACTAACACTTTAATAGTTTGCAAAAATGTTGAAATTTTATGATTATAAAAAATCTTTTCTTTTTTTTGTTCAATTTTTAATTTACCTCCATTTTATTTTACCAAAGAAGTCATATATATTTCAAATTTTACTTATACTTTACTTCGTTTACAAATTTCCCTTGTACTTCACAACTTCATTTACAAGATCAACTTCTTTATTTCATCTTTTAATCAAATGAGAGCTTATTAATTGCACAATAATATTTAATTAATTCTATTTCATTCCATCAATCAGTCCAATTTCAAACCATTTATATGATATGATAAAAAGACACTACCAATTAAGCTTTAGACACTTAGGGGGTGTTTAATACCGTTATTTAAACAACAGTTTTCAGTGTTTAAACACTGAAACACGTATTTTCACAACACTTTTTACCCCACACATATTTTCACAACACTTAAGCAATAATACTAAATATCTCTAACCTAACGAGCCCCCACATTCACAATGTCAATGATCAACCATGAAATGAGTATGCTTGTAAGTGTAATGGTATCAATAATCACAACTTGAGGAAGAAAGATGAAAGATGCAAGGTCATGAGGGGGAATAAACATTGGAGGTTGTGCAAGAATTTGCACAAACAAACACTGGACTCATCTAGTAAGAAATTTTTAGTAACATTGTTATTTTGTAAAAATACGTGTAGGCAAAAATATGTGTAAAAATATATATAATGTTGTTTAAATACTGAAAATTGTTATTTAAACAACAATACCAAACACCCCACACTAATTGACGATTGAAAAACCACTTGACCGTGCACCATCTCAATCCAATGGTGCAATCAGCTTGACGACGGTCCAATGAGTTTGGACCAGGATCAACGTGTAAAAAAAACCTCCTAATCTAATGAAGTTGGCTTCAGAGTTACGACTACAACATAAAATATTACTCCCATCCCATCCAAGGTTACCGTTAATTTTACTCTTAAGATTTGACTAACAGCGTTGTTAACTCTTGTAGGCGCATAGTGATAATATTCAAGCCTACTTCTGTCCCCCCTTCTTGGGTATTGTCTATAGAGGAGTGAGATACACCGCTCCACCAGTTTCAATTAATACACAAACGAGTTAGAATAATGCATTATGTGAAGAGTTCATTAGGGCCAGCTATTATGAGACTAGATACAACTTAAATATTCGATTTAGAAATAACCAAAGAGTAAGTCTTAATCTTATTAACTCGTGTTTGGCTAAGCTTGATTTCCAGCTTACTTTGATTACTTATTAGCTAATTATTGTCAGCCAAATAAAAGGCAAAGAAAACAGGTTGTAGAACCCAAGACAAGCCTATAGAGAAAAACAGTTGGTAAATGAATCAACTACAAATCATAGGTAAATCCCTCTAAAGGCTCGGACAAACTTTGAGCATCATTTCCAATATGGTGTGAAACGTTTCACACGGAATCAAAATCATCCAAGGTCTATCAGATTTCACATAAGCATAAATATTGCAATATAGGAGTACATATAAAGGCAAGCACAAAGCCAAGAATAGGCAGATAAAGGCAGCTAGCATGAAACTCAATATAAAGAACACCATCCAAATCGTGCTGTGTGTAATGGATTTCATATTCTGTTCTTGCACGTTAGAGTGTTCTTCGTACCTGTGTATGATTGATTGGTTGTTTGCAGTGATTACTGCTTAATTGAATAAAATGTTATTCATTAAAAAAAAAACAATCAAAATAAGCATAAAACCATCCGATTCAACAGTCAAATACCAAAAAGATACGCTAGAAAGAAATAGAAAACATCTTAACCGGAAACATATACTCAAAAAAAGTTGTCTAACGGCACATTCATCTCATCGTTGTTATACCCAAACTAGCTCAAGCATCATTCCTCTCAGGCTCCTCCAGGACTAGCTTACCAGTTGGTTTTGCCAACAGATCGGTATGCTCTTGGAATGGAGACTTTGTGAAGCGAGTCTCTCTCCAAAAGTCAGGTGTAAGGAAGCCATAAGTTTTCAGCAGACATTCAAATGTTGCCTGCAAAGAGAGAAAACCATTATGATCCACCGATTTATAAATAGCACATTACATCTTTAAAAATACCTTTCATGTCTCTCTCATTCAACATTTTTTTTAATAATCATAATATCATATACATAACAACCATCTTACCTCCAAACACACAAAATTGCATTTTATGTCTCTTATTCAAGATAGAATTTATATATAACTCATACATTTTAACCTAAGGGAACTACGTATAAGAAATTCTCACTATTGCAACTGATATAATAATATCTTTGAAAACCAACAAGCCTCTTGAACGAGTAATCAACCTTCACCAAGCCAATAGTATATATATCCTCTCTATTCAAATGGACCCATTTCATCATTCAGACTAGACAATACAATAACATTTCTCAAATTTTCATAAACCCAAATATTGAATCAATAGTGCAGACAATAACATATCACTACAACAATAAATCTTATCAATTCAAATCCCAATATAAGCAGCATACAACATATCATGAAAGAAACAAAAAGAGAGAGAGAGCTAACCTTGACGAAGTTTCCGAGAGTCTTAGTGGAACCCCTGGAGGAAGTGAAGACATCATCAATACCAGCAAACTGAAGCACCTTCTTCGGAACCCTAGCGGCCACAATTCCGGCACCACGAGGAGCAGGAACCATACGAACAGTAACGGAACCACACTTTCCGGTGACCTTACAGGGCACCGTATGAGGCTTACCGATCTTGTTACCCCAGTATCCTCTCCTGACAGGAATGACAGAGAGCTTAGCCAGAATGATAGCGCCACGAATAGCCGTAGCAACCTCCTTGCTGCACTTGACACCGAGGCCGACGTGGCCGTTGTTGTCGCCGACGACGACGAAGGCCTTGAAGCGAGTTCTCTGTCCGGCACGGGTCTGTTTCTGAACGGGCATGATCTTCATGACCTCGTCCTTGAGACCAGGGCAGAGCTTGTCCACGATCTGGTGCTCCTTGATTGGGAGCGAGTGGAGGTAGATCTGCTCCAGGGATCTTATCTTATCGGAATGGACGAGGCGTCCAAGCTTTGTGACTGGCACCCACTTCTCCTCCTCCTCGCGTCTCCCGCGGCGGCGCCCACCACGCCCGCGGTCGCCTCTGGAGCGTCCGCCACCGAAGCCTCTGCCGAAGCCTCCGCGCTCTCCTCCTGCTCCACCGCGCTCAGCCATGATTAGGTTACTGGAAATGAGAGATTTTGTGGGATTTCTCTTTTCTTCTGTGTGAGAGAGAGTGAAGAGAGGCGAAGGGAGAATGAAGCGATTTAGAGGGTGAGCTAGGGTTTTTGAGGGATTGAGTTAGGGTGTTGTTTGGTTACGAGACTCACTTCAGCTTACGATGGGATTAAGAGCCTTTTGTGGTGTTGCAGGCCCAATTCTAAATTGTAAACCCTACAAATGCTAAGGTCCAGCCCAGTCCAAACAATTTAGAGCATTGTTTAACTATGTAAATAGATAATAAAAAAGAATTTGGATAATTAGGGATATCGACACAATATTTTTAAGTCCCAATAAGCTAAGTTATTCATGATTACACGCAAAGCTTAATTAATCTGAACAGTAAACATATCAAAGTCAAGGAAATCATACTACCCACCAAACTAATTTGAAGACAATTGTGAATTAAATGTGACTAACAACTATGAATGTGATTCAAAGCCAAAATAAACTTGGTTAAACTGAATAACAAGATTATAAGGAAGCACTTATTGGCATGAATGCCGTACAAAACAAACCCTAAGCACTATGAGAAAATTTCCTAAGGAAATAAATTATAAGATCTCTTGAGTGAAACAAGTTTGTCAAGTCGAGCATGGTGTTCTTTTTTCTTCTTCTTTTTTGATAACGAGCCATATATTTATACTTAAGGCTCGATGGTTATTAGCAATTGTTTATTCTATCTTTCTTTCCTTGGGCTTGGATGATACTTGTTAAAATGTTAGAGAGTAGGTATAAATCATTTAATGCCATTTGCCTTTGTTTCATCATTTGTAATGCTGTTGCTTAATGCTTTGTCACCCTCCATAAAAGACATAATGTTATTGATGCATGGGGGAAAAAGATAAAATTCAATTTGTGGTTTAGCATAAGGAATATAAGCAATATCTCTTCCCTCTCTATGCAACTTTCCCCAATGCCATTTTCATTATTGTTGTTTGTTCGCGTAGAAGTAAAAAGAAATAGCCAAAAATTACCAGAATTTCTCACGGTTAGTGAAACTTATTAGTAATTTACACCATGGTTATTTAACTTTAAAACCATATAGTTCTATAAAAATTTAAAAAAAAAAAAACAAAAAACAAAAACAAAACAAAACAAAACAAAATCTAGCTCTTTTCTCTAGTTTAATCAATTTTTGAGTTGTGACACATACAGTCATAGTTAGTAAAATGTAAACAAGTGGCTACTACTTTGTCTAAAAATCTCAATCACACTAATTCAACATTTTATTATTCATTCTAGATGAAGCGAGTCAAAATAATAAAAAAGATTACTGTAAATGACTAATAAGACTAGAGTTAAGAAGACCATAAAAAGCCATTTAAGAGACTATGAAACTTACGAAATGAGGTTTTGTTATCTTCTTCAGATTTTTTTATATGACATGAATGCGGTATGTCTAAATCATCTAGATTAATACAAAGTGAGTTGAAATACAAAATGTAAAGAATTTAAGGCCAACTACGGCATGGTTGCCTTTTTTGAGGATTTAAAATAAAAGAATTTGAATAACAAATTATTAGTATAAATTATTCGATATAATAACTCCATTTTTTTAATGATTCCAATGACGGGAGAGGAAAGATCCATTTTTTTGATGATTTCAATGACAGGAGAGGAAAGATTTGAACCCGGTATTGCTTATAAAAGAAAGCCAACAATACTATTGAGTTATATGACTCAAGACAATTTATAAAAAATAAAAAATAAAAATAAAAATAAAATTGAGAAGAACTCAATGCAAATTTAACTTTACATGCTGATGTGACTTTTGAAAATTTTGCTCGAATATATTTTTTATATATTACCAATCCACATTGTGGGGACGTAAGCTCAAATGTATATTGGGCCTTGGGCCTGTCCGAAGAGGCCCCGTGATCCGAGAATAGATCAATCGCAAGGAAGGCGTAGTCTTCGAACTTTACAAGTGAATTGTGACTATAGAAGGTGGGAGAGGTTGTTTGAGAAGGAATATCCCATCGGCTAATCGCAACGAAAATCAAGATGTACCTCCTATCATTCAAGGTGACGTTCCAAGAGGTTCTATTGATAAAGACATGCATCATGAACGTACAAGGAGGATGGGAGCTAGGAAATATCTAAGAAAAAACTGCTGTCACAGCATTAAATGTCCTGCAACTAACTTTCTAACTGCATTTATGTGAAGAAGACTCTTGAACGGTGTTGCATTGGCTACCCCAACTCATAGAGGGTCAAAGAGAGTGTCCGATGGGACAAACACTCAAGTAATGGCCCAAATCATCAACAAGTGGAGGGCCAAGGTCATTTAAAAGAAGATATATAATGTAAGAGACCCCTAATGAAATAGAGATCGAAAAAAAGAAAGAAAAACACTGTAGTAATCAAGAACTGAACTTGTAATCAAATTCGAGAATCAATAGACAATAACTAATCTCCTCGGACTGTGCCGAGGACAGATTTCTTTAGTTTAATCAATCTATCTTCCTTTTATTGTTATCTGTACCCACTTCATTTGTTGTCTAACTCATTTAAGCCTAATTTTCCAACTTACACTCTACAAATTCATTGTATTAGGTTTGTTAGGCCTAAACTGGTCTACCCTGTGGACAAAGAACCAAAATCTGGTCCTTACAATTAACGCCGTTTGTGGGGAATTCTGAGGTTATAGTTAGTTTATCGTTCAACAATGATAGGTTCAGGTCCAAACCAAGCAGAATCCATGGGGTCTCAATGGCAAAATCACTTTCATGATCTTGAATAGAGAAGGGACCGGAAGGGTAGCATGCACACTACTCGTACTATGAGCCAATCTCGGGGTGGGAGCCACATCTCTCATGAGCAGAATGCTAAGAACATGCAACGAGAGATTTATCATCTAAAGAGGAAGTTACGCCATGAAGGCCAAGGCGAACTCCTTCCCATTCTGACTTATGTTCTGTCGATGAAGAGGATGTTAGTTATAGACGTAGATTAAGGACTCCTCCTATTGAGTCTTTCTCGTATGATGAGGACTACCATCATGACCGCGGAAACAAAAATTCATCTTCCAAAGGCTTAGGGAATGATGCTATAAGTAGAGTATTCAACCAAATTTTCAGGTCACCCTTCACACGCAAAATCGAGGGAGGTAAACTTTCTCGGTGGTTCACCCAGCCCACGTTCACCATGTACAACGGTCGAACAAATCGTGTGAAACACATGAGCCACTTCAACTAGAGAATGGCTGTGCATTCTAAGAATGAGGTTTTGATGTGCAAGGTGTTCCCTTCTAGTTTGGGGCCTGTGGCCATAAGGTGGTTTGACGACCTAGGTGCAGATTCCATTAATTCTTTCAAGGAGCTCACCTAAGCATTTGGGTCTCGTTTTATCACATGCAATAGAGTTTCTCGGCCCTTAAATTCCTTATTATCCATGTTCATGCAAAAAGGGGAGACCCTAAAAACGTACTCAGACAGATATTGGGAGATGTTTAACGAGATTGAGGGACTTTAATGACATGGCTATAAGGACTTTCAAGGTCGACCTGCCCACCAAGCATGATCTGAGAAAATCCTTGACCAAGAAACCGGCCAGGAGTGTGCGTCGGCTTATGGACCGCATTGATGAATACAAGAAGGTTGAGGAAGACCAACAGTAAAGCAAGGGGAAGGGTAAGATTATCCCTTAAGAGATGAGGGATTTTAGGTCGGACCATTATAACTATAATAGACCTCGAAATGATTTTGCAGGACAATTTGGGTCTATAGCTCCTCAAGCATTTAACATTGTGTTCTAAGAACCAGTGCATCAAGTCTTGGAGAAGATCAAGAACGATCCATACTTTAAATGGCCGAACAAGATACCCCATAAGGCGCAACTAAAGTCTTCATTGCCAATACCACCAAGAACGAGGACTGTAGAACTTTGTGGAACTATTTAGAGCAACTAGTCAAAGAAGGAAGATTACAGCAGTTTTTGTATCCACCCAACTAGCATGGAGATCAAGCAAGGTCAGGGGCTCAAGGGAATGCGTCTTCAAGGCCCCCTTTGGGCACGATTAATGTCATCTTTACTGCCTCTAGGAGAACTGGTTTTCAACCTTCTAAGGTGACGTCTGTAGCTTAGCTACCAGTCAAGGACTTTGATTTTAAGTCGAAGAGGGTTAAAGTGGAGACCCGATTGGCACTGAGTTTTTCGAAGGACGACAAGATTGGAACCATCCAGCCACATAATGATGCTTTTGTGGTCACCCTCAAAATAGGAGGATATGATGTGAAGAGAGTGATAGTAACCCGAGAAGTGGTGTAGAGATCATGTACCCTAACTTGTACAAAAGGCTAAACCTGAGGTCCGAGGATTTGACAGCCTATGATTCACCCTTGGTAAGTTTTGATGGGAAAGTTGTCATTCCAAAGGGTCAGATTATGGGAGCCAATCTGTAGCTAGTGGACCAGATTGAGGAATGAGGAATGAGGAATAAGAGGGAATTGATTCCTTGTAAGACACAAGGAATTTTTTTTTTTTTTTTTTTAAATTTAAATTCCTCCAAAGTTTGGAAAAATGAAGAATAAGAGAGAATTGAGTGTATTTTAATGAATTTTCACTAAAATCCCCGTAATACTCCCTTTTTCTCCCCTTAAATTTCCATACTCCTATTTTATTTATTTTTATATAAGAAAGTGATATATAAACCTTTGGTTGGATTATTCCACTTTTTGCTTATGAGACATTTCAGAAATCCAATGAATTAATAGTGCAGTTGATGAGACCTAGAACCTCTAGATTTACGATACATCATAGTTCATTGAGTCCATCACGTAGGTGTCCCTAAAGGGGCATCTATTTTTATTAAAAAAGAGACATAATAAAAACATTATTAAAAAAATGATTAATTTCCTTTTATTTTCATTCAATTCCTTACTTTTTCTATTCATTTATTTTCAAACTACTAAACAAGAAAAATGACAATATTTAATTCATTTTCATTATTTTATATTTTATATATTCTATTCCATTTATTTCCTTTATGAACATAAGCTAAGTAAATAAATTCACAAAAATAAGCTAATGGAAAGCACATTATCCAAATATTTGTACATAATCTAATCTCATCTATTAGGAGAATTAGGATTTTATTCTTCATCCTCATTGTTGTAACTATTGAATAGTAAAAAAAAAAAAAAATTGTTATAATCTAAATATTTTCTATTTTAATAAAAAAGTGATATAAAAGAGAACCAATGTCTAGTGTTCATTTGATAAAAGAAGTATTTGTTTTTTTCTTTTTGTATTTTTTAAATTTTTATTAATAAAATTTTAATAGATCTAGTCTTTTAAAAATAAAAAAATAAAGTAACTCTTATTATTTTTCTGTCACATATTTAATATAAAAATAACAAAAAAATAATATATTCTATGTCATATTTAGCAAGTAAGTTAAGGAATCTATGAGAAATTTTTTTGGGGGGATTAAGGGCCCGTTTGATACATGTGTTTAATTAATAGTTTTCAGTTTTTTTGAAAATATATGTGGGTAAAAAAATGTGTGAAAATATATATAATGTTTAAAAACTGAAAACATGTGTTTGAATTTGCGTATCAAACGGGGCCTAACTATTGAATTGTAAAAAAAAAAAATTTATAATTTAAATATTTTCTATTTTAATAAAAAAGTGAAATATAAAAGAGAACCAATGTCTAGTGTTCATTTGATAAAAGAAGTATTTGTTTTTTTCTTTTTGTATTTTTTAAATTTTTATTAATAAAATTTTAATAGATCTAGTTTTTTAAAAATAAAAAAATAAAGTAACTCCTATTATTTTTCTGTCACATATTTAATATAAAAATAACAAAAAAAAATAATATATTCTATGTCATATTTAGCAAGTAAGTTAAGGAATCTATGAGAAATTTTTTTTGGGGATTAAGGACCCGTTTGATATATGTGTTTAATTAACAGTTTTCAGTTTTTTTGAAAATATATGAAAGTGAAAAAATGTGTAAAAATATATATAATATATAAAAATTAAAAACATGTGTTTAGATTTGCGTATTAAACAGTGCCTAAATATACAATAAAAAAAAAGTGGTGGGTGGGGGTGCATTCACGAGGAAGTTTGTGTTTGATATGGAGAGAAGAAAAAAAAGAAGGTGAAAAGGGGAAAAAATAGTAGCACTAGTTGGAACTTTTTTTTTTTTTTTTTTGGCTGAATAGCACTAGTTGGAACTTGGTAGCGGCGTTGCAATTGCAATTGCATTTTTGCATATGCAAGACAGTAGAGTAGTGGTGAATATGATACACGCGTGACTTTGGCTTTGCTGATTGCTCCCTTATTTGGCTACCTTCTCTTCTCTTTTTTATTACACTACACACACTGCCACAAAGCCACACACAGCCCAGACAGACACAGACTCCACATCCTTTTTAGAGTACAGAGTGAGTCAGGTGAAGAATCAGTGTCACCCATCAACCTCCAAGCTTTTGAATTCCAGGTAACTCTCCTTTGCTACATTAGTTGATTTGCATTAGGGCAGGCCTCTTCATAACATCAACTACACTGTTTTCTTCTTCTACTACTCAAACGTTTCCTTTTCTATAGATATGCTAGCGTGTTTCTGTTTCTGTTTCTGTTTCTGTTTGTTTTTTCGTTTTATTCCGTCTTTGCTGACAGCTAGGCTCTTCTTCGCAATGTTCTTGTGCTTCTAAAGTCTCTGTCTTTCTTATCTCTTAGCTCTATTCACACTCAAACACCCTTGTCATATCTTTCTTAATACCAAGATAAACTACAAAGAACTGGGCTTTTTGTGATTTTTGTTGGCTTCTCTTTTACATTTTTAGATAAAGAATTTCAATTTTGAAGCTTTGTTGATGTGTGCTGTTTGGGTGGTCTTGCAGAGACTTTTTGAATTTTCTATCGTAATGGACTTTTTGTGCTTTGTCTTCTATCTTCCCCATCTAGCATAAACAATAAGATACCCAGAAACGACTACAGCCCTTTTGAAGGACTAGAATTATGGATGATAACAAACAAGAGCTTGAAAATATGGTGGACCCACTTGATAAGGACAACAATCTGACCCATCCCCATGCACCAGTTGACCAAGTGGAGAACAACATTGATGATGATAAGGGTCTTGAAATCCCTATTGAAAACCAAGTTCCAGTTGATGTTGCTACTGCCTCCCTTAAGACCTCTGATGATGCCAATGTTGCTGTCAATGAACCAGTGCTTTCCGACACCCAGACTGATGTTAGCAATGCAAACCCTTTAAATCAGCCAAAACCCGATGAGAGGTCCATGGAGATAGAGGTCAAAGTTGATAGGGAAGTGAAGGACACCGAAACAGATGCTGCTAGTGATTTCAATTCTTCCAATCAGCAAGGAACCAATGTTCCCCCTGAGGGTTATATGGAGATAGAGGCCAAGCATGATGATAAAGGGCATGAATTGAATGTTGGAATGAGCAAAATGGAGCTGTCTCCGGATAGAGAGATTAAGGAGCAAGTGTTGAAACCCAAGTTGGATGTAGGTAACGAAGTTTGTATGAAAATCCCAGAGCAGTCATTTCTTTTGGCATCAGATGGGGTTGAGGGTGATGAGTCCGGAACAGAGGAGGAGCAAATGGCATTCATGATGGATGTAGAAAATTTCCACAGGGAGAGGAGCCTGGAGTTTAAGCCCCCAAAGTTCTACCAAAAGGAATTGAATTTGCTCAAGTAAGCGTTTGGCAAGTTTTTTCTTTTAAAATTTGCATATAAATTTCGTTAGAGAACCTTTTCTACTTTTATGGTCAAAATCTTGGTTCTTTATTTGATTTAGGTTATGGAGAGCTGTAATCAAACTTGGTGGCTATGAACAGGTTTGCCTGGGTTTATTTTTCCTTATAATCCAATTTTGTCTTTTTGTTTTTGCTCTTCTTTTTGGGGGTCCATCTTCTGTCATGCCTCGGCATTATAGATTATTGTTAGAATTTTTTTTCCCAAAATCCCAATAAATTAAAATTCATTGACTTGATATAATTAGAAAAGATAAAACATAGTTCTGATGCTATGTTAGAAAAAGCAAGACATAGTTTTGATAACTTGATAAAAGTGTATGAGAAAACATGAAGAAGAAAATAAAGAAGGCAGATAAAGAAAGAAAGAGAACATAGAGAATTAACATGGTTGTTCGGCATTATAGGTCTACACTCACAGTGAAGAGCCCTTGATGGCTACACCTTTTCTATTAAGCTCTATGGATATTAAAATGAACCTAATGATGGATAATTATGGTAAGCTATATCCTAGATGATGGGTTCATTGTAATATAGATAGAGCTTAAAATTAAAGATGTAACCGTTAAGTATTTTTTGCAATGAATGTATACCTTTAATGCCGAACCACGTTAATTGCCTATGTTCCCTCTCTTTATTTCTTTCCTTGCCTTGTTTATTTTCTCATACATTTAATATAAGTTATCTTTTCTAAAATGGTATGAGAGCCATATCTCATATTTTCTAACATGGTACCGGAGTTATGTTTTGTCTTTTCTAATATGGTATTAGAGTCATGTCCCATCTTTTCTAATAGATTTAATTTAAATTTAGACATTATTCAAAATTTAAGAATGAATTCACATAGTTGGCTAACATAAAAAACCTTCTCCCCCCTCTCCCAATCCCCAACACAAATGCCCGTGCATTTTTCATTTGAATAAACAATTTATGTACTTCTCTATATATTTATCACTGCCATGAAAGTATTACAGGCTTGATTTCTGTTTGTGGACATTCATAGGTGACTTCGTGCAAGTTGTGGCGGCAAGTGGGACAAGCATTCCATCCCCCAAAGTAAGTAATTAAACCTTTTTTTTTTTTTTCATTTCTGCCTGTATTCTAACTATGGTAGGGCCAGGTAGGCTAAAAATAAAAATTCCGCAATTCTCCTTAGGGTGTAAAAAGGGGGAAAAAGGATAGTAAAGACAAGAGAATTTGCAAGTGGGAGTTTGTAATTCTTGTTTAGTGTAGACCGCTTCCCCAATCACTCTAAAAAAGGCTCCTTCCTGTTTTAACAGGGACATTATACAAGTTTCATTATCTATTGCAATACAATGGCTAATCTTTTATAATGATTTGGCTTGACCAGGACCTGCACTACTGTCTCTTGGACTTTCCGAATTTTTTATGAGAAGGTTATGCTCTACTTGCTATGTTTCTCCTCCTGTACATTAGTTCCTGAACTTTTTATTTGCTTACTTGCTAGTATTTTGTAGTTCCTGATTATCAATTTCTGCAGGCACTTCTTGAATATGAAAAGCATAAGATGGGTGCTGGTGAACTCACAGAGCCTAATAGAGTTAATAGTCAGGTAATTTAAGTTAGCTAATCATGCGGTCATGTCTTTGGTGTTTGTAGAAAAATATGATGTCCATTTCATTGTCAATATGGATGCTTTGCTTCAGGCACTTTTGACTTTTAGGTTGTAGAGAACAGGGGGGAAGAAAGTGGGAGGGGTTGCATTGTTTGGTGGAGGAACTTTAGTTATGACAAAGTTGTATGCCTATGGTTAGGTCATATGTGGTTTGGTTTTTGACTGCTGTGATTGAACAATACATATATCAGAAAATGGTGTGGATGATGTGTTTTTGTGGAGCTGGTGCCCTTAGTAGATGATCAAAGTTACTAAATGATTTCTTAAAAGGGCATTAGGAAGGAGATAAATGCTACATTTGGGATAGAGGGAGTGGAGTGGGGAAGGTTTGTTCCGGAAAAACCCAAAATTTGTTTTTTTAAAAGCATTTGGTTATTGTGGAACAAATTTGAGTTTTGGGCAAAGAATCACTAGACTGAGTATATTTGAGATAATTCTTTTAGTGTGGTGATCTGATACGATTACTGGATTCTATTGTTTCATCAAGACAACAAGGTTTGGTTGTTTTGGAGATTGGGGAGCATTATAAACTACAAGCTAATGGAGGTTTCAAGATTACTTTTTTTTTTTTGGTGGTAACCTACAATGGGTTTGTTTTGGGACCTTCCGCTTCTCAATTTTCACAGGGAATTGATGTCTCATTCTCTCTTTGCTTTTGTTTTGCATTTTTGTTTGTTTGCTTCTATTTTTCTCCATCCTTTTGAAAATTTTGAATTTTGGTATAATCCATGCACGAATGGTATGCATCCACCCAAAGAATAAATTATAAAGAGCCAGCCATAATGTGTTGTTTTTCTTTACATGAGTGCATACTAAATACATTGTGGTGTGTCTTTTAATTTAGAGAGAATCTTAAACTGAAAAATAAATGGCTAATTATGTATTGGTGATATATAAGACACATGATGATATTACTGGAATGCTAAAAGCTGGACTGCCTGATGCAGTTTTGCAGTTATTGGGCATTAGTGGAAATACAATCTGGTTCTGCACAAAGTGTTTACAATGATTCATGTGGGGTGTGAGTAATAATTGATGATTATTATGAACTCATTTGGTGTTGCAAGAACGAGCTTAAATGATTGTAACAAATTTCTGTGCAGGTTGGTGATAGTCAAGCTTTGGGATCAGGTAGGGCACTAAGGGATGCTGCAGCTCGTGCAATGCAGGGTTGGCACTCTCGGCGTCTTTTTGGGAATGGTGAGATTGGTGATCCAATTATTAAGGTATGTGGAGAACTTTTAAGCTCTATAAATTGAACTCTTGTGTGTTTTTCCAATTTTTGGTTTTCATTGGTTTTGCCTTTTTCTCCTTCCTTGTGATCATTCTGTATTATTTCATATAATAAGCATTTTTTTTTTTTTTTTTTTTTTAAGGAGAAGAATTTGAGTTCCATGCCAAAGGGTGACAAACAGGTTAAAAGTGTTGGTATGACCACTCTACTGGGTATTGTGTTCAGTAATTTTAACTGCCATTATGGTCCTCTTTTGAACTTGGTTTACTAACTCAGGTTTACTAAAGCGGAAAAAGCCATCTACTGTTGAGCGTAACATCCAAGTTACTCACTTGAAAGTGACAAAGCCGCAGTTAAGTTTATTGTTTTTTTTTTCCCTTCCGTGAGGTCTAGGTTTTTGTAACTCATTTGATATAAAATGTGGTACATTTGCTCTTGGAATTGCTCAAGTTCTGTTTTTGACAGATTGGAAACAATGGTTGTTGATGTTGGACCCCCAGCTGATTGGGTGAAGATCAATGTTCAAAGATTTGTAAGTTTCTCTCTTGTGTCACTCCTAAGACTAATATACTCCTATTAGTCCTCTAGTTTTTTTGCAGTGAATATCTTACTAAGTTTGAAATTTTGACCGTTCACAGAATGACTGCTTTGAGGTGTATGCCTTAGTTCCTGGGCTTCTGCGTGAGGAGGTCAGTATATGCCTGGAAACAACTTCATTTATCTCATTTTCTGATCTTCTATTACTATGATGCAATGCTTGCGTGTACATTTGAAATTCTTCCTGTTTTTTAAGAGGTAGACTGTCTATAACGTGGTGGTTAAATGGAAACAAAATAGACATCACTTGCTTGGTTCAAATGGAGAATTATTCCCATTTAAGAGTTCTATTTGGTTCTGACTTCCAATTATGAACCAAGTGGATATAATCAGAGATAGGTTGATGCACCAAGGTCCAGAATGTAGAGAAACTATGCAGATGTCTTTTTGTGATAAGTGACTAAGATGATAGTGTATAATCTTAAGACCAAATGAAAGAAACTGCGGCCCATACCTGGGGCTAGGTAGTCTTTGAACAACTAAGTAAATTTTCTTTGGCTGGCGCTGGACTCAAAATTTTTTTTTTTTTGAGAATCGGACTAAAAGTTGGGAATGAAGTTTGGGCCTGAGATCAATCCAACCCAATTAGTAAATAATAAAGTTCCTTACAGATTACAATTGTCAACAGTTGTGAAACAATTTAAATCTGCAAAACACGGTTTGAGATCAACCCAACTCAAACATTTTTACTCATCAGAAAACTTCCTACTACTATACTGTTCTATGGTAGTTAATTTTATTGGTAAATTTTTTATTAACAAACTAAAACCAAAAAACAGAAAAGTACACAATCAGTGCTAGGACATATTACCAACTGTGAAGCTCACACTTTTGATTCCTTTTGTATTCTGTTTTTGCTTTACTATCGATTACATCCTTATTCTATGTAATACAGGTGCATGTTCAGTCTGATCCAGCTGGATGCTTGGTTATATCTGGTCAACCTGCGCAACTGGATAATCCTTGGGGTGTCACACCCTTTAAAAAGGTTTGTGAAGTGTCACTAATACCTAGATTACTTTATTTGAAGGTGTCATCCAGTGCTGTTTTGCAGCAGGTCCTGGTCACTTGGCAATTGAATTGGAAGAGACTTTTGGCCTTAAAAGGAATTGCAAAATTGATGACATTGGAAGCTACCTAAATCATCTAATTCTACCCCTCAACATTATGTCACCTTTTTTTTTTAGTCCAATTCAGAATAGTGTTGATTTGTTTTAGGCTAATAGTGTACATATGTGGATTTTGAGGACCCTGATTGTCTTGATAGATTTAATTAGTTGAAAAGAAAAATAAAATTAGGAGTTAATTAGAGTACCAGGCCTGGGCAATATTATTTTCCTGTACTCTTATCTGTGACAATTTAGTGTTGTCTTCATATATTCATTGTTCTTCAATCCCTTGTTATGTAGGCTTGAGACTTTATAAAACCATACCTGACAGTAGAAGTGGTTTTGGTTTTAGGTTGTCAGCTTGCCTTCTAGAATTGATCCACATCAAACATCTGCCGTTGTGACGCTGCATGGCCAGTTGTTTGTGCGTGTGCCATTTGAGCAGTCAGATTCGTAGAATGTGGAGATGATGTTCCCGTTCCCTGAATGCAAAGATTGCTCCAGATTTTTTTCTAGAAGATGAATTAATTTTATGTGGATGATGGGAAGTCCGAATTTCTCTGTAAGTTTTATGTATTTGTTTCATGCTTACAGTTGAAGCTCAAGCAGCCTACTGATTGGATGTATGTACAATTACAATCTATATTATCCTGTAATTATTAGCTGTTATGATTAAATCTGATGGGACCATATGTAGGGGTGGGCTGGGATATATATCAAATTGTGGATTACTGACCCCATTTAGGAAGCTATGATTTTTACCATTTGGCTTAAATTTTCTTTACGTCTTTAATTGCAAACAACTACAAATTAACTCAATTTGATTGAGGACGTGCCATGGTATTGTAATCATTCTATTGTTTTCTGGAAAACATGGTGAGGTCATTTTTATACTATGTTACATTTGAAATGTATCTCTTGTTATATTCCTTGGAGAACTCTTAGGGTGGGGATTGGAGATCTCATAAGAGGGTCCATCATGTTCTAAATGCTTGATTCCACTGATCTGGTGCAAGAGAAAACTGATTTAAAGCTGTTTTCCTTTCGGCTACAATTATGTGTGACTTCTCAAATCAGCTCAAACCTGTCGATTGTGTTTCTATTGGGTTTCTAAGAGACACTAGAGCCAGTTGATATTCTATCTCTGGTCATTGGTTTTTTTGATAGCAGAATCAGTCCATCAAGGCCTTTCAAATGTGTCCATTGTAGAAACTGAACAAACACTTGTGGACACCCTTTACTTCCACCTATTTAATTCTAATCGAAGTGAAAATAAAATAGTTCCTCTATGGTTTTAGGGGGAGTTGGGTTTTAATTACTTAGAAAATGGTGATTAATGCTTTGTTTTGCATTCATTAAAAATATAGCGGTCAACTCTTTGTTTGGCTTAATTTTTAATGCTTGTTTTGCAGTCGTATGTGTTCCCTTGCTTTCTTATCTGTGGTTTATCATTCTAGCGAGTTCATTAGTTATCTAATACAACTTCCCTATGGTACTGAAAAACAGGGTTAGAAGTGATGATACCAACTACAGGAGAAATTAAATAACGATTGCTTATACTAGGAAAATTTTCTTTGGAGGATTGTTTTAATGCGTATTCATTTTACAAATCTATGCAGCTATGCTTCACTTCTCTTCATCAATATAATCAACTGATAACTCTCATCTCAAGCCCTTCTTCATATATGTATTTTTGATCTCCATAATCTTCTTTTCATGACACATGAAACCCAACCCAACACATCATTTTTGCACTAATGGGAATTGAAAACCTCCTCCAGTGTTTTGTGTTGTGCCTCCCTTGGGTGGGCTAATGGCAATCCATAGCAAGGAAAGCGTTATTGCGATGAGACCCGACCAAACAAACACAATAGTTGGTGTCTTCCCTCTCCTTCCCATCAAACCCTTGGCAAAAGGATACAAATGAGCCAACACCCAGAAGCTAAAAAATGCTCCTCCAACAAACTTACTCCACTCGGGGGTACTGCTATAAATCGTCCTTGAAAATGCAACAGCAATACCGACTATATTCAACATGGCAATAACAATAGGAGGAATCATCAATGAGGTCCACTTGACAAGGTACAAATCTGCATAACCATCATCAATGTCCTCTCCCCCTGACTTTGAAGTCAATGTGAAAGAGATTTCTATGCCTGCAATGACTTTGAGAAGGCCTTGAACCACAGCAGCCAAGTGAGAACTGGTTCCAGAAATAAGCCAAAACTGTTCATTCCTCCACCACTCTTCCAATCCCACACCAGACCATTTTACCTCAAGAATTGCCAGCGTGACGAGGCATATTGTTATAATGAGCAGGTAGACTAAGAAGGTGACATTTAGAGTTTGGACAATGAATTGTCCAGAGAAAAGTGAGAGTGCAGGAAGGAAGCAATAGACAATAAGGAACACAGAGGTGAAAGGGTAAATGCCAACGTTTAGGTAAGCCATACGCTGGAGAAACTTGAGGCGCTGAGAGCCAAGCAAGGCATTGTTTCTAGAGAAGAAAATCTCAACAGAGCCAGTGGCCCAGCGAAGCACTTGGTGAAGTCTATCAGTGAGGTTAATTGGTGCTGAACCACGGAATGCATCACGCTTGGTGATGCAGTAGATGGAGCGCCACCCACGGTTGTGCATTCGATAGCCTGTCACCACGTCTTCAGTCACCGAACCGTAAATCCAACCTACCCGGTCACCCCATTCCGTCTTGTCCTCATACCTGCATAATTGAACAATTAAATTAACCATATGCATTACTATAGCTATGAACAGAAAACCTCTCTATCCCAGTATGAACATTCCATTTTATACTCCAACTACAATATACATGCATTGACAATTGACATACCAACAAGATATAACTGAGACAGCCTCGGCAACTATAGCAGCATCAAGTGGCTCACGTGGGACTCTAAGAGCACCAGGAGGTCGGCCATTCTTGATACCTAAATGATCGGCAAGGGGGCGACCTTGGTACTCAGCTATTGGAATGGATTCCGCAAGTCTTGTAGAATTTCCAAAACGCTTGGGAAGTAGATTCAACTCCAGCTCAGGATCCAACTCTGTCGACTTCAAAGCTTGAGTCTGTGTCTCTGAGTCGGTTTTATTGCCAATCTTGTCAACTTGGGGAGGGTCAAAACCATACAGTGCAAACCGTCTAAACATGCAGCCTGTTCCCACATAAACTGGGCCCTGTAGTGTAGTACATAAATACATCCATCTTAAGTTGCCTGGGAAAGTAATTGATGCCTAGAGTTTTAAGATTTTATTTCTTAGGCCCAACAGTGTATCGAATTTTACATCATTTATAATTTTAAATGATGTGATATTAGATATACTTTTAAATAATATGAACAAAATAGATCTATTTCAAATGGATATGATGTTTTTATACCTGGACACCATCGAGGGCACGCATGTTGCCATCAAAGAAGACTGTATTATGATTGGCATACCGGTCAGAAGGATCAATGCCTTCAAATCTTTGTGGGAATTGAATGTAGCAAATGTCCTCACCGCCTCGGTCCATCATGAAGCACATTCCTTCGCGAATAGCTTTGCAGTTGTAGATGTAGTGGTCACAGTCAAGGTTGAGAATAAATGGGCCATTGGATAAAATGGCTGATGTTCTTACCAAGGCGTTCATGGCACCGGCTTTCTTGTTATGATCATAGCCTGGCCGCTTCTCACGTGATACATATACAAACATGGGGAGCCGTATGTCCACATCTGTAAAGTCTATCATATTATCGTCTACCCCTCCCATTAATGGCTCATTTCTTGGGGGCTTCAGCATCACCTGTGGATTATATAATATTCTTTGGTCACATTGCATGGGCTTGTTGGTGCACAATTAAGATTTAGTTAGGAAGAGTGTTGACATGACAATATATATGATTCGTACCATTTAAATTATATAACAGATAAACGTTTGAATATACATTTTTGTGATTAAGTTTATGTATTAAAATTTGTAATATCCTGGCAAGAGCCTTGTAGCTCAATTAGTTGACATTTTCATGTTTACAACGTAAACGTTTAGAGCTCAAATTCCACCACCCCAAGTATCGAATTATTAAAAAAAAAAAAAAAAAATTGTAGTATTCCTCATGTATATACCTGAAGAATTCCTGCATGGTCACCTTTGGAGTGTTCACTGGCAAGGACAGCCCATGTGCCAGGCCAATGGGTAGCATCTGCCATCCAAGTGGCTTTCTGGACCTTCAATGGCTCCGAAAGGTCAGGCCCGCTCTCCCTCATGAGCTTCAACATCTTCATTTCCTCCCTAGCATTGAATGCATCTGATCTCCTCCTAATCGAGTCTGGGAGCCCATTAATTCTTACTTTGAACTCATCATATTCCCTCTTGATCTTCCTCCTATCCTTTACAAAATCAGGCCTACACTTGTTCCTGGTTGGATCAACTTTCAAGCTGAAGTAGCTTTCAGGATTTCTTGGCTCGATATCATGTTTTCTACAGAATGGAACCCATAAATCAGCAAAACCTGCAGCCTCAGCCATAGCCTCAAAGGTGAGAAGGGCACCTCCATCATCAGAAATGTAACATGCAAGCTTCTCTACAGGGTAATCAACAGCTAGAATTGAAAGGATAGTGTTGGCAGTGACTAGAGGTGGTTCTTTTTCAGGATCAGCAGTGGAGACAAATAGGTCTACACCAGGAAGGTCTGAGCAGCCAGTGGGATTTGATGGTGATGGTGTGTCAAACTTGTCATGAAGGACCTGAAGATCGGTTGAACGGTTGATGGGGCAGAGCTTGGGAATTTGGTCGAGGATCCAAGAGAAGGCAAACCATATCTCACACACCACTGACATGAGCCACAACCACACTGCATCCTGGTTTGGATGTTTTATCCTCCATTGCAAGAAGAAACATAGCACCACCAGCCGAACCAAAATCAATAGCCTGGGTCATATATATTATTCATCTTTAAGTTAAGTACCGTACAACTGAGTGATAATGAATTGATGATAACTAATGTAAAGAAAAAATTTAAGTACATAAGGTACAACACTTAAGATCCAATTGGATTGAGTGGGTGGGAGGGGGAGTAGAGTAGAATAGAGCATAGTAGATTTAGACAAAAATTAGTCTATTTTTAACCAATTCTACTCTACTCTCTTTCACTCTCCCTCTTTTCACTCTCAATCTAAATGGGCCCTTAAGCAATTACTGTATCTAAGATATATAACCTGTAAGGGCTAATGATGCCCGCTGAGATTGGCCATTTCCTACTTAAGGGCTTCCAAGGCCTATCCATTGATTCCATCATGTCTCCCTCGAATCTTTCATCCTCTTCATGCCCGTATGTGTCATCTTGGGGCCAAAAAGCATTACCAACCCCATAAGTACCCTTTGTCTCAAACAACCACGGGTTGTTATCAAATTCTCCCATTTGGTTCCTCTTCATCATAGACATGTTATTAGCATCCCTTTTTAAGCTGTCTGGGGCTGACAATTGCAATTCTCTACTTGAAAAATCTGGTGCATCATCCTCATAATCCCTCACCTTGCAAGGCTCCTTGCAACCTGGACATAGACCATTTTCTCTTTGGGCATCTATGTAGCAATCTCTGCAAATGGTGAACCTAGACAGCACATTTTATTTTATTTTTTAGTTATTTTCAGCTTTCACCTGAATTCCTTTTGGTATATTTGAAATGAGTACATAGTTTGATTGATTAGTCACGGAATATTAACAAAGAATTCAAAAAAAAAAAAAACAGAAAAATGATCAGATGTATCACATACCTACAATCACAGGGGATTACATTAGCTCCTCTCTCATCCTTCATAACCGTGCCATCACAAGTAGGCATAGAACATGCAGTGACCTTGTCTCCTGCCATTTGAGGGTGACTGACCTCTGAGTCCATTGGCTGGTTGTCAGGCGTGGGAGGAAGGTGCACTGAGTAGTTCATGTAGTCCCCTAATATTTCTCCAGACATATCAACGTCTTCTCTTGACAAACTGACATACCTCCCACTCGAAGTTCGTCTTGCAAATTTAACAGTTTGCCCGCCTGAGTTTCGGTTTCCACGGGAAGTATTGGAACCCCCACCCGTACGCATAGCCGTCTTTGATGGCTGTTGGCTGGATAGTGATGCCATTAGCTAGTAGTAATATTTAAATCTGCCTACCAATCACCTCTCCCAAATCCTGTAAAAGTGGGTTAGCAGTGCTGCTTACCCTGCCTGATTTTATAGTTCAACAACATTTGCAATAAGACGTGCCACTACTGATGGAATCCAAATTCTGAAAGAGATTTCAAAGCTTCAAAAGGTGAAAGCACCATTCGCTATATCATCAGTTTATGAAAAAGACTAGATGGACCATACTACGTACAAGGCAGAGACAAGTTTGGATTTTTAAGAAATGAAAGTAGTACTGCATTCATATGTCTGAAGAATGGTAATGGCGGCAATGTTTCTAAAATTGTTGCAATAGAATGACACTTTTGAGGATGGCTGTAATTATTCGTGAACTTTCTTTCACAACAACAAAGAGATACAAATGGGAGGCACGTAGGAACTTTTATTGGAGAGAGAGAGATCCCGTATCTTACAAAGAAGGTTGGAAAATGATTGATTCATGTATGGTGAGATACTTCCTTTGTAAATGACTATTTTTGGGGTTTCTTAATTACATGTTGTAAGGATTGTGTTTCTGGAGGGAGCAAGGTTGTTTGAATACTCTCCTTCACGTTCTTATAGTTTATTCGGCATTCATCACTAATAAACATTCAGTTCCTTAGTTGCATATCACTTGGATTCCTTTCCCTCCAATAACCATCCTCATCTCCATCATGCCAAGTCAAAGTGAAGGACAACAGATCAGGACCTACCATACAATAGACCCCATTCATTTGATCGAATTATATAGTTGAATATTATTTCTTTGAACTATCCGATATGAATATGACTATTATTCTTATAAAATCATTTCAATATCAACAGAGTTTGGTTCAAGTATGTGTAATTAATATTAACCATTGCTGATTTATATGGCACTCTAATCATCTAGCTGAGTGCCAAGATGGTCTAATGGCCGCCCTATACCTTTATCTAATGTGGTAGTCATATTTGGTTAAATAATTGGAAAAGGGAAAATGTCTGAAATCTTAAAACTTGAAAGATAAATTAATAGATTGTTTTTTATTTTTTTATTTTTTTTGGTAATGAAATGAAACATTACATTTTGTAATGTATGTTTTTTTGTAACAAGATGGTCTAATGGTTTTTTGTAATGAAATGAAAAAAAAAGAAACATTTTATTTGTATTGGTTGAATGGCCCACATAACATTTTTTTAGGTGGACTAGGGAAACACATACAAAAACCTTGGTAGCTTTTTGATTCCCCTTTAACGTGGAAGCCTCTTAAGCAAATAAAACACATGCACATAGCTTAACATACAGAATGTAATCAGTATTATTAAACTGAATGATGAGTGCAACAGAAACTAATCTGCCTTTACTAACTGCATAAACCCTTGATCAACTTGATTGGTAGGTAGTATGATTCCCAATTTTTTCTTTTCCTTTTTATGAGAGGCGGATTCCCAAATAGATGAAATAGAGAAAAACCTAAATTTAAGTATAAATGGTTAGGAATTAAACCAACTTTTTAGATCTGTGATCGACGAAAGATGGAAAAAAACAATCCCATGACATAAGATTTACATAGTTCGGCAGTTTGCTTATGTCCATGAAGTGACTATTTTTGTCAATTTTAGAGGAAAAAAATACAGAGGTGGCAATTACAATACATCAATTTATCAAACCCTAATATGAAGCAAAGTGTATATGTATCTCAAACAATGGATCTAAAATCTAGCCAAGCCTCCACTTCATGGACTAAGATTTAGAAAATCTCTTATTTAAAATCGTAATACTTTCAAGTCGGATCGGGTCATATATAAATCGAATCAAACATAGCCTAGCTCCACATAGCCTAGCATAAAAAAAATTATCAAATGAAAATCTATATATATATATATATATATCTAAAAGCTGAAGCGTAATATTTGTTGTTACTACTCTATTGTTGTACCACATCAGCAGGCAAGTCATCCACTTATTTTCGACACTTTCTCTCACCTGACATTTACACTTCCTCCAACATTTCTCCCTCACTTTTACTTTTTTATCTTCCCACTACTCTATATCATAAGGTTACAATTCCTCCATCATTTCATCTTCCTTTTATTTTGACACTTCTTTTCTTCATTTTATTTACTATAAAGTTGCTATATTTTTTCATTCAATCCATATTTTGCCCACATAAAAAAGTAGACTCTCTCTCTCTCTCTCTCTCTCTCTCTCTCTCTCTCTCTCTCTCTCTCTCTCTCTCTCTCTCTCTCTTTTCATAGATTTTTAATTCTTTATTGCATCTTTACTTTAGGTTGATGACTTTTTGTATTGAATTCTACTTTGGGTTTATGAGTTTTATTTTATTATGTAGCATGATTTGGATAATTTGGTGTTTGCAACTATACATTTTTGAGTTAATTTTTAAATATTTTGGAAGTGAGAATTTGAGGCTATATCAAAATACAATCTCATGTCTATGTGTTTGAACGTGCCTTTCAATTATTTAAGTAATATCAATCCTAAATTTGTGATAAGATTTGATTATCATGATAATCTTCTTAAGAGAATGAGATTTTTTTTTTTTTTTAAGTAAGAGAATGAGAAATTTGAATCATTAATTTGAAACTTAAAAAAGTTTATTTGTACCCAAAAAAAAAAAAAAAAAAAAAAACGTAACACACTATACCAAAAGTTTGGAGAATATAGATCACTTCAATATATATATATATATATATCGATCAAACACACCTTAAAAAATTTTAAAAATAATAAAATGACATCTTTATAAAGTAGAAAGATGGAAAAAAAAAATAGAAATAATTAAATTTTTCAAAAGAACAAATTATCTTCAATAAATTTTAGAGAATAAATTATACATTATACAACATTACAAAATAATTATATTTTTCATGCATCGCGTGGGTATACGGCTAGTGTAAATTAATAAGCATAGAATACGAAATTCTAAAGAAGACAGCCTCCTAGCTCACTTTCAATATTTTTCAAGTTTCAACACTTCAAAGTTCCAATACCATGGTCCATGCATGTTTTCCCACTCTTGGGAAGTTGGGTTTTCTTTTCTTCCCAAGATGGTGGTTCAGAAAATTTTTTTCCTCTATTTTTGTTTTATTTTCTTATTTTGCGTGGCAACAAGTGAAATGGATGTGCTGGCAGCTGGTTAAAAATCAACCAAACTCTTTCAGTGCTTGCTCTACCCCGATCAAATAGCTGAAGAGAATAGAACAAATGATACTAGGCTTCCTATTGAAGAAAGCTAGTACTGAAATGGTTTCAGGTTGATATAACTAGCCTACTAGATAATAAACAATTTAATCAATTTGCTCTTTTTCAGTACTAGCTTTATTTTTGCATACTTTGGGTTTTCATCAGTCTCCTTTAACCTTTCTGGAAGAATATTAATGCTGAGTGTGTGAAATTAGCCATTACGAATAAAACCCAGAAAATGTGCATTTGGAAAATTTACCACAAATGCAAAATTTGATAAAACAAGAAAAGGAAAAAAAAAAAAAAAAAAAAAAGAAGAAGGAAAATCTGTTAACAATTGAAAAAGAAGAAAATAAAACAATGTCATGATATTTTGTACATAAATTGGTCTTACAGATACGGAGGATTTTCCATGTCCTGTGCTCCAAATTAATGAGGCTCACATCACATCCTCACAACTGAGGGTCATGTTCTATATATCACCATAAAAAAAAAAAATACATTCTATATATATCACAAGTTTTTCCCTCAGAAACATGTTTGTCCTGATAAAATATCACAGGATTTCATTCTACTCTCTTCCAGCTGATTAATATTTATATGCCTGCAGACCATTGAAATCTTCATCTTCCCCATATATATGATCATCTCAACAGTCAAAACCAAGATACATGTACCAACATTCTAACAACAAACATCTAAAAACACCCCCTTCCACTTCCAACTCATCTGACACAGAGCTCCCACTTCTGCAAAGTCTGAGAGAGGTGGTTGATAATAGCAACCCCCTTATCTTATAAGAAAAACAATACTAAAATGGTGGCCTAGCTGCATTGCCACTACCCCAATTACCAAAAGCATTACCAGGGAAGGCTGTATAATTTCCCATGCTCACCCCCAAATTATAAAAAGGAACACCACCACTGCTGCCACCGCTTCCTCCATCACCCAATTGGCCACCGCTCACTCCCGAAGTTTGTGAAGCTGTAGGCTGTACCTGCACTCCTGACTCTTCCTCCGCCAATGGGAACCTATCATACACTGCATTTGCAAATGATGCAACCATCAAAAGCACAGAACTTGAAGCTGTCAAAGGTGACACCACGCTCCCTCCCATGACTTGTCCCTGCCCACCTGCCAAAAAAATAGTCAAACCACCAGCTCCCGGAGGAGCTGGTGGTGGCAGAGCTGTCCCAGTCAGAGACAATATGTCAAACCTCCCATGTAATGTTACAACACTCCCAGCTGGTGATGCTGGCTGTCGCAAAGTTACATTGGTGACAGAACCACTGCCACTAAGGACACAAACTCCACGGCCGCGGCGCAAGGCGTAATTTGAGACTGACTCAACTATGTCTGAACCTGCAGAGACTTCAAGTACATGGGATTTCAGTGCATTTGGGCTGTCCTGAGTGATGATTATCGGTGCCTTGGGCTTGTTTTTGGAACCAGCAGGACGGCCACGAGGCCTGCGACTAGAGGTTGCTCCTGAACTTGTAGTGGGGGCATCAGGGTCCGTACTAGGTATTTGCTCTTTCTCTGGAGAGTGTTTGGAATCTGTGAGTTGGGGCTGTGATTGTCTTTGTAGTTGGAGCTCTGGTCCCAGGAGCTGGTGGACATAGCGAGAACCTGCTGGTTCTAAGCCACTCATCTGCTCAATCTATTTCTCTCTCTCTCTCTCTCTCTCTCTCTCTCACACACACTCACTACCTACTTGTCTATATTAGCTAGTAAGAAGATATGACTATGGAAACTGTTTCTAAATTGTTATGGAGCTAGCATTTCTTCTACTCTACCTGTTCAGATTCGCCATGTTCATGAAAACAAAGAGAAAAATCAAACTAGCTAGAGAACTAAGTGATTTAGCTCTGTGAGAACTCTAGACTAGAAAAGAATTAATGTCACTTTCCCATTCACAATATGAGCCGCTATCTCTCTACCTTTTCAAAGATTGAAGATTTTGACCCCAAGGCTTATAACTAGAATCAGAGGAGTTGTCCACTTACCTAGAAGAGATTTCCTATATAGGTTTCTGAACTGTTTGAGTCGGACCCAAGTGAAACAAAGAAGGGAAAATAAAAGGTTAAGATTCAGATCTCGGAAGCTAATTGATATGCACCAAGAAAATGCTAGCTGTTTAATTCTTAGAAATCCCTAGTAGTAGCAGGTACATTCTGCATTCATGAAGTTGCTTGCCCCTACCCAGCTTTAGATCTTTTCAGGAACGAAGCAACTAGGACAGGTAGAAACCTAGCTATAAAACCAAGATGGCGAAACCCATTTGTTTAACAAAGGAGAGATGTAATATTATAATATTCATGAAAAGCTTGTATGATTATATTATATGTATTAGAATGAAGTTTAAAACAATGTTCTTTACTTCTTTGTAGCACCCTACGTTTTTGAAAGCCTGAAACTTAACTTCAGATCGAATGAATTCAAAGCGAGGAGTTTGAGGAAATGAATTTGTGGAAAGCTGAGAGAGAAGCTGTTCTTTTTCTTTTTTAAGTTAGACAAACTCATTTTCTTTACATTAAATTAAGAAAAAGAAAGAAATAAAATAAAGGAACGTGCATGCATATGCTTTCGTGTCTATGAAGGCAGGAGTCTAGGGAGAACCGAATCAATGACAGAATGCTAACTCGTGGAGGTAATTAAAGGCTATACATGAATTATGCTGCCCTAACATATTGCAGTATGTAATATGGTTATGGTTGTGTTAACAAATTTTGACTTTTTTTAGTACAGTTTTTTGTCTTTTTTATAACTTTATGTCAATTTTTTTCAGTGTGGAATCAACTTTGTAGGGAGAAAAAAAAAATTAAAATAATTAAAATGACTAATTTTATGTCATTTTTATTTATTTATTTTATTAAATTAGACCCACTTTAGTATAACCTTAACAAACACTTACGTTGTAATTGTTAACATTTGCCATAAAGTTATACTTATATAGTAGAAACTTCTTCCCAGAAAAGTTTGGATGCTCCTGAATTTTGCTTCGTTAAGGGTAAAAGGCAACACTCAGGGATAACTTAGGAACTCCATGGCTCACCCTTTTATGTATTCCTATATATGCTGCCTAACACGGCTTGCATTGCACCATTTACAAACTGGACTTTGTAGAGGCCTGCTATCTGCTGATATATAATGAAACCTAAATTTATGCTCTTATATTTAAGTGTGAATGATATGTTAGGTTAAGTATTTCAAACAATTAATTAGCCTCTTTTTTTGTCTCTTTAACTCCAAACTAATTAGGAAATTAAAAGTTTCCTTCATTGCTTTACATTTATTCTTGGACATTCTTTGATTTCTGAAAATGTTAGGGCTCATGTGAGAATGAAGAAAGCTTTTCTTAATTAAGATATTAAAGATGTGATGGGATGTGTGTATTTGATTAGATAATTAAACAACTCACATACACACATCGCATCGCATCACATCTGTTCATATTATAGTAGTAATAATTATCGCACATTATCATATATACTCGGTGTAAAGTGTGAACATCCTTAAAATATTGTGGATATTTGACTTTATAAAATGCAAACATTATGCAAACTTTTTTTTGGGGTAGAAAACATTGTGTAAACCAGTGTATATCAAGTAGTGTAAAACAACAAATAGTGTAATTATAGAGAGTAGTAATTTTCTTAAACTTTTGTACCTGGACATGCCTCATTATGATGGAAGAAATTATAAAAGTAAAACGTTAAGCTCAAACCAAGCCTATAAGCAATATTCAAACTTAAGCTCTTAAAAGTCTAAGAGCTTGAGTTTGGCTTGGCTCAACATAATCCATTATTCAAGTCAAGTTCGAGCTCAATATTAAGCTCTTGAGCTTGAGATCCAACACAAATACATTATCAAATGCTTAAATCTCCCACAATTAAGTAAAAAGAAAAATAGCATAGTAATTATGTCATGCTTCTAATCCCACTTGTGATTAGCAATTCTTCAAATTACATGCTATCATATGCTAAAAAAACATGTCATTAAGTAAGATATGAGTTTATTTGTAAAATTCATATCATGCTTATTTGTATGAGTGCTATTGTTTACTATTTTGTTTATAAACAATTTTTTCAGCTTGAGCTTGACTAATTTATTAAAAAAGTCTAAAATTAAATATCAAACTTAGCTTGTTTATAAACAAATATACATTAGCAATCTTTTTATCAACTCAAACCTGAATGGTTAGCTTAATTCATTTACAACACTACATTTATATAACCATACATTTTCACCATAACCATAAGCAATCCACAGCAAGGGCGGATCATAAGTGCGAAATTCGAAGCGATTGCTTGAAGCATACTCTAGGTACGTTGTGTTAAACTTTGTTTCCACTAACAACTTTGTGAAAGATGAAGCCTCATCTTTGTCCAATTATATTCATCCTGCAGCATTTTTTTGCAGCATCTCTTAACGATATCCATGGAAGCAAGAGTACTACGATTTTATTTTATTTATTTTATTATTTTTTTTTTAAGTTATTGGTTGCTAACAAGAATTTTCCCTTAACACGATTGAATACCATGCTCTTAAGACCTTTAGTTTTTTAATTATTCACTTTTATTTTTACTATTTTGCTAGCCAGTCCTGTAACCTAATTAGCAAAGTTTCTCATTGTGTGTGTGTGTGTGTGTGTATATATATACTAGCATTACTCCCGTGCGTTACATGGTTTTGGCTATAAACTTTTAGAATAATTTTATTGAAAAATAATAAATTAATAATCACTTGAGTCTAGATCATATAAATTGTATATAAAATATTGTTCTTTGGATTCAAACAATCACACAACATATTTATATGAAAAAAGTTCCTGAATTTAGTAATTAAAAACCTAAGGAAACTTAACCATAGGTTTTTCATTTGCCAAAATATTTATAGTACATCTAAAATGTGTTATGCACTTGAAGAGTATAGACTACATGGTATTTTGTTTTTCAAACCTTTAAAGAGTTACATTTTGATACACTAATGGCCTCTTCTATCTAAACGGGATCACCTTAAAAATGAGTGGAGAGTCATGAAAATTCAATATTTAAGGAGTCTTAAGGGATAAAAAGGATATAGACAATTGTTAGAAAAAATTATTAGTTCAAGCAAATAGTTGCATGATCATATATATTTAATATTACTTGCTAATAGCAATCTTGTGAAGGAATATGTTTTTGATATTTATAACATGCTATGTTAAAAATATTTTTTTTTCATGAATGCTATTCAAATGTGTTGTGGGTGATAAATATAGGTTTGCATATTGATATTTGTAAAAACCAAAATAAAAATTAATTACAGTGAAATTTAATATAATAAAAAAAAGTTACATTCTTATAATATTAGACAATTTCTTTCACACACATATAATATCATTAACAAAAAAAATAAATTAAAATGAGAAATAGTAACATAAAAATTTTACTACACAAGAAAACTAATTTAATCTTATAACGCACACATAAACATAGCACAAATACAAATAGAACTCTTGTTGTAGGAGAGAATACAAAATTTGATAATTCTTAAAAAATATTTATAGAGGTTTATATAATAGATTTCATGAATTTAAAATTGCATTTATGAATCATAAGCAAAACCTTCATATAAAAAACAAAAACAAAGAAGAGAAATACATACTTGTAATAGTTTGGATAGTATGTTTGATAAAAATTTCTACTATGGATTTCACAAACATCAAATTGCCTTAAGTAATAAGAAAAAGAAAAAGAAAAAAAAACAAACAAACAAACAAAGGAGAGTTAGATTTCTAAACAACATAGAAATTGTAAGAGAATGAGAATTATTGATAATGGGGGAGAGAGAAGAAGAAGAAGAAGTTGTGCCTACGAATATATAAAAATACACTGAAAAACAGAATATATATATATATATATATATAGAGAGAGAGAGAGAGAGAGAGAGAGAGAGAGAGAGAGATTCCAATTGTGAGGAAGTTAGATTTCTAATCATTCTAGAAATTATAAGAAAATAAGGATTAACTTAGGAGGTATGTTTATAAAAAAAAAAAAAAAAAAAGGGTATATAGTCATTGAATGTAATGTATTAAAATTTTTTTAATTTAAAAAAAATTAAAAAGAGAAAAAGAAAAAGAAAGAAAGAAAGTAAATGTGAATGACAATAAGGAAATAGGATGGAAATTATTTTTTAAAGTTATAATCAGGTTAGAAGTTTAAAGTTATCCAAAGAAGAAGAAGTTAAACTCAACATAACTTTATCCAAAAAAGTGAAAAAATCATAGAAGAAAAGTTGATAATAACAGAATTATATCTATAAATTTTTGCACGTGTAGTATGTTGTTGTTGTTGTTGTTGTTGTTGTTGTTGTTTTTTTTTTTTTTTTTTTTTTTTTTTTTAATTAAGATTTTTTAATAAAGGATTAGATGAAGAATTTAAATTGTAATCAAATTAAGATAGAATTTGGATTGTAATCAAAGTAATATTTTTATCAACTTAGAAATTATAGGAGAAGAAAAATTATTTCTATTTTTTCTTAAAATCTTAAAAAAAAAAAAAAATCTGCAATTTAGTGAAGCCGCTTGGCGCAATCACGACTTCTATAAGCCCAACTATTATTATATAGTATATGATATATATATATATATATATATATATAGGTGGGGGGTTAAATCCCGGGCTCAACCCACTAAGAATGGGCTAAGAGAGGAATCCAATACAATTAATTTATAGAGATGGGAATGCAGGCCAACTCTTTGATTCCCTAAAATCACAGCTTAATGATTAAAGAAGTGGGAGGTGAGACAAAGATAACACTTAGCATAAATTAAACAACAAAAAGAAGAAGATTGTTATTTAATTTTGTCCTCAGGCTAGTCGAGAAACACTTGCACTTAAAGAAAAATACAACTTTTGTATGGCTCTTGTCTATTTCTCTCTCTCTCTCTCTATCTTTCTCTTAACTTTTTCGATCCCCTTCTTAAGTGGGATCTTCATTCCTTTTATAGCCATTTGAATTGCATCCCAATCTTCCACTTAGAGAGCTGCTAATCTTTCTTTGGATACTTGTACCATCATTACCTTACTGGTGGTAGTAGAGTAGGTTACAAGCTGTGAGGGCATTGTTCAAGAGTCATTCCGCCATTAGTGTGGCAGGTTGAGTTGTTGAAGGGCATTTAATGCGAAGGTGATGAATGCTTAATCTGGAAGTTTCCTCCCTCTTTTATCCGTACGTCACCATGGTCCTCCTCGACTTTCAATATCATAGCTCTTGCAGCTTACTTCTTGTCTCTCAAGGGGAAACTGCTCCTTGGGCAAGCTACAACCCTAGGTTTTTCTGATCCGTCGAGTACCTAAATTGTCTTGATTGGGCTGAGCATGGTTTGATAAACAGTTGGGCCTAATTACTCCTTGGGTTGATCTTGTCAAGGGCTCATTATCTTCGGGCTCGTCCCCCCACCCCACAATATATATATATATATATATATTGGTTGAGTTCAAGTTACACCTAGTGTAATTCTAAGCAATTGTGCTTGCTTAAAATGGATGGCTGGTAGGCTTGATCTCTACATGGGCTCACAATCTATTTGTTTTGTGGGCTTTTTTCTTTTCCACTAAGGGTGATTCTATGCTCGGTAGGCCCAAATACAACTTTATTTCCTCAAGCCTTTCTTTCTCCCACACAGGATCACTCCTTCACTCCCTCTGAGTGTTTGCTCTCTTCTCTTAGTATTCTTTCCAGAATTGCCAACCCCCTTTCCTCATTCTCCTCTCTTATTTATAGCTCAAGATTAGTGGAAGAGTTATGATTACTTTTGTAGTGAGTGGAAATGAAGGTCCAATGTTATTACCTTTAAGTGGGTGTTTAGTTGGGAGTGGGAGACGGTAAGAGTGGTATTGGAACTAGTTCCCACATTAGAAGATTTGTCCAGCAGCGATACTCCCCAGGCAATGCCAAGCATCTTGGTACTCACCTTCTTGGGAAATTGCATTCCCCGACCAGGCAGGGTCTCATCCCCGCCGTTCATGTCATAATGGCTTTATTACGGTTTTTGGGCTTTGGGTGGGTGTCAAGGCTTTCCCGGGTCAAGTTTGTAGGCCCAATAGCGCACACAACCACTCACATTACCCTAAGGCCTGAGGCCTAAGATGTACAAGGCCTTGTACACGTGGCATCATTGTGATGGGTTTTATGAACAATGGGCTTAAGGGGATTGGGCTTTAAGTTTATCTAGATTGAGATTGACTCTATTATAACTAATAGATATGCTACTTACTATCCTGATGTGATGTCTTTAATATGTGATTGCAAGAGCCTCATAGAGCAAGAGTGGGAGGTGTAGGCGCGTCATATATACCATGAAGCAAATGGATGTGCGGATGCACTAGCGAGAAGCAAGGAACCTACCAACATCTTTTGTCTGTTTATAATACCTATCCCAGTTTTGCATAACACTATTTTGTAAGAGATTTGGCCAACCTCGGAAATAATAGACTGTGTGCCTGAAGGTCGGATTATAATGTTGTTGTATGAACTCTATATAAACTAAATACGACCTCCCGTTTCTACCCCAAAAAAAAAAAGTGGTGATTTATGTGACCACCGATGAAACCCCTCTTCTTGTTGGTCCAGTTCTAAAGATGGGATGGGAGTCACATGCAGTGCAATATTGATAGCTTTTCTAGAAGAGAATTAACAATTCTATAATTCAACCAAAAAAAAAACACATTTCTATAATTTGCACCACCACCTTTCTTGAGCCAACAAAAAAGTATAGCACCACTTTGGATTTTCTATTCAAATAAAAACTTCGATTAGGAACGTTAGTAAAGTTTTTTTTTTTTTAATAAATAATAATTCTTTCTTTTTTTAGTAAATTAATAATTCATTTAGTAGTAAAGTGGAGGCACGCGTGTACATATATATATATATATATATATCTTTCATACTTTATGGAAAACAATTTAACAAATAGGTTTAATATAGCACTGGTATTGAGCTGATCTTTTAGTCAATTTTGATCCCCTTTGTTATCTTTATTTATTTATTTATTTTTTGGATTGGAAAAACAGAGGTTTTCTCCCATCTTAGACAGACTACAATGAATTTGAAATATATATATATATATATATATACACTCTACAGGTGGTGGATGGGCTACCAAACAGGCCCTAATGCATTGTGTTTTCTTTTGGATCTGGATTGAGCTGGCTAGGAGTTGCCACAGACTATATATTTTGGTATTAAATAATTTGGTTGTGTGTTGGATGGAATATTCTCACATTAATTATAGAAAGGGTCAATCCTCCTAAGTTATATTAATTAAAGATGGGAATGGTGCAGTCTATTCGTTCTTTTTCTTCTTACTATTTATAATGATAACTTTAACTTAAAAGAATCTTTTCACTGTTGGAAACTTTAATATATATTGGGCCACAGATAGAGCTGATGATGACAAGATTCTCGATCTATCGGCTTATTGATTAGCAAATTAATAAGCGTTGGCAAATTGCATGACTTCTGCAGATTTCTGATCTAAGCAATGTTGGTAAATAAAATAAATAAGAGAGAAAAATTGACACAAAATTAATGTGATTCAACAATATTCTGTCTATATCCACGAAACTAGCTAGCTAGTGACAGCACAGCAATTTTTATTATATGAAAACTAGTGACTGCAAATTTTATACTGTCCAAGAAAATGTGGACTCAATATAATATATATAATATATATATATATATATATATATATATATTATGGTATAACTTGATAGATTGAAATTCCCAATATAATATAGTACATTTAACAATATAAAACGCCATAATTTACCAAAATCTACCAACCATATGAGCAGGAACAGGCAAGGCCACGTTATACCTGTTGGTTGGCTGTTCTTGAACTCAATCGTGTTCAATATTAATTTAATGATCCCCTAATTAACTTGCTTTTCATTTATATGTGAATTAGAAAAAGAGATGGGTGCCTCGATGACCATTTTTTGAGAAGACAATTAAAGAGTAATTTCTTCTTTTATTTTTTCAACGTACGTGATCATTTTATTATCCTGATCCTGCAGTGCAGGGTCGATGATAATAAAGGCAAACCTTATCTAATACACACAGTTATGGTAAGACGTGCGAAGCACATGTATGTGGCTCTTCTTAAATCCCCCAAAACAAGACAACAAGGCATGACTAGTATCGTGGGGCTGAAGTTGAATCCTTTTTTATTTTTTTAAATTTTTTACCATTTGCCTTGAAGTTAGGCTAGATTTTGCATTGTACTCTTGCCTAGTTTCCCCTGCGTTACCATATATATGGTGTGCACTAGAACTACCCCAGAATACAATGTACCTACCTATGTGTAATTAGTTATGTGTTTTTTTTTTTTTTTTTGGTAAAAATAATTAGTTATGTGGTTCCAATGCCATATATAGATATAACCTCATAATATCGATCCTTCTTGTAATCTATTGAAATGAAATGTTTAAAAAAATTCCTTTCTTCTTGCCAAGAAAAGAATAAATCTCTAGATTTTTTTTTTTTTTTTAATATTAATTACAGGTTAGGTTGAAGCTAAATAGACTAAACCAGATAAAAATGAGAAAGGGCAAATAGACATATGGCCGGCTAAAATCCATAGTATAACTATTTACAACTGTAAAGACGCAAATTGAGTTCTAAGCCAAAAGTTAAAAAAATTTAGGCCCAAAGTGTCTAATACAATGAATTTGTAGAGAGTAAGTTGAAAAACTAAGTTTTAATGAGTTGGATAATGATTATAGTGGATCTCAATAACGATAAAGTAAAAATAAACTGGTTTTATCTAAGAAAATTGTTCTTGGCACAGTCCGAGGAGATCAGTTCTTATATATAATTGAAGTTGATTACAAGTACAGTTTTTGTTACTACTCTTTTTAATTCTCCAATCCCTTTCTCTCAGGGCTTCCCTTCTATTTTATACTATCTTTTTCTTTCATCTTTGTCATCCACGTGTAAATTAGATTGTTGGTGTTGATCCTTGTTACATCAGTACCTTCCTGAAATCTTTGGGGAGTAGCTATAAGACTGAAAACTACTGTTCAAGTATCACTTTCTCATTAATGCGGCCAGAGAGTTAGTTGCAGAGCATTCAATGCAGTGGTAGCAGCTTTCCCTTAGATATTTTCCAGCTTTCATTTGTCCTGTACGTTCACAATACATATCCTTAGCAATAGAACTTCCTGGACATCACTTTGGATGATAGAACACGCTTTCTGACCTCTACTTCGTTAGTTGAGGAGATACTCTTCATTGGCATACCTCCCCTAGCCTTAACAGTCATAGCTTGCTTGTGAAGTTCAAAATCTTACATCTTCCTTATTGCTGATTTGTCCTCAGACCATTGAGTCTCCTCAGACAAGCCCAATGCCCAACATATATTTTTGGGCCCCTTATCCCTACAACAACTAAAATACACGAAGTGCAAAAATTATTAGGGTTGGATTAAATTGATTTGGTTAAATTAACCAATTACACAAGTTGATTAATTACGCTAATTATGCAAATGTCCAATTAATTTAGTGACAGGTACAACCATATTGCCAATTCTAAATGCAGTAGATAGTAAATTTGAACACAGATCATATGGTTGCAATAGGGAAAACCTTGATAGTAAAAAAAACCTAATGGGTGGTTTGAAGGGCATCATCAACTTGAAAAATATATTAAAGATACAAGTGCAAGAAATATAACCTAATTGAGTTATCTAAGCGTAGCTCTAACCTAATTGGACTACTTTTCTAAGTGAATCTATTCAGTGTGCTGAAATTTCCAATTCATGACCGACTTCACGCCATTAATAATTCTAACTGTTGAAGGTGTTGTTACAAATGTCTTTGCAATAAGGAACACCTCATCATCCCCAAGTGCCTAATATCTCAACAACTTTTCTCAGTGTAGAGTGTTCTTCTCTTTGATGATGACCATAAAATAGACTTTTAGACCTTTGGGTAGCCTAGTGTATGATTCCCAAGTCAACGAAATCATCATGGGCCACAATAGGATTCCCAAGAATCGGAGAAATTATACAGTGATATCTCTTGTGGAGCACGTCCACCATTTCACGTAAAAACAAGATTTTTACTTGTTTAAAATTGCTAAGTTAATAATCAGTTTCTGTTTAAAAAAAAAAGAAAATTAACTCAACAATTTTAATAAGTGAGAGTTTTTTAATAGAATAGTGAATTACGTCACTTGTCCACCGTGAAGATTTTATAATTTCTCCAAAAGTCGAGATTCATTAACTATAGATTAAACATATGGAGTTGAGTATGGTATCGTGGCAGTAGATTTGCCACTCTTTTTTAGCAGGTTTTTTGGGTGCCTTCAATGGAGTTCTTTAATGCATTCTTGGACACTCGATTACAACAAAAATGCGTATTAACTCGGATTGGCCGACATACACATGTTTGACCCTAACAATAAACCAACTTCCAAACTTCAATACCACGATCTTACAGCTTTTCTGCTGTAGAGGCAACAGGCAGGACTGATATTCTTGTCCACACAATAGAATCTAATTTATGCGCAGCATCAAGTTTGGTTACATTTTGTGGATGAAAATGTGGCTTGCAAATGTTACCTAACGGAGGATAAAAAAAAACTAGAATCTGATTCTCTAACTGTGAAAATGCTTCGAAGGGGTGGGTCCAGATTGGTGAATCATGGCCCAATTACGCAGTAGATTGGAAATTTAATCCTCTTAATGGTTTCAAAGTGGTTCGTGTGCATCAAAATCATGAATTTCCTCAGACCATCTGGATCTAAGGTGCGTTATTATTATTATTATTATTTTTTGATAATAAACTTTAACTTTTATTTAAACTCATCTATATCTCAATATCCATGTACTTCTATGATACATGATTTGAAGCACCAGATCGCAATTTCACATGTCGGCTCTACTTTTCGTTAAAATTAATACATATAGAACTTGCCTTGTTAGAATACAGTAACGATTCAAAAGCCTAAGACATAGCTGTCTATGTTCAGTATATCAATAAATATACCCTCGTAGTACACTGTAGTAACCTTATGTCTACATAAAGGGACCAATATGTATAGTTCTCAACACATATTAACATATATAGACTAACTTTTAACTAATAACAGAATCAAAATCTCTCACAAACTGTCGGTAAGAATTTTACTTTTTTTTTTTTTTTTTTTTTTTTTTGATAAGTAAGAATTTTACTTAGTCCATATCTCGGTCATATATGTACTATATATATATATATATAGCAGATTAGGTACAAGAGCTTACAGATAAATAAACATACATTATGCCGTTAGCCATTATTACAAATCAACCTACCTTATGCAATTATATTTTCCAAGCACACTGAAAATAAAACTGATGTTTAAAAGCTTCACACTTGCTTAAGAATTCTACATATATTATTTTTACTGACATTCTTAGAATTTGATAGTTTGCGTGAGTTTGGATACCAACGTTTTCAGCATTTGCTTTTTTGGTTAAGGGTTTGTTTGGATACAGCTGAAAACTAAAAACTGAAAGCTGAAAAATACTATAGTAAATAATTTTTAAATGTGTAAATAGTATCGTGAAACCCATTTTTAATGAAAAAGTTGCTGAAAAGTTAAATTTGTAGGTTCACGACACTGTTCACAACCCAACCAAAACACAAAAACACGCATACTAATGCATTTTTGGGTCCCACAATACTATTCACATAATTAAAAATTATTTTGTTAAAGTGCTTTCAATAATAAATTTTCAGTTTTCAGCAAATAAGCAGTATCTAAATACACGATTTGTACTCAAGGCATTAGAATAGTGAGTGGTAAGCCAAAAAGGAAAATGAAAAAATGACTAGTCTAAGACCAAGATATTAACCCCTGTGAAAGTGCTTTTTTTTCTTAGCACACAGGCCCAAGTAGAGACAAGGATCCCGGGCCCAAATACTTGTTGTTTTGGTGGACTGGGCTTGATTCACCGCAGCTAAATGGGGCTGATTACGAACCAAGTTGTGCGCAAGTCATATAAAACTCCTCAAGATGAAAAAATGCAATTTCTCTTAGTACCCCGGGGCATACTGTCGTGGGATCCCGAGGCGTACTGTCGTGGGATCCCGGGCATACTGTCGTGGGATCCCGACAGTATATAGTCTTGTAAAAACCTAGAATCTTTGGTTTTCTGAACTATATAGTCTTTTTCCATGTTTATTATGCAATGGAGCTTTGTCCTTTCCCTTTACCTCTATGGGTGCTACATAAAAAAAAAACACACTATACAATACACATATCTCTAAATAATTGTTAGTTTCTTAGGTTAGGATATACATTTTAATACATATACATATATGTAAATGAGTTTGATGAGGATGATTCTGCCACGAGGATCCTGGCCCCAATTCTCACAGACTTGGTGCTTTTGCACAAGACTTGTGGGAATTGGAACTCAAGTCCAAGTAGCTTTGCTTGAGCTTTGCCTTCCAAGATAGTTAGATGAGAAGGATTTTAGTAAGAAACAATAAAGGAAGACAATGCAATAAAGAAATGCACGAAATAATTGTTAGAGATCCTCAAATCAATATGAGGTATTTCATTATTTTCTTGATTGTGGATTACAATATGCTCACTAAGACGTGATACAAGGTTCAACTAAGTTCAAAAATTACAGACTTTGATAGCTATTCAAGCTTCCAAGACTTGCAAAGTTTGAATTTGTTGAATCCGAGTATGTGCTATAGTGGCTGTCTCTGGGATATCGGGAGCAGTTCCTCTGTTTTCTTTTGTTTTTACAGAGCTTTTTCTATAGTTCTATATTCACATGATACAAGGTTCAACTAAGTTCAAAAGTTACAGACTTTGATAGCTATTCAAGCTTCCAAGACTTGCAAAGTTTGAATTTGTTGAATCCAAGCATATGCTATAGTGGCTGTCTCTGGGATACCGGGAGCGGTTCCTCTGTTTTTCTTGAGTTTTACAGAGTTTTCTTAACGATTCCCTTCCTCCCCTTCTATTCTGCATCATGCCTTCTTTTATAGCACAGATCGAGCTCTGGGGTACTGGTGATTTCTCCATTTTGCCCCTTAGAGTTTTGTCTCGTGTCTGGTTGCTTCTGGATCATGTCGTTTCCTTTTCTTCATAGTTTCTTTCTTTTTGTTGCGACCAGATGAAAGTCTCCCAGCTAGCTTCCTATTTCCAGATTTTCCCGTTGGCTGACCTGAAGCATTTTGGCTTTTGCTCCAGCTTTTCCAGTCGTACTTTTTCTTGTCTCTTTCTTCAAATGGTTGGAACCAAAGCTCCTGCATTTTGCTTTGTACTTCCACTGCGTGTCTGGGTCATAAGGTCCGCATGCCTTTTGTCTCTTTTCTCTCTTCAAATATGCTTTAATTCACTTTAGCTGTGCTGCACGTCCTGAGGATCCCGAGCCTCTGGCAGCCTCTGGGGATCCCGTGCCTCTGGCAGCTTTTGGGGATCCCGTCCCAGCTCTTTCACTGGAATTTGCTGGACTTTTTAATGGCCTTTTTTTTGCTGGAAATCTGAACATACATAGGGCCTTGACGTCGATTCTTCTTGCTAAACGAATTGGGTCTTCTTTATTTTTTTTTTATGGAATGGACTTTGTTGTGAAATTTTGGACCTCAACAACCCCTAATCCTATATTTCATTGAGTTTAGTTCAGATGCGTAAATGAGAACAAGCTACACCAGAGAGCCTTAATCAAGGTAAATGATATATTGACTCACAAGTCGGTAAGCTGCAAATTCATGTCATGCATTGTGAAATACAAATGTTTACACATTGGCGAAGTCCATGACCTCTTAAGGAGATTAGGTCCATGTGGGATCCACATACCTTCATATAAGCGGTACATGAGAGCTTGCGAGTTTGGCAGGAATCTCTGCCAGATCTTATATTGACAATGGGAACATAGGTGTAAGAAAAGCAATGTCAAAAGGGAGCATAGGTGTAAATATTTGACTGGCTTCGCACATGTAGGGATTGACCAGAAAGCAAATTCTAGGCCATAAAATGAGGGTTTGGACTATTTCATTATACAGAAATGGATTTTTAACTAATAAGAAGCTTTACACATATAGCAACTGTTCAGTGTTCTCTGTGCCTATTGCGATTCCATCACTTGTTAGATGCAGAGATGTTTCCTATTGCATGTATGTTCATACTCGATAACTACTTTATTTTATTTTTTTTGGTCAAATACAACTACTTTATTACTATTATATCATATCACTTTTGACTTTAGTAGATGTGAGAGCTCTGTTGACAGTGTAAAACGTTTTAGTCGTTACGCTGTCACTAACGTATGTACAGGACGAGCAGTGCTAAAGACATCCAAAATCCCACAATTTTTTACACCATTTACTCTGTGGTGAGACCCATTATTTTACCTCAATCACTTACAAGTTATAACTCAACTCACAAATTGACGAGTTATCGGAAAAGTTATGATTTTTTTTTCCTTCGTTTACCTTAGGTGAAATCATGTTTATGAAACTGGGGCATTAACTGAAAGTCATAAGATAAAAAAGTTGAGTAGACAAAGTATGGTCAATAAGGTGGTTGTAAATTTATATGGACGGTCACAACTGGTGGATGCCACTTTCTTTTGATTCAGTCAACTAGCCTGCGGGCTTGACTGACATTTTGCCCCACACGGTAAACAATTTATGTATTTGTTTATTCTTTATTGAATATCGACATTTGTTCTTCTTTCTTTTGATTTGGCCATCGCTCGCTTGCATTTTCTCACAATTTGTAATTTTACCTAACTCTTTTAGGTAATGTCTGAATCTGGTAGACCAACGCTTTCAGGATCCATCCATACGAAAACGAAATTCCTATATAATTTCAAATTTCAAAGTCCACATAAATTAGCAGTAAAAATACTATATTGCTGCTATTTGGAATGTTTCTCCAAACTTTACAAATCAATATAATCTCTCTTTTTTCAGTCCCCATTTAACCGGTTTCCTGCCCTTGTGAACTCACAGACCATTATTAGACTCAATGTTGCATTAAAGTTTTAGTTTTTGCCACCCTAACCTTAATACAGGAGCTGTAGACTGGCTTTTTAGCTATATTTGGTATAAGCAATTTCTAACTTTACTGGGCTACCTTAAAAACAAATGTAAACGTGTTAGATCATCATGAAGTTATAATATCAAATATTGCATTATGAGTAGTGCCAAAAAGACACCGTTTTTTCATAATATACTTGGGTGACAAATTGTGATGGGAGTAGCATTATTTTCACATGAGCTCTTGGTTGATACTATTTTGATCATGTATCAATCACAAAACACAATTTGAAAGTATTGTGGGTTATTGCTGTGTTATTAAGCATGGCATGACCTGAATCTGCAGCCGATGCAGGGATCAGTGGTAGGTGCAGAAGCTGGAATCTTGCAGACACTTTGGAAACAATAGTAAGGATAGTCCCATTTTAAAGTTACCAAAATCTAATCCATCTATTTTTTGAAATAAAAGGATTAGATTTTTATTTTAATTTAAATTATTAATGATTGGATAAAATCCAATTCACTCCTTTTAAAATGAATAATATTTTAGTCAGTTTTGAGAACAGAAGAGAAGATTAAAGAATATCTTTTTCTTTTTAACTACTTAAAGATATTACTACATAAATATCCCATTTTCCCCTCCGGGGCTTGAACCGAAGGTCCCGCACTCCACCATGCACTTAAAGCACGAGGGGTACTATCCGGTTTAACTCACCAAGTTAAAAGCAAACTTTTAGGTTGTGAAACTTTCGGTTTATTGGAAAATTAAGCGCCTTTTGAACAGTTAGACTCATAGTTTCGCATGAATCAAATATGGTTAGGGAAATGATTTTCCTAGTACCTGGGTTGGGTTTTGGACAATCACACATGATCCGATGAATGATAGACACAACAGTGAACTTGAGCGAGTAAACTAGTAAAAGAAAACGACATTCATTTACCTGGAATCTTGGAGAGTGAACTGCCAATTTTGCTTTCTATGACGTGCAAGTTTAACTGCATTAAAATAGCATATAAAAGTCTTCCTCAGCTATCACTCTCCTATATTTTTTGCCAATTGGCCCAATATTACAAGAAATTTTCACTGCATTAAAATAGCATATAAAAGTCTTCCTCAGCTATCACTCTCCTATATTTTTTGCCAATTGGCCCAATATTACAAAAAATTCAAATTTGGCCAGAGACACAATTTTCTCTCTTTAAACTTTCTTGATAAACAGACAAGAACTCAACACAATCGAATTGTCATGAAGTAATACTAGAAATTATACGGCTATCATGGTGGATCATGTTACTTGTCTACTATCCCACTAAAAAACTTCTATATGTTTAAAATTGTTAAGTTAACTGTTAGTTTATGTTTAAATTTATTTTATCATAAAATGACTTAGCAATTTTTTTTTTTGGAGAGATATGACTCAACAATTTTGAATAAATAAGAATCTCTTAATAGAATTTTAAATTGATGAAAGTATTTTGACGGAATTGTGGAAAGTGACAGGTCCACCTAACACATAACCTTACACATAGTAACAGCAAAAAAATTTCATCATATCATACAATTTTCTGTTCCTTTATGAATATTTTAAGGTGCAAGAAACTCAAGTAAAACAGAACTGAGTACAATCTTCAAGGAATGAAATGATACTAAACTTTTCCATCATATTACACAATTTGCAGGTACTTTTGTTACATAACTTGAAATTAACAAAAAAAAAAAGGGGTGGGGGGAACAGAATTTAAAAAAACAGACAAACAGATTTCTTTGCTGCTTGGGTCTGCTATGTATTTTATGCTGTTCAATTTTCCAATCATGTCCCTCCTAGTCTCCATGCCTAATTGACAGTTGATTTGTATCAATCTTAATTTTCCATGCTCCTGAGGCCTTTTAACTTTTTAGCCTCAAGGTTTGGGGTATTCTTACATCTGTTTCCTTTAAGAGGAAACTTTAGAAACATCCTTGCTAGACCTATTATATTTCATATGGCTCCTAACAAGCTGCCCTGCTGCCAGAGCAGACATAAGGGAGAGCTCCCCAGCCAGCACAGAACCAGCTACAATGGTGGCCAGTAGCCTTGCGTTTGATCCTGCTGATTCTCTGTTTGCACCTTTCACCCCAAGCAGATTCAAGCATGCTGACTGAGAAGCAAGCTGGGTACCTCCACCAACTGTACCAACCTGCAAAGAAGAAAGCCATGTGAGGTCTCAAATATTATTGACCAGCATACTCTCAGCACTATTAACACCTAAATACCAAAAAAATTGAGCAAGACATGTGATTGAAAGTGATTCCACAAGCTACTATATATATATATGGAAACAACTTCTCTCTCGAAACGAATGAAATACTTATACTATTTGGAATCCAAAAATCCTAACCTATGATAGTGAGTAAAGATTAAAGAACTGTTTCTGTCTTTCAGATTTGAAATCAGGTGGAAAATCAGAAAAACCATCTTTTCCTTTATGCAAGCCTAAAAATTTGACCTCGTGATGGAAATAGTGTTGATGTGACATGAAATTTACCTCAATAGAAGGCATAGTGACAGAGACGTGAAGATCCTGTCCATCATTGACAGCTTCCATCATCGTGATACAGTGAGAGCTTTCCACGTTCTGTGCTGGGTCTTGGCCGGTGGCTATGTACACGGCAGTGACAATGTTACTAGCATGTGCGTTGAAGCCCCCAAGAGCTCCAGCCATAGCTGAACCAGTCAGGTTCTTAAGCATGTTGAGCTCCACCAAGGCCGCCACATTAGTCTTGAGCACCTTTTTCACCACCTCACCCTTTATCACACACTCACAAACCACAGACTTGCCTCTCCCCTCAATCCAGTTCACTGCAGCTGCCTTCTTGTCCGAACAGAAGTTTCCTGCAAAACCCAAGTTGAAAACAATTAATTCAATAATGATGCAGACCCAATTGAATTCAACCACATAATTATACTGTACCTAAGTTTTAGCTGAAATAAATCAATCATACAACTAAAGGTGCAAACTTCACAAATCCAATTTGGACTTACCAGAGATGCCAATAACGTCCATGTCCGAGAAATCATTCTGGAGATAATCCAAGACGTTTTGGACACCTTTGGAGATCATGTTCATGCCCATGGCATCACCGGTGCTGCAAGTGAATCTCATGTAGAGATTCTTGCCAGCAATAGTACACTTAATATTCTGAAGCCTAGCAAATCTGCTGGACTTGTTGAAGATCATAGCCAAGTTCTCGAAATTGTTGGGGTTCTCCAAGAAGAACTTCAAATGAGCAGCCCTTTGAGCTGAAGCGAACCTAACCACAGGAGCTCTGGTCATACCATCCTTCAACAAAACACTAGTGGCCCCACCTGACAAGTGAATAGCTTTGCACCCACGGTTTGCGCTTGCCACCAAGCAACCCTCTGTGGTAGCCATGGGAACAGAGTACTCTATCCCATCCAGCAAAAGTGGTCCAGCAATGCCAACTGGGATCTGAACATAACCCACTGGCATCTCGCAGCACTGGCCAAGTATAGATTCGTAATCGAACCCCTCCAGAGGTAACCCAGTTAATGATTTGCCAGTGAGTCTCTGAAGCGCCTCGCGTCGAATCGCCGCGGCTTTTTTACAATCTCCGAGTTTTGTTTCGAGAGTGTAAGAAGGTGTCGATCCTTTCACGACTGAGTTGATGATCTCCTCATCCTCTTCGCTCAATACCGTAGGTACCAGGGAAGGAGGAGAGACGATTTCCTTGTTTACGATCTGAGGAGGTGAGCAATCGAGGCCAGCACCACAAGGGACTTTACGAGAGTCTTCATTAAGAACGATTTCGTCTGTGCTCTGGGCATCGTCGATTTCGTCCTCGTTAGGCCAGAGATCAGTGGAAGGTCGAAGAATCGACTGGACAAAGTCGATTCCGAAGAAACCAAGGAGGTAGATGAAGGAAGCGATGAAGGCGAAAATGGCGACGATCTCAGACAAGTTAAGGACATGAAGAGGGGTGGAGTTACGGATCTTCTCGCGCCAGCGAGTGAGCAGGAAGTAGACCACAGAGAAAAACAGAGTGAAGAAGACAGCATTGGTGAGGTAAAGTGGGAGTGGCAAAGCGTCTGAGGCCTTGAGCTCTTTGTCATTATGATGTTGATGTAGACCCACTCCCATTTTCATTTTCATGTGTGGTGGTGGTGGGGGGGCGGTGGTGGCTTTGGAGGTCGATCGCCGGCGGGAGTCCATCGAGAAATGGACGAGAATAGAAAAGGAAACCGCCGGCGGCGAATCCAAAGGGAGGAGTGATTGGTTTTGTGATGAGAGTGGTAGTTGAGTCTGAATGGATGAGCGAGTGTTTAGGCAACAAGAATGGAGAGTTATTTATAGAAATGATTGGGTGTTTTTGTTGTTGTAGATGTTGTTTGTCATGTCATGTGTAGACCTCACACGTACGAGACACTATATGGTAGCGTAGGATCTAGGAAGTACCTCTTACTTCAAAAACGAGTTTACATTATTTTTTCACACGTGTTCAACAGAATGAAAATTGGGGGGGTGTTTGAGTCAAAGCCTTGCAATTGCAATTAGTCTTCCTTTTTTTTTTTTTTTATGGGTGCAATTAGTCTTTTCAACTCTCCTCTCATCTTCCTCGCTCTCACCTACCACCACGTCAATGGAGGAGTTTGAGTGTAATCGTTTCATTAGATTTAAGGGTTGTTCAGTTGTTTTAGTGATGTTATTTCTATTTTTTAAAAATATAAGTGAGTAAAAAAAATATAAAAATATACGTAATGTTATTAAAAATTAAAAAATATTTATTTAAATATATGTACTAAATAGTCACTTACTTTCTCTAACCCCAATATTATCCATTTATTTTCTCTTTCCATTTTTCATTACCATCGCCTGTAATTTGTCCTTGGCCTCCTTCTCCTCCTCCTCTTTTTTCTCCTTACAAATACAACTAAATTAAAGCATGTTTGTTTTTCATTTCTTGTCTCACAATACCAAGATAGAAATATGTTCAAACTTCAAAGCTACTCCTTATTTTCACTTTTATTATATATAATTGAGTCTGGTTAATGTATGCCCTTAAATCATCCATTTTTAGAAACATTTTTTTGAGAATTGAAAAAATTGTCAATATTTTTTCAATTCTAGAAAAAAAATTTTCAAAAATAATTAATTATTGTGTGCCCTTAGGGCACACATTAGCAAAATCTTATATAATTTATAATTTGTTTAGCTGATAATTATATTTAACTTATAATAATTTAAGGTGAATATCAATTTGATTCGAACACCTAGTTACAACAAAGTTGCTCATGCTAATATCTTCGTGTGTGTGCACATGAGATAATAGGGACTACACATATCTAAAGAAATAATCATATACTCAAAAACATCTAGATAATCTTGTTTCTTAAAAAAAAAAGAAAAAAAAAGAAAAAAAAAAAGCTAATGATTTTGATTTAAGGGTAAAACGATAAGTTGAATGCATAGTGTTGCCTGGAGAAATCTCCTCATTTTATTACTTATATATTGATGTCAGATCTTTTCATTAATACAATTATCTTGATGTAGGATTTTTTCATTAATGCAATTAATTTATCTTTAATACTTATAATTAATTACTATTAAAAGGTCATGCTCACATTTTTTTTTTTTTTGCAATTACAAATGATGTGATAATATAATTTTCTTCTCTACTAAAATACCAAGGATAAAATATATTTATTTTTAATAATTTGAAAGTTACAATAACAAGAGAAAGAATATTCAAATCCTAGTTCTCCTAGTAAAAGAGAGTAAGTTATGTCATTGAGTTATAAAGATTGTCATTTTCAAAGGTAAATTAAATGACTAGCATAAAACACACGCGCGCACACACACTATTATAATTTGAACATATTTTTATTTTTATTTTTATTTTTCAAAACAAATAAAAAAAATAAATTTTAGAGATAAGCAGTAATTGTAATTTCTTCTTTGAACATATATTTGAAAGTGGTGTAGTGATATAGAGAAAAGTTTGGGTAGGATTAATAAGATGAACATAAGGGGAAAGAAGACTAAATTTTAAGAGTTCTCTTAGTTTTTTATTTTTTATTTATAAATTATGGGTGTTTTACTTTTATAAAATGAAAAATGAATAAAAAAGACTAAATTTTAGGGAATAAAAAAAGAGTCAAAGTTTGGTAAGGATGGGGTGAAATCCATGTTTTACACCATCCAATAAAGAGATTGTCATATCAACATTTTACGTAAAATTTAATACATTCTACCACACTTAATAACATCTTAATAAACTCCCAATTTAGTTGGATTTTATATAGATATTAGAATTGATTGGGTGTAGCTGTACTTATTCTTAAATATGTAATAAAATGATGTGGCATGTTAGAATTGGAAGGGTAAAACATGAGTTCTACATCACATTCTTATAGAATTTAATCTCATAAAAAAAAATGAACATGAAGGGAAAAAAAATCCTAAATCTTAGAAGTTCTTTTTTTGAATTTAAAATGAAATTTATTATTTAACAGTTATGACCCTATTTTTAAGAGAAGTTACGTTTCATTAACATGGATATTTTTAAACTATATAAAAATCCAGTTCAAAGATATTTTTAATGTAGGCGAATATCAAATTTAATGAATAGATCCCACCAAGAATGTAAGAGGAGGGATCACTATTTTCCGTACTCCAGGAATATCTAAAAATTACTCCTCCTCTACTCCCCTTACCTCCTTCCTCAATCCAAATAGAGACCAATTGGTTTTTAGTGTAGACAGATATCAAATTCAAGTTATTTTATTCGACGATAAAAGACTTTAATAATTGAATTTACTTAATCTGCACTTTTTTTTTTTTTTTGGAATTTAATTATTCCGGATTTATGGATTATGGGTATATTTCCCATTCCTTTTATGTAACAAATGATCCATCGATGAATTGATGTATCATGTATGGATTGGTAGCAGAGTACGACACTCAATTATTAACTAATGGGGATGGTAGCAAGTGGTTAGGGGTTGAGATTATATTTAGAGAAACATTTAAGAGAGAGAGAGAGGAGCTTGAGAGTCTACATAAAAGTGTCTAGGTGACATGTTCTTGTTTAGGTTATTTTTGTGGTCTTCTTAGTTTTTGTATTAGGTGTTAATGTATTATTTATTTTGGCAGAAAAATTTTAAAAATTTAGATGGGACACATGACGCAAAATTGAGAATCCAATTAACTCACTCGACCACAAAAAAAAAAAAAAAAAAAAAAAAAAAAAAGACATGTGGCGCAAAATTGAGAATTCAATTAAAATCTAATTGGATTTTTTCTCAGTTTCACCTATCATTGTATATTTAAAACAAAAAGATGTGTCCAATTAAAAAATTACTAAAAGTAAATCAAACCCTTATATATATATATATATATGCATGCTTTTGGCAAGTGAATAAATTTGGTAGGAAACAAAGAAAAGCAATTTATTATTTGAAATGTATCTTCACACAATATTGCAACAATACACAACATGAATTATGGTTAGTGAACGGATTTTTTCTTCTTACAAATTATTTGTTTATTTTAATAACAACACATTAACTAGTTGTGGGAGGAGCTAATTTCATTTACCTACCCTTGGTTTGAAGGTATCAATTACCCATCCAAAACTAAGTCCGTTATGCAACCGTAATTTACCTCACCATCTTATGTTAATAAAACACTTCTAAGACATAAAATATATGACATTTTTAAACTATATAAAAGTCTGGTTCAAAGAGAGAAATCCTCTCTTATATGGTATAGATAGATATATATATATATATATATATATATGTTTTTGGCAAGTGAATAAATTTGGTAGGAAACAAAGAAGAGTAATTTATTATTTGAAACCTATCTTCACACAATATTGAAACAATACACATTGACATGAATTATGGTTAGTGAACGGATTTTGTCTTCATAAAATTTATTTTGACTAGTTTATTTTGATAACTACACATTACCAAGTTGTGGTTAAAGCCGATTTCATTTACCTACCCTTGGTTTGAAAGATATCAATTACCCATCCAAAACTAAGTCCGTTATGCAACCATAATTGACCTCAACATCTTCTGTTAGTGAAACACTTTTAAGACATAAAATATAGCACAAAACGAATTGAAAACAAACATACATAAATATAGCTCATTCTATCAGTTTTTGGAACTTTTCTTTTTCTTTTAGTTAATTTATTTATGGGTTTTTATTGAACTTATTTCAAAAAAAATTAGGTTGGTAGTTATTTATTGTAATGACAAAAATAAATAAATAAATAATGTCAACAACAGGTGGAGATTATATTGGAGATATTCGAAAGCTTTTTTTTTTTTTTTTTTTTTTATGAGAATGGGAGATATTCGAAAGCTGATCACTCTATGCTTGGCTGATAATTATGGATTTGTATTAATTATAGTACTCTTAAAATCTATCTTAGGTGATTGACCATGAGATCAACCCATAAGAAGCTTATTATATATAGGGTTTGGCTTACTTCTAGTACTTTTTCAGGTAGAATTCCCTTTTATTTTAATGAGAAACTGTCACATTATCCACTAACTAAATAAAATATGGAGATTAAAACTCACTATCACTTGTCATTTATATTTAAAATAAAAGGACGTGTCTAATTAAAAATATACTGAAAGTAAGTCAAACCCTTATATATATATATATATATATATATCTGTATGCTTTTGGCAAGTGAATAAATTTGGTAGGTGATAGGCCAAAAATTTATTGACCCATTTTGGCAAATTAATCAATTAATTAGCTGAGTGAATTAATTAGATTTAATTATATGCAATAAGCGTGATAACACAAACAAATCACCAACTAAATTAAATGCACTGGAAAATAAATTTGACACAGGTGATTTGTTTATGAATGGAGAAAACCACCGAGGCAAAACTCTTCTCCAAATAAATTGGATTATAATTTCAAATTCTAATTCAATTTTTTCCAAACTTTACCTATTAATATACATATGGATGATTTATAAATTTGAATTTTTTTAGTTATATGATTATGTTTTTTATGGTTTATTATATTGGACTCCTTTGTTTTCAACACTAAATTAACTAATTTGGCACAAAATTTTTAAAATTTAGATTAGATGGGACACGTAGCACAAAATTAAACTCTAATTGAAATTCAATTTTTACAGCACAAAATTCTAAAATTTAGGTTAGATGAGACACATGGCACAGAATTAGACTTTAATTGAATTCCAATTAGAAATTTAATTGGATTTTCTCTCTGCTTTACTTATTATTATATATATATATATATATATATATATAAAATCTCCAAATAGCATTATAATGAAGTATTGTTTCCAAAAGCCATATTTTTCGTATGGTTGCTTATTTTAATCCTCATACAGAATTTAAGTTTCATTTATACATTTGAATATTGACATTGTTAAATTCAATGGTTAGTTATGAAGCAAAAGAGTTGTTAACCGTAAAATATATATATATATATATATATATATATATATGTGAGAAAAGGGATTAACAATGTTTCATAAGTCAGTGAATATGAATAGAAAATGGGCTACAATTTTACTTACAAATCTATTTGTTGTGCATTGGGGGGTTACCAGTGTGTTGTTAAGAGTTGTTTACCGATAGTAGCAAGTGGTTAGGGGTTGAATTACTCTCTCTCTCTACTCCCCCTACCTCCTCCCTCAATCCAAATGGGGACTAATTGATTTTTAATGTAGGCGAATATCAAATTTAATGAATAGATCCCACCAAGAATGTAAGAGGAGGGATCACTATTTTCCGTTCTCCAGGAATATCTAAAAATTACTCCTCCTCTACTCCCCTTACCTCCTTCCTCAATCCAAATAGAGACCAATTGGTTTTTAGTGTAGACAGATATCAAATTCAAGTTATTTTATTCGACGATAAAAGACTTTAATAATTGAATTTACTTAATCTGCACTTTTTTTTTTTTTTTTGGAATTTAATTATTCCGGATTTATGGATTATGGGTATATTTCCCATTCCTTTTATGTAACAAATGATCCATCGATGAATTGATGTATCATGTATGGATTGGTAGCAGAGTACGACACTCAATTATTAACTAATGGGGATGGTAGCAAGTGGTTAGGGGTTGAGATTATATTTAGAGAAACATTTAAGAGAGATAGAGAGGTGCTTGAGTCTACATAGAAGTGTCTAGGTGACATGTTCTTGTTTAGGTTATTTTTGTGGTCTTCTTAGTTTTTGTATTAGGTGTTAATGTGTTATTTATTTTGGCACATCAATTTTAAAAATTTAGGTGGGACACATGACGCAAAATTGAGAATCCAATTATCTCACTCGACCACAAAAAAAAAAAAAAAAAAAAAAGACATGTGGCGCAAAATTGAGAATTCAATTAAAATCTAATTGGATTTTTTCTCAGTTTCACCTATCATTGTATATTTAAAACAAAAAGATGTGTCCAATTAAAAAATTACTAAAAGTAAATCAAACCCTTATATATATATATATATATGCATGCTTTTGGCAAGTGAATAAATTTGGTAGGAAACAAAGAAAAGCAATTTATTATTTGAAATGTATCTTCACACAATATTGCAACAATACACAACATGAATTATGGTTAGTGAACGGATTTTTTCTTCTTACAAATTATTTGTTTATTTTAATAACAACACATTAACTAGTTGTGGGAGGAGCTAATTTCATTTACCTACCCTTGGTTTGAAGGTATCAATTACCCATCCAAAACTAAGTCCGTTATGCAACCGTAATTTACCTCACCATCTTATGTTAATAAAACACTTCTAAGACATAAAATATATGACATTTTTAAACTATATAAAAGTCTGGTTCAAAGAGAGAAATCCTCTCTTATATGGTATAGATAGATATATATATATATATATATATATATATGTTTTTGGCAAGTGAATAAATTTGGTAGGAAACAAAGAAGAGTAATTTATTATTTGAAACCTATCTTCACACAATATTGAAACAATACACATTGACATGAATTATGGTTAGTGAACGGATTTTGTCTTCATAAAATTTATTTTGACTAGTTTATTTTGATAACTACACATTACCAAGTTGTGGTTAAAGCCGATTTCATTTACCTACCCTTGGTTTGAAAGATATCAATTACCCATCCAAAACTAAGTCCGTTATGCAACCATAATTGACCTCAACATCTTCTGTTAGTGAAACACTTTTAAGACATAAAATATAGCACAAAACGAATTGAAAACAAACATACATAAATATAGCTCATTCTATCAGTTTTTGGAACTTTTCTTTTTCTTTTAGTTAATTTATTTATGGGTTTTTATTGAACTTATTTCAAAAAAAATTAGGTTGGTAGTTATTTATTGTAATGACAAAAATAAATAAATAAATAATGTCAACAACAGGTGGAGATTATATTGGAGATATTCGAAAGCTTTTTTTTTTTTTTTTTTTTTTTTTTTATGAGAATGGGAGATATTCGAAAGCTGATCACTCTATGCTTGGCTGATAATTATGGATTTGTATTAATTATAGTACTCTTAAAATCTATCTTAGGTGATTGACCATGAGATCAACCCATAAGAAGCTTATTATATATAGGGTTTGGCTTACTTCTAGTACTTTTTCAGGTAGAATTCCCTTTTATTTTAATGAGAAACTGTCACATTATCCACTAACTAAATAAAATATGGAGATTAAAACTCACTATCACTTGTCATTTATATTTAAAATAAAAGGACGTGTCTAATTAAAAATATACTGAAAGTAAGTCAAACCCTTATATATATATATATATATATATATCTGTATGCTTTTGGCAAGTGAATAAATTTGGTAGGTGATAGGCCAAAAATTTATTGACCCATTTTGGCAAATTAATCAATTAATTAGCTGAGTGAATTAATTAGATTTAATTATATGCAATAAGCGTGATAACACAAACAAATCACCAACTAAATTAAATGCATTGGAAAATAAATTTGACACAGGTGATTTGTTTATGAATAGAGAAAACCACCGAGGCAAAACTCTTCTCCAAATAAATTGGATTATAATTTCAAATTCTAATTCAATTTTTTCCAAACTTTACCTATTAATATACATATGGATGATTTATAAATTTGAATTTTTTTTAGTTATATGATTATGTTTTTTATGGTTTATTATATTGGACTCCTTGTTTTCTACACTAAATTAACTAATTTGGCACAAAATTTTTAAAATTTAGATTAGATGGGACACGTAGCACAAAATTAAACTCTAATTGAAATTCAATTTTTACAGCACAAAATTCTAAAATTTAGGTTAGATGAGACACATGGCACAGAATTAGACTTTAATTGAATTCCAATTAGAAATTTAATTGGATTTTCTCTCTACTTTACTTATTATTATTATATATATATATATATATATAAAATCTCCAAATAGCATTATAATGAAGTATTGTTTCCAAAAGCCATATTTTTCGTATGGTTGCTTATTTTAATCCTCATACAGAATTTAAGTTTCATTTATACATTTGAATATTGATATTGTTAAATTCAATGGTTAGTTATGAAGCAAAAGAGTTGTTAACCGTAAAATATATATATATATATATATATATATATGTGAGAAAAGGGATTAACAATGTTTCATAAGTCAGTGAATATGAATAGAAAATGGGCTACAATTTTACTTACAAATCTATTTGTTGTGCATTGGGGGGTTACCAGTGTGTTGTTAAGAGTTGTTTACCGATAGTAGCAAGTGGTTAGGGGTTGAATTACTCTCTCTCTCTACTCCCCCTACCTCCTCCCTCAATCCAAATGGGGACTAATTGATTTTTAATGTAGGCGAATATCAAATTTAATGAATAGATCCCACCAAGAATGTAAGAGGAGGGATCACTATTTTCCGTTCGCCAGGAATATCTAAAAATTACTCCTCCTCTACTCCCCTTACCTCCTTCCTCAATCCAAATAGAGACCAATTGGTTTTTAGTGTAGACAGATATCAAATTCAAGTTATTTTATTCAACGATAAAAGACTTTAATAATTGAATTTACTTAATCTGCACTTTTTTTTTTTTTTTTGGAATTTAATTATTCCGGATTTATGGATTATGGGTATATTTCCCATTCCTTTTATGTAACAAATGATCCATCGATGAATTGATGTATCATGTATGGATTGGTAGCAGAGTACGACACTCAATTATTAACTAATGGGGATGGTAGCAAGTGGTTAGGGGTTGAGATTATATTTAGAGAAACATTTAAGAGAGATAGAGAGGTGCTTGAGTCTACATAGAAGTGTCTAGGTGACATGTTCTTGTTTAGGTTATTTTTGTGGTCTTCTTAGTTTTTGTATTAGGTGTTAATGTGTTATTTATTTTGGCACATCAATTTTAAAAATTTAGGTGGGACACATGACGCAAAATTGAGAATCCAATTATCTCACTCGACCACAAAAAAAAAAAAAAAAAAAAAGACATGTGGCGCAAAATTGAGAATTCAATTAAAATCTAATTGGATTTTTTCTCAGTTTCACCTATCATTGTATATTTAAAACAAAAAGATGTGTCCAATTAAAAAATTACTAAAAGTAAATCAAACCCTTATATATATATATATATATGCATGCTTTTGGCAAGTGAATAAATTTGGTAGGAAACAAAGAAAAGCAATTTATTATTTGAAATGTATCTTCACACAATATTGCAACAATACACAGCATGAATTATGGTTAGTGAACGGATTTTTTCTTCTTACAAATTATTTGTTTATTTTAATAACAACACATTAACTAGTTGTGGGAGGAGCTAATTTCATTTACCTACCCTTGGTTTGAAGGTATCAATTACCCATCCAAAACTAAGTCCGTTATGCAACCGTAATTTACCTCACCATCTTATGTTAATAAAACACTTCTAAGACATAAAATATATGACATTTTTAAACTATATAAAAGTCTGGTTCAAAGAGAGAAATCCTCTCTTATATGGTATAGATAGATATATATATATATATATATATATATATATATATATGTTTTTGGCAAGTGAATAAATTTGGTAGGAAACAAAGAAGAGTAATTTATTATTTGAAACCTATCTTCACACAATATTGAAACAATACACATTGACATGAATTATGGTTAGTGAACGGATTTTGTCTTCATAAAATTTATTTTGACTAGTTTATTTTGATAACTACACATTACCAAGTTGTGGTTAAAGCCGATTTCATTTACCTACCCTTGGTTTGAAAGATATCAATTACCCATCCAAAACTAAGTCCGTTATGCAACCATAATTGACCTCAACATCTTCTGTTAGTGAAACACTTTTAAGACATAAAATATAGCACAAAACGAATTGAAAACAAACATACATAAATATAGCTCATTCTATCAGTTTTTGGAACTTTTCTTTTTCTTTTAGTTAATTTATTTATGGGTTTTTATTGAACTTATTTCAAAAAAAATTAGGTTGGTAGTTATTTATTGTAATGACAAAAATAAATAAATAAATAATGTCAACAACAGGTGGAGATTATATTGGAGATATTCGAAAGCTTTTTTTTTTTTTTTTTTTATGAGAATGGGAGATATTCGAAAGCTGATCACTCTATGCTTGGCTGATAATTATGGATTTGTATTAATTATAGTACTCTTAAAATCTATCTTAGGTGATTGACCATGAGATCAACCCATAAGAAGCTTATTATATATAGGGTTTGGCTTACTTCTAGTACTTTTTCAGGTAGAATTCCCTTTTATTTTAATGAGAAACTGTCACATTATCCACTAACTAAATAAAATATGGAGATTAAAACTCACTATCACTTGTCATTTATATTTAAAATAAAAGGACGTGTCTAATTAAAAATATACTGAAAGTAAGTCAAACCCTTATATATATATATATATATATATCTGTATGCTTTTGGCAAGTGAATAAATTTGGTAGGTGATAGGCCAAAAATTTATTGACCCATTTTGGCAAATTAATCAATTAATTAGCTGAGTGAATTAATTAGATTTAATTATATGCAATAAGCGTGATAACACAAACAAATCACCAACTAAATTAAATGCATTGGAAAATAAATTTGACACAGGTGATTTGTTTATGAATAGAGAAAACCACCGAGGCAAAACTCTTCTCCAAATAAATTGGATTATAATTTCAAATTCTAATTCAATTTTTTCCAAACTTTACCTATTAATATACATATGGATGATTTATAAATTTGAATTTTTTTTAGTTATATGATTATGTTTTTTATGGTTTATTATATTGGACTCCTTGTTTTCTACACTAAATTAACTAATTTGGCACAAAATTTTTAAAATTTAGATTAGATGGGACACGTAGCACAAAATTAAACTCTAATTGAAATTCAATTTTTACAGCACAAAATTCTAAAATTTAGGTTAGATGAGACACATGGCACAGAATTAGACTTTAATTGAATTCCAATTAGAAATTTAATTGGATTTTCTCTCTACTTTACTTATTATTATATATATATATATATATATATATATATATAAAATCTCCAAATAGCATTATAATGAAGTATTGTTTCCAAAAGCCATATTTTTCGTATGGTTGCTTATTTTAATCCTCATACAGAATTTAAGTTTCATTTATACATTTGAATATTGATATTGTTAAATTCAATGGTTAGTTATGAAGCAAAAGAGTTGTTAACCGTAAAATATATATATATATATATATATATGTGAGAAAAGGGATTAACAATGTTTCATAAGTCAGTGAATATGAATAGAAAATGGGCTACAATTTTACTTACAAATCTATTTGTTGTGCATTGGGGGGTTACCAGTGTGTTGTTAAGAGTTGTTTACCGATAGTAGCAAGTGGTTAGGGGTTGAATTACTCTCTCTCTCTACTCCCCCTACCTCCTCCCTCAATCCAAATGGGGACTAATTGATTTTTAATGTAGGCGAATATCAAATTTAATGAATAGATCCCACCAAGAATGTAAGAGGAGGGATCACTATTTTCCGTTCTCCAGGAATATCTAAAAATTACTCCTCCTCTACTCCCCTTACCTCCTTCCTCAATCCAAATAGAGACCAATTGGTTTTTAGTGTAGACAGATATCAAATTCAAGTTATTTTATTCGACGATAAAAGACTTTAATAATTGAATTTACTTAATCTGCACTTTTTTTTTTTTTTTTGGAATTTAATTATTCCGGATTTATGGATTATGGGTATATTTCCCATTCCTTTTATGTAACAAATGATCTATCGATGAATTGATGTATCATGTATGGATTGGTAGCAGAGTACGACACTCAATTATTAACTAATGGGGATGGTAGCAAGTGGTTAGGGGTTGAGATTATATTTAGAGAAACATTTAAGAGAGATAGAGAGGTGCTTGAGTCTACATAGAAGTGTCTAGGTGACATGTTCTTGTTTAGGTTATTTTTGTGGTCTTCTTAGTTTTTGTATTAGGTGTTAATGTGTTATTTATTTTGGCACATCAATTTTAAAAATTTAGGTGGGACACATGACGCAAAATTGAGAATCCAATTATCTCACTCGACCACAAAAAAAAAAAAAAAAAAAAAAAAAAGACATGTGGCGCAAAATTGAGAATTCAATTAAAATCTAATTGGATTTTTTCTCAGTTTCACCTATCATTGTATATTTAAAACAAAAAGATGTGTCCAATTAAAAAATTACTAAAAGTAAATCAAACCCTTATATATATATATATATATGCATGCTTTTGGCAAGTGAATAAATTTGGTAGGAAACAAAGAAAAGCAATTTATTATTTGAAATGTATCTTCACACAATATTGCAACAATACACAGCATGAATTATGGTTAGTGAACGGATTTTTTCTTCATACAAATTATTTATTTATTTTAATAACAACACATTAACTAGTTGTGGTAGGAGCTAATTTCATTTACCTACCCTTGGTTTGAAGGTATCAATTACCCATCCAAAACTAAGTCCGTTATGCAACCGTAATTTACCTCACCATCTTATGTTAATAAAACACTTTTAAGATGTAAAATATAACACAAAACGAATTGAAAACAAACATACATAAATATAACTCATTTCGTCATTTTCTTTTAGTTCATTTATTTTATGGGCTTTTATCGAACTCATTTCAAAACAAAATAGTTTGGTAGCTATTTATTGTAATGACAAAAATAAATAAATAATTAATTAATTAATTAATGTCAACAGCAGGTTGTGATTATATTGGAAATATTCGAAAGCTTATCACTCTATGCTTGGCTGATGATTATGGATTTATATTAATTAGTAATCTCAAAATCTATCTTAGTAGATTGGATATGAGATCAACCCATGAGAAGGTTATTATAATTTATAAATTTATAATATATTGATTATTAGCGGTGGGGACATATAGTGAATAAATCAATATTTTAAGATACAAATTCAAATTAGAAAGGAGAAAGAATAAAAAATAGCGAAAGCCAATTAGGTGGTTATATGAAGACGAAAAAGAGAAGAAGAAGAAGTTTTGAACTTGTTGATTTACTGTATTTGCTTGATGATGACAATTACTATACCACCTTTTGTAATGTTTGTTTATTTTTCCCTTTTCTTTTTTCCTTTTCCATGATACCTTTTGCGGTGTGTATCCACTTTCCACTAAGCAGTGTTGTCTTCTAGAATATAATATAGTTTTTTTTTTTAATCTTTATATATTTAATGTGTGTACGTGTGTGTGTGTGTGAATTTTACTTTTATTTATTATATACTATTATCATAATTTGAGCTTGGCCGAAGAAAAACTTGTTTATGATTGTTATGCTTAAGATCAAATTTAGACTCAATTATTAAACAAGTAAAAGTTAATAATATGTTCATACATAAGGATATAAACATGAGGCTCGATTTAATTAATTATATATGATATTATATTTTTATATGTATACTTGTTTAAAAATATACTTATATAAACTTGAGATTAAATTGTTTAAGTTTGTAAATAGGTTTATAAAGTATCAAATTATTATTTGTATCTTGCTAATAAAATAAACAGTCTCATAATTAGCAATAAAAATTCATAAATTTGTGAAAGGGTAAAATTTTTTTTAATAATGCTTTATTATATATGGAAAAAGAATAAATTATTCAAGTAACTAATGAACAAGTTCAAGTTTATTCAACAAGAAAATAAACCAAGATTGAACATATAATCTTATTAATTTGATGATAAGCTTGAGTTTGACTAGTGTTTGAAATAAATTTTTTTTTTTTTTTTTTGGAGCAGTGTTTGAAATAAAATTAAATAAACAAGTTTAAATTTTTAATACTCGACTTAATTTAATTCTTTTATAGTCTTACTTTTGATGGGAATATATAGTTAATTATTTTTATTTTTATACTAGTTTCTCTGCAATCACTCCCCACATAGGTTCAGAATTTTTTTTTTTAAATAAATTTTTTGCCTAATTAGTAATTGCATAACTATCATTAAGTAACTCCATTATTATATAGTTATGGATAATTTAATTTAGAAAATAACAACTCCTCCACTAATTTTATCTTTTTCTCTCACTTTCCTACATCTAAGATTTTTTACTTTTTTTTTTTTTTTTTTTTTACCTTTTTAATTTGGAAATTTTAGCCTCACCATATTTTGTAATCTAAATTCTTACTTGTAATTTTTAACTTTTTAATGATAATTTTGTTTATAAATGAAAATATGAAACAATCAAATCATACTCCCTTTACATAACATATATATAAAACCAACATTTTCAATACATGTTATATAATTATGTTTGTTTTGTGCAAATGACGGGAAATATTTGAATTTGAATTTTTAGTTAACGAAATCTATGGATAGATTTTTTTTTTTTTTTTTTTAACGAATTTTTAGTTAACGAATTTTTGTGCAAATGACCGCAAATGACCAACATTTCCATTTTTTTTTTAATTAACGAAATCTATGGACAGGTTTGGGTATTATTAATATTTGAAATGACTAGATTTAAATATCAATTGAAATTCATCACATCACAACTGTTTTTATTTGAGCAAAATCTCCAAATAAACTCACATAATGTGTCGTTAAATTTATAACATAATAATGATTCTATAAAAATTTATTAATTTTAAAATCTCATATATATCAAAAGGAACGTATTCATACAAAATCTTTTCATGGCTTAGCTAAGCAAGGACGAAGATTTAGAATAATTGAAACTCCTAGGCCCTAGCTAGTAGCTAGTGTGAAAGAGAGGGTTTTTGGCATAGTCAAAGAAATGGGTTTCATCGATATCACGCTAAATAATACCATTTGTTTCTAGCTACCTTCCCCCATTTGTATGATGTATTATATATCGAAACAACTAGCTAGTTGGTGGCACAAGTTTCACGCAACTCGTTCTTCTCAAAAAAACAAACAAAAAATTTTCACGCAATACTCATGCAAAACTTGAAAAGGAAACATAAAATGATAGGATTTTGACTTGGGGAAACTTGGAAAGAGACTTGAGATGGATATACAATAATAAAAATACTGTGAGCGGCTATTTCTTCAAATTCCATTTAACGAATTTTGTTTGCAATATCTACTAATAAAAGTCTCAGTTTTTATATCAAAAAAAGAGAAAGAGAAATTAGCTAGTAATTGTATTGATCAAAACATATATGCACCTAATACAAAGTATCACAAGGAGGAAAAGAAAGAAATCAAAGGAAGAAGAAGAATAGAAACTGAAAAAGCCAGTTGAAATCAAAAGTGAAACTATTTTTTAGGCTAAGAAAGAAAGAAAAAAAAGGAAGAAGATACAAAAGAGGCTTCCTCCATCACAATATTATTTTAACTTGAGCGCTGAACTATAAGTCAATATATCCATAAATTAAACAAAATTAGATACAAAACCAACGTACCAAACAATGGGCACCTTTGTTTGCTTGTCTGGGGGTCCCTTTTTTGAAAAAGACTGAATTATGAAAAGTGACTTTATTAATTACTCAATCATCAAATTGTCAACGATTGTAAAAAAAATTCATCTCCCTAGTTTCACTTCATTGGAATATTGCATTTCTGATTGAAGTGAGTTTACTCATGACTTCAAGTCTTGTACCTGCCAACCAGTTCATTTTCAAGGTAGGGGGGGGCTGGATCCTGAAAATTTAAAAAGTGTTGTACTTGTACAAGTCATATATATCTCATCACACAAAAATTAAAAATGTTGTACGTACGAGTCTTAGTGTTAATTAAGGCCAGTGTAGCTTCCCACCAAGGCCACTCTACCCTACACAGGCGTCCCAAATACATTTAATTTTTCCCCCAAAAATATGGCTCTTTCTTTTTTTCAAAATATTATTTTATTTTTTTTATTACAATAAAAATACCTTAATATTACAAAATAATTCAATATATTCTAGAAGAGTATTTTATTCTAAAAATTATGGCATCTATATAAAAAAAAAAATTAGTAGTATTCATAATTTTATCATTCTTATGTCATCTCACAACATGTTAAACTTTCATTCTTAATTAAATAGCATCCTTTTTTGTACTAGGAAAATAGTTAATTTTTTTTTATTTATCTGAATCAATTGTTTCCCTAAATAATAATTGTGGGGTAAAAGCCCAACATTATGTATTGGGCCTAGGGCCCTATTTGAAGATTATGTCGTGTTCGAAGAGAAGAAAATGACTAAGAGGGATTCCATGTGAGAGAGATACCTAGAAATGATCAAGGAGTATGGACCGTATGGTCCGAAGAGGTCATCAGCAGTCCGAAGAGTGTGTCCTCCTCGGATATAAAGAGCCTCGGTCTAGCAAATACTTGGGAGGTTTGAGTGATCTTCTTAGCGATTTCAATGATAAGGATAAATTTCGGGCACGTAAGGAGATGATAAGGATGAAGAAATATCTAAAAGAAAAGCTGCTACCACTACATTTAATGCACTGCAGCAACTTTTCTGGCCACATTAATGTGGAGAAGACCTCTGAACAGTGCAATCTCAACTACCGCCACTCATGGAGAACTAACGAAGGCATCTGATGGGACGTGCACTCAAGTAAACATTTTGATGAAGACAAGTGGACGATCAAGATAGTTTAAAAGAAAACTATATAAATGTAAAAGATCTTCCAAAAAGGGCGGGCGGAAAATTAGAAGAAAAAATGGGAGAAGAAGAAAAACTGTAGCTCTGATAATTGTATTAGTCTTTCAAACACTAATCTATCTCTTCGGACATCAATCTACTTGAATTTTACATGTGTTTTACACTTGTTCATCCTTTGTAATTTACATGAGACGTTGCTTGGATCATTTAGCCTAGCTCTTTCACCCACTTTCTACAAATTCATTATTTTTTGCTCATTGGGCTCATAATCCACCTCTTTTGGGCTTGGGCTACAAATTGAGACCCTACAATTGGCGCCGTCTGTGAGGAGAGCTTGAGCGAAAATGGAAGCAACAGCTGATAATGGCTGAACCAGGGCAACAACCAACAGAATCTATGGCATCCCAACACGTTGATCCTTTTCTCAACTTAAAGTGGAGGCAGGATCGTGAAGGTAGTATACACACTATGCATACTGATCGAAGCCAGTCGCATGGTGGAAGTCATGTGTCCCATGCAGAGAAGAATAAAAACATGCAACTAGAAATTGACAAGCTAAAAAGGGAGTTGTGCCATGCAAAGAGAAAATGGATTTCTTCGTATTCTGACGAAGATTTTGATGACAAACAAGACGTCACTTACAAGCAGAGATCTCGAACACTAGTTAGTGAATCTTTCTCTTATGAAGAGGAACATTCTCGTAAACGGCAACCTCGAAATCCGTCACGTGGAGGTGTAAGGAATGATGCTATGAGCAAGTTCATCAACCAACGTTTACTATTTACAATGGAAAAACAGACCCTATAGAGCATGTGAACCACTTCAACCAGAGAATGGCAATCCATTCTAAAGACGAAACTTTGATGTGCAAAGTTTTCCTTTCAAGTCTTAGACCAGTTGCGATGAGATGGTTTGATAGCCTGAGGGTAAATTCCATCAATTCCTTCAAAGAACTCACCCAAGCATTTGGTTTCCGTTTTGTCACCTGTCGAAGAGTGGCCAAGCCCTTGTCTTCATTGTTATCCTTAAGCATGCAAAAAGGTGAGACCTTGAAAACATACTCAGATAGATATTGGGAGATGTTCAATGAGATCGAAGGCAATTTTGATGGAGTGGCCCTTAATACGTTTAAGCTCGGCCTCCATACTGACCATGGTTTAAGGAAGTCTTTAACTGGTAAGCCAGTTACTAATGTGCGTCAGCTCATGGACCATATTGACAAGTATAAAAGAGTTGAAGAAGATCAACAGTAAGGAAAAGGAAAGGACAAGGTTATCCCTCAGGAGATGAGGGATTTAGGTCGGACTGTTACAATAATAGTAAACCGCGGAGAGATTTTGCTGGACAATCAGGATCAACAAATCTTCAAGTAGTTGGCATTGTATTCAAAGAGCCAGTACACCAAGTTTTGGAAAAGATTAAGAATGAACCATTCTTCAAGTGGACGAATAAAATGGTGGAAAACCCTGAAAGGCGTAATCATAATCTCTATTGCTAGTACCATCAAGACCTTAGGCATACCATAGAGGATTGCAAGAGCTTGTGGGATCATTTAGACCAATTGGTTCGTAAGGGTAAGTTGAGACAACTCTTGCACCACTCCAGTGGCCGAAGAAGTTAAGCGAGCTTGGAACCCCAAAGGGAGGAGTTTTCAAAGCCTCTTTTGGGAACTATCAATGTCATCTTCACCACACTAGAGAGAACAGGATCCTGGCTATCCAAGGTTATGTCAATAGCCCAGTTACCCGCAGGGGACTTTGGTCATGGTCCAAAGAAAGCTAAATCAGTTACTAAACCGATTTTGAGGTTCTCGGATGAAGACAAGATTGGAACCATCCAACCCCATGATGACTCTTTAGTAATCACCCTAAGAATTGGAGGGTACGATGTGAAGAGAGTAATGGTGGACTAGGGTAGCGCGGTAGAGATAATGTATCATGATCTCTACAAGGGATTGAACTTAAAACTCGACGACTTAACACCATACAATTCTCTGCTTGTGAGTTTTGAAGGAAGGGTTGTTACTCTGAAGGGCCAAATATGATTACCCGTGCAGATTGGTGCAGAGGTAGTAAAGGTGGATTTCATTGTTGTAGATGTATATTCGCTCTATACGACAATTGTAGCCAGACCTTAGCTTCATACACTAGGGGATGTTTCCTCTACTCTACATCAGAAAGTTAAGTATTTGTTCAAGGGTCAAGTTAACGAGATCCTGGGAGATCAATATATGGCGAGACAATGCTTGGTGGCTGCCATCCAGCACAAACCCCAGATTGAGTCCTCGACTCATGCTGAAAGGGATTTATAGCAATCAAAACATTCGACACTGCACACCAATGATTCAACTGAAGGTGTGAGATGTGAAGATTTGACAAAAGTTGCTATCGGAGATGATCCAGACAAGTTCTTTCAGCTCGGATCTCAATTACCTCTTCAAGAGAAGGATGCGCTCGTAGAATTCCTCATGAGAAATATCGATGTATTTGCTTGAAATGCTTATGAAGCCCCGGGAGTAGATCCAAAATTCCTAAGAAACAGCCTTCTCGGCGCCCATCCAGGGAACATGCTGATGCAATACGAGAAGAGGTAATGAAGCTTTAGCAGGCTGAAGCTATTAAGAAGGTGTTCTATCCTGAGTGGCTAGTAAATACTGTGGTGGTGAAGAAGACGAATGGGAAATGGTGAGTATGTGTGGACTTCACTAACTTAAATAAGGCCTACCCCAAGGATCCTTTTCCTATGCCTAAAATAGATCAGCTAGTGGGTGCAACTGTTGGTCACCCTCAAATGAGCTTTTTGGATGCTTTCCAAGATTATCACCAAATACCATTAGCCTTGGATGATCAGGAAAAACTACATTTGTTACACCTATTGGAAACTACCACTATAAGGTGATGTCATTCAGTTTGAAAAATGCGGGATCTACTTATCAAAGAATGATGTCGAGGATGTTTGAGCCACAGCTAGGTAAAAGTATCGAGATTTACATAGATGACATGGTGGTGAAAAGTAAGATTGTTTCCGAACATGTGAAGGACCTTGAAAACATTTTTGAAGTTCTAAAGAGGTACAAGTTACGTCTAAATGCTTCCAAATGCTCATTTGGTGTAGATTCGTAAGTTATTGGGTTACATGGTGACTCACAGGGGAATTGAAGTTAATCCCGATCATATAAAGGCCATCAAGAATTTGCAAGCTCCTCGGAATCCCAAAGAGGTCCAGAAACTGACTGGAATGATTGCTGCCCTGAACCGATTCATCTCCCGATCAGCAAATAGGTGTAAACCTTTCTTCTCATTGATCAACAAATGGAAATGATTTGAGTGGACTGAAAAGTGTACTTTGGCCTTCCAACAACTTAAAGACTATTTAGCTCAGCCACCAATTATGTCCAGTCCTGAGCCAGATGAGGTCTTGTTTGCTTACATTGTTGTGGCCCCTTGTGATGTAAGTCTGGTATTGATTCGAGTAGACCAAGACGTGCAAAGACTAGTTTATTGTGTGAGTAAGTCATTGCACAAGGCCGAGATTTGTTATTTGCCGCTAGAGAAAGCCATCTTGGTAGTAGTGTTGGGTACAAGGAAGTTGCCTCATTATTTCTAGGCACACATGGTTGTTGTTCTTACCTAACTCCCACTTAAAACCATACTCAGAAGTGCAGACTACACGGGGAGAATAACTAAATGGGGTACCATCCTAGGGGCTTTTGACATCAAATATATGCCCTGCACCTCAATAAAGGGACAGGTCCTTACGGATCTAGTAGTTGAGTTCGCTGAGCCCTCGGTGGAAGAATTGGAACTAGCACGGAACATGGATGAAAAATCGGTTGGCATAATCTCTCAGCGGAGTTCCCCAATCTAGAAGGTGTACGTAGATGTAGTAAATCAGAATGGTTCTGAAGTGGGGCTAGTGTTAATATCTCCAGAGAAGATTGTTATCGAAAAGTCACTAAGACTAAACTTCACGGCCACAAATAATGAAGCTGAGAATGAAGCTTTACTGATGGGAATGGCTATGGTTCAAAGAATGGGAGGAAAGTCAATAGAGGTATTCTCGGACTCAAGGTTAGTCGTTGGTCAAGTACAGGGTGAGTTTAAGGCAAAAGATGAAAGGATGCAGAGATACTTAAGCCGAGTTAAATGTCTGTAATCGGAGTTCGAATCTTTTAATTTATTGCACATCCCCAGAAATGGTAATACAGATGCTGATTCTTTGGCCACACTCGCTATCTCCTCGATGCAAGATCTGCCGAGAGTTATCCTCGTCGAGGACTTGCATAAACCTACGGAGACGAGTGGAGAGACAGTTTGAGTTCATCAAATCAGAGTTGAGCTCAGTTGGATGGATCCTATAATTAAATTCTTGAAAGAGGATATTTTGCCTGAAGAAAAGTTGGAAGCTGACAAAGTTCGAAGGAAGGCGACTAGATTTTGGCTATCCGAGGGCCAAAAACTATATAAACGCTCCTATTCAAGACCGTATTTCTTATGCATGCATCCTGAAGCAGCTGAGTCACTCTTAGAAGAGTTACATGAAGGAATCTGTGGGAGCCATACCGGAGGTAGATCCTTGGCTCACCAAGCCATTATTCAAGGCTATTGGTGGCCAAACATGCAAAAAGAAGCCCATAAATACTTCAAAAAGTGTGACCAGTGTCAACGGTTTGTGTCAAACATATATCAACCAAGTGGGGTCCTTAATCCATTATCCAGCCCATGGCCATTTGCATGGGGTTTGGATATTGTGGGTCCATTCCCTAAGGCTGCAGGAAACAAGAAGTACCTTCTAGTCGGCACGGATTATTTCACCAAGTGGGTCGAAGCTGAACCTCTAGCCAACATCAGAGACGTAGATGTAAAGAAATTTGTCTGGAAAAACATTGTCACTTGATTTGGGATTCCTCATACCCTCATCTCGGACAATGGCCTTCAGTTTGATAGTAAAGCCTTCAGGAATTATTGTAGCGAATTAGAAATCATGAACAGATACTCCACCTCTGCTTATCCCCAGGGGAATGGGCAAGTGGAAACTGTTAACAAGGTCATACTAAATGGATTAAAGAAGATATTAGACGACGTAAAGGGTAAATAGGTGAAAGAATTGCCACATGTACTTTGGGCATATAGAACTATGCCACGTAAGTCTACTGGGGAGACCCCCTTTTCAATGGCCTATGGGGCTGAAGCTGTTATACCTTTGGAGACTGGGTTCCCAACATTGAGAACTAGTTCGTTCAATTCGACCAATAACAATGAACAGCTAGAGAAGAGTTTGGATCTGATTGAGGAAAGGAAGGAAAATGCAATGGTTTGATTGGCACATTACGAACAAAAGCTCAGGCAAGACTACGATGCCAATGTAAAGCTAACGCCTCTAGAGCCTGGTGATTTGGTACTCAGGAAAGTGGTGGGCACTGCAAAAAACCCAGCTTGGGGAAAGTTAGGACCCAATTAGGAAGGGTCATATCGTATTACTTCGGGGGCTAACATTGGGGCGTATTTCTTGAAAGATTTAGATAGTCATGTAATACCACGCCCCTGGAATGTAAACAACCTCAAAAGATACTATTATTAATCAAATCTTTTCTTTAATCAATATGCCAATTTATTATGTAAAGTGTCTGCATAAGTGTTTAAACTTAAATCCAATCATGCCTGAAGTTCTCGTACCAAATGATTTGAGTTAGTTAACACTCCGTTACTGGTTTTTCATAGGTGTTTAAACTTAAATCCAATCATGCCTAAAGTCCTCGGACCAGATGATTTGGGTTAGTTAACACTCCGTTACAATTTTCATTAGCGTTTAAACTTAAATCCAATCATGCTTGAAATCCTCGGACCAAATGATTTTGGTTAGTTAACACTCTGTTACTTATTCTCCTAAGTGTTTAAACTTAAATCCAACCATGCCTGAAGTCCTCGGATCAGATGATTTGGGTTAGTTAATACTCCGTTACCGGTTTTTCATAGGTGTTTAAACTTAAATCTAATCATGTCTGAAGTCCTCAGACTAGATGGTTTGGGTTAGTTAACACTCCGTTACAATTTTCATTAGTGTTTAAACTTAAATCCAATCATGCCTAAAGTCCTCGGACCAGATGATATGAGTTAGTTAACACTCTTTTACAATTCTTATAAGTGTTTAAACTTAAATCCAATCATACCTAAAATCCTCGGACCAGATGATTTGGGTTAGTTAACACTCCGTTACTAGTTTTTCATAGGTGTTTAAACTTAAATCCAATCATGCCTAAAGTCCTAGGACCAAATGATATGTGTTAGTTAACACTCTTTCACAATAAGTGTTTAAACTTAAATCCAATCATGCTTGAAGTCCTCGGAACAGATGATTTGGGTTAGTTAACACTCTGTTACTGGTTTTTCATAGGTGTTTAAACTTAAATCCAATCATGTCTAAAGTCCTCGGATCAGATGATTTGGGTTAATTAACATTCCGTTACAATTTTCATTAGCGTTTAAACTTAAATCCAATCATGCTTGAAATCCTCGGACCAGATGATTTTGGTTAGTTAACACTCTGTTACTGATTCTCCTAAGTGTTTAAACTTAAATCCAACCATGCCTGAAGTCCTCGGATCAGATGATTTGGGTTAGTTAACACTCCGTTACTGATTTTTCATATGTGTTTAAACTTAAATCTAATCATGTCTGAAGTCCTCAGACTAGATGGTTTGGGTTAGTTAACACTCCGTTACAATTTTCATAAGTGTTTAAACTTAAATCCAATCATGCCTAAAGTCCTCGGACCAGATGATATGAGTTAGTTAACACTCTTTTATAATTCTTATAAGTGTTTAAACTTAAATCCAATCATACCTAAAATCCTCGGATCAGATGATTTGGGTTAGTTAACATTCCGTTACTAGTTTTTCATAGGTGTTTAAATTTAAATCCAATCATACCTGAAGTCCTAGGACCAAATGATATGTGTTAGTTAACACTCTTTCACAATAAGTGTTTAAACTTAAATCCAATCATGCCTGAAGTCCTCGGACCAGATGATTTGGGTTAGTTAGCACTCCATTACTGGTTTTTCATAGGTGTTTAAACTTAAATCCAATCATGCCTAAAGTCCTCAGACCAGATGATTTGGGTTAATTAACACTCCGTTACAATTTTCATTAGCGTTTAAACTTAAATCCAATCATGCTTGAAATCCCCGGACTAGATGATTTTGGTTAGTTAACACTCTGTTACTGATTCTCCTAAGTGTTTAAACTTAAATCCAACCATGCCTGAAGTCCTCGGATCAGATGATTTGGGTTAGTTAACACTCCGTTACTGGTTTTTCATAGGTGTTTAAACTTAAATCTAATCATGTCTGAAGTCCTCAGACTAGATGGTTTGGGTTAGTTAACACTCCGTTACAATTTTCACAAGTGTTTAAATTTAAATCCAATCATGCTTAAAATCCTCGGACCAGATCATATGAGTTAGTTAACACTCTTTTACAATTCTTATAAGTGTTTAAACTTAAATCCAATCATACCTAAAATCCTCAGACCAGATGATTTGGGTTAGTTAATACTCCGTTACTAGTTTTTCATAGGTGTTTAAACTTAAATTCAATCATGCCTGAAGTCCTAGGACCAAATGATATGTGTTAGTTAACACTCTTTCACAATAAGTGTTTAAAATTAAATCCAATCATGCCTGAAGTTCTCGGACCAGATGATTTGGATTAGTTAATACTCTATTATTGGTTTTTCATAGGTGTTTAAACTTAAATCCAATCATGTCTGAAGTCCTCGGACCAGATGATTTGGATTAGTTAACACTTCGTTACAATTTTCATAAGTGTTTAAACTTAAATCCAATCATGCCCTGAAGTTCTCGGACCAGATGATTTGGATTAGTTAATACTCTATTATTGGTTTTTCATAGGTGTTTAAACTTAAATCCAATCATGTCTGAAGTCCTCGGACCAGATGATTTGGATTAGTTAACACTTCGTTACAATTTTCATAAGTGTTTAAACTTAAATCCAATCATGCCTGAAGTCCTCGGACCAGATGATATGGGTTAGTTAATACTTCTTCACAATTCTTGTAAGTGTTTAAATTTAAATCCAATCATGCCTAAAGTCCTCGGACCAAATGATTCGGGTTAGTTAACACTCCGTTATAATTTTCATAAGTGTTTAAATTTAAATCCAATTATACCTAAAGTCCTCGGACTAGATAATTTGGATTAGTTAACACTCAATTACAATTTTCATAAGTGTTTAAGCTTAAATCCAAACAGGCCTGAAGTCCTAGGATCAGATGATATGGGTTAGTTAACATCATCTTATAGTCATTATTAATGTTTAAATTTAACAAATCATTCCTAAAGTTCTCGGAAGTATTTGAATAATTGAAAATCAGTACTCAGCAATATTCCTTGTAGGTATTCAAGAAAGCCTGTAATACCTTCACATCATTCATTGCTTTCAATGTTTGTTAATAATTCTTGTATGACCTACTTCTCCAAGTATTTGGATAAGTTGTTTGCATCATTGGCACGATATCATTGTTAAGTCTGCTTACGTTACCATAATTACAAGTTATAGTTATTTGCAATAATAGTGAGTCTCATAATATGTGCAACGAAGACACTAAAAATAAAAGAGAAATGATTTCATTGATCAAAAGAAAGTAGTTTGCAATCCCTTAAAAAAAAATTAAAAAAAAAAAAAAACCTAATACAAGTATGAAATAAAAACTCCTAAACGTCTACGCCTTCATTTGAGGGGCCAAAGGGTCAGCAACTTGACTAGACTGAGCAACAGCAACTTCTGGGGCTTGGTCCTTAGATTCTAAAAGGGTTTTCTTTTTTCCCAAGTTTTTACCCTTATCTTGAGGAGCCTTAGCTTGCTTGCCTTGATCACCAGGTTGACCAGGCTCCTTGGGATCCTCAACTTGCTTACCCTGATCACCAGTTTGACCAGACGCCTTAGGGGCCTCAGGATTGATAGGAAGGCTTTGGCCTATCAGGGATTGCTCTGAAGCTTCTTGGAGTTGCTTGGGGGGAGAGAAGTCAGAAACTGGGAGTTCGTGAATGTCAGGATCGTAGTATACACTCCTAAGCAACCTCAAGTCAGACTCTGGAGGGACCCCAGCAGCATTAAGGGCTTTATCCTAAGTTATATCGCAGTACTCTCTACAAACCTTGGCAAACTACTCAGTAAGTCTGACTTGGGTCTCCTCCACCCCGAGCTTATAGGATGCCTGCCTTTCGGCCTTGACTATCTCCTTGACCAATTGATCACTCTTCTTGGCCAATTGGGCAGTGTCCTTGGCATTCTGCAGCTCGGTACGAAGACTTTTGACCAACTCTCTCTCTATCTCAAGGTTGATCTCAGTCATACGCAACTGCTTGCGTTGGTCTTCAGCCTGCTTCTCGGTAGTCTTCAGGCCTGCATCAAGACTATTTCTTTACTGAGTCATGTCTTTCAGCTACCCAGATAGCTTAGAGTAATCTTCCTTTAAACCTCCTAGAGACTTGTCAACATCAAACCGAGCGTAGGCCTCTGCCTGGGCTTTATTAAAAGACTTCTTGTTCCACTCCTCAACCACGAAAATTTGCTGGATAATCTACATAGCAAAATAAAAAGTTTCGATATAAAGTAAAGAAAAGAGATGAATAAAAAGGGTCAGCATCTTAATTGAACAAATGAGTCAATTCACTTACCATGGCTAAATCCCTCTTAAGGGATAAGAAGAGTTCATATTGATTGAAGCACCTATAAGACTCCATGTCCTTTGGAAGGAGAAGTGGTTGCTCTGGGGTCTCAGCAACTATACCTGCCTTCCCCCCTTGATAATTTCTGAGGGAGGTTTTTCAAGGGATGGGAGCACCATCCAGTTCCAGCTTGGAGGACCAGGTGTAGTGCCCTCGGCGCACCTCGACAGCAAGAAGGTCATCTCGACTCTTAGTAGACGAAGCCTTTTTGCTCTGTTGATCCTTAACCACCTTCTGTTGCTTAGTCCCTTTGGGCGGTACCACCTCAACTTCTTCAGAGTCTGTGATAGGTCTCTTCTTCTTCGGATCGAGGACTGGCTTGACTCCAAGACTAGCAAGAAGCTGAGGAGGGGGTGGCGAAAGACTAACAATTGGTTGGGACGTACCAGTCCCTTTGGCCCCAGGTGTTGGCTTCCTAGCCTTCATTAAGTCCCTTAAGCTCGCCATGTCTTCTTGTTCTTCCAAAGAGCCTTTTGGAAGAGCAATTATCAAAACAGGAGGATGGACACTTGACTGCCTGTTAGTTTCCTCCTCAGCGTCCGAAACTTGTATCACTTGAACCTCTCCTGAAGCCTCTCCTTCGAATTTAAACTTATCAATTTGCTCTTTAAGCGAAGAAGTCAAGGAAGCAACACCTTCACCTTCTGCTACTAGCTCGGGAGGAACCTATTGAACTGGCTGGACAAGTAGTGGTGCACCCTGCAGATTTGGATGTGGCATGGGGGCAAGATTGAATGACGCTAGAAAATGGTGCCGAGAGACATCTATTCGGTGAATCCGATAGTCTCCTTGCGTTATAGCATTGCCGACCGGCTGAAAATCGCTCGATTTTGGGGTGTAACCGAGAATAAGATGGACAGCTCGAAGTTGTCCATCCTCACTTACAAAAATCTCTGATCTCAGTAGATAGTTGAGTGTGGCAATATTAGTCAGGCTAAGCCGAGGAGCAACTTGCCTTTTATCTGTTAACACCACAACGAAATTAACAATAATCAGAAACTCAAAGATACTGATATGGAGAAAAGAAAATTAATGTTAAGTGATGAGTAGCCTAAGTCTATTGTTAGAAAACCTAAATCCAAGATATCCCATCTAGCTCTCCTAGTTGGGTGGGGCAATGAAGACCGTCATGTCATACGCCCAAGACAATCAGATAGTCATCTTTCATCCCTTTATTAGACTTGGGTAGGCAGGAAATGAGCCTAACGATGTTGGATCGGGATTTTAAATAATATCCCGCTCCTTTTTGGCTATGACATTCGTACATGTGTATTACGTCAAGCCAAGTGAGCCCCAGTCCTAAATGACGATTCAAAGCGTTAATTGTCCCTAAGATCCTAAACATATTAGGTACGCATTGATCAGGAGAAAGCCTATGGTTACAGAGATAATTTTTGGTAATTGGACCCATAGGGAGCGTCATTCCTCCTTCTATGAATGCTATCATAGGGATTACGACTTCTCCCTCTCTTCAGTCGGTTAATATCTTTTCTAGGGGACAATACCTCGGGTTTACTCCCTATGGTATGCCATGTGTTTCCTTAAATGCCTCTATTAGGGCAAGACTATCGACCAGGTACCTAAATTTACCCATTTTTGGTTAAATAGAGAGAGACAGAGTAGTAATTGAGAAACAAGAGTTTGAAGGCCGAGAATGTTGACCGAGAGGAAAACGAAGGGTTCGAGGGGATTAAAACTTACACAGACAGGGTTGGGGAGTGATCCTTAAATCCTTGGGAGGATTTGCATGAATTTTCGTGGAAATGGGATGGATGATTTGGAAAAGTTGATGAGCTTGAACGTTTGGGTTCGCTGGAGAGTGAGAAATCTTAAAGTAAAAGAGAGAGAGAGTCTTCTTTGAGGCTTTATATAGGGGCCAGAAAGTGGGTGGGAGTTATCCTGCCCAAGTCTTGAGGAAAAACCTCATCCGTTGGATCAATGGTCCAGCGTTGGATGCAAGAGACAAAACGCTGCCTGGAGTAATTAATAGCGCTTCGCAAATACCGAAACGCCAACAACAATAATGAAGCGCCTAAATCTATTCCCACTCACATGTAAACTCAGGTATTTTTGGGTTTTAAGCTTTTGTTTTGTGACAAATCAAAATCCTATTTTTTCTCCTCAGATGTGAGGGAAAAATTAAAATTTTGAGAGGCTATTGTGGGGGTAAAAGCCCAACATTATGTATTGGGCCTAGGGCCCTATTTGAAAATTATGTCGTGTCCGAAAAGAAGAAAATGACTAAGAGGGATTCAATGTGGGAGAGATACCTGGAAATGATCAAGGAGTATAGCCCGAAGAGGTCATCAGCAGCCCGAAAAGTGTGTCTTCCTTGGATATAAAGAGCCTCGGTCTAGCAAATACTTGAGAGGTTTGAGTGATCTTCCTAGCAATTTCAATGATAAGAATAAACTTCGGGCATGTAAGGAGATGATAAGAATGGAGAAATATCTAAAAGAAAAGCCGTTACCACCTCATTTAATGTGGAGAAGACTTCTGGCCACATTAATGTGGAGAAGACTTCTGAACAGTGCAATTTCAACTACCGCCACTCATGGAAAACCGACGAAGGCATTTGATGGGACGTGCACTCAAGTGAACATTTAGATGAAGACAAGTGGACGATCAAGATAGTCTAAAAGAAAACTATATAAATGTAAAAGATCTCCCAAAAAGAGGGGACAGAAAATTAGAAGAAAAAAGGGGAGAAGAAGAAAAACTATAGCTCTGATAATTGTATTAGTCTTTCAAACACTAATCTATCTCTTTGG